>CM077191.1:28678862-29033862 GCA_039654105.1 Coreius guichenoti
TTCTTGTCCTCCTTCAGTGGGTGAGCACTGTCTGTGGGTGTTTTCACTGTTCCCTGAGTGGCGTCTCCTCCTCCCAGAGATCAACACACTCCTGTACACCTGAGATACCATTGTCATCTTCATTAATACCATTATCATCTTTATCACTGTCTTTACACACGGACTGAAGTTACACTCACACTGCTGCTGGCCTGAGGTTGAGATCTGTAGCACTTCATGATGTTCTGAAAGGACTTATCCTCTTTCGTCACCTGAACAATGGACAAAACTGTTAAAGTGACCATTTTGTTGACATGCTGTAACACACACCTCCCTCCCCAGTCCATTCAATGAAACAAAACTACAAAAATTACTTGTTCAGAAATCACAAGGATTTTGAGCTCATTAACATTTGACCGCCCAATTTTTACATAACAATGCCTAAATGTGAATGACAGAAGATCTATTCATAACAGAGGAAATGTATTAGTCTTAAAGGTACAGTATAGCAAAAACAGCCAATTTAATTTTAACATACTCTACACAAGAATCTGCATACAAACTTTCTAGCTATGCATTTGACTTCACACATCATTCCAATATGTGTCAACGAACAAGTCGAAAGTTCACAAATCGACAATAACACGCTGCATTCATGTTGTACTGCAGTTAGGGTTGCCACCCGTCCCGTGAAATGCGGAATCGTCCCGTATTTACAGGCAAAATGACGTGTCCCGTATCAAATCAATACGGGACGCGATTTGTCCCGTATTTTACATAGGTCCACACATAAAATAATATAAAATGTGTTCTGTTGCAAGTTAATATACTTGATCTTATGTTTTCTTATGGTTTATTGTTGAGCTGTCAAGTTGTCATTGTTGAAATAATCAGTTCATGGCTTATTCTTTATTTGTGTCCTTGAAGTCCTTGATGCAATTGTTTTTGTTTTTTGGGGTGTGGGGTCTGGGTGTCGTGAATGGGTGTCCCTTATTTTGCTTATTACTGCAGTGTACATTAGCATAAACTGTGCTACTTTGTGAAAAAAGTACACTTTAGCATGCTTTTAAAAAAAGTACTTTTTATGGAAAACTTTAAAACAATATACTTAAGTGCAAAATGAATGTCATTTTTTGAACACTTAATTGCAATTAAAATGCATTATAGTTCACATTTATATTAAATGCAATTATAGTTTTGAGTATTTTTTGACCCACTTAATAGGACTTAAGTACATCTTTATATGTAATTTCATAATTTCTTAAACTACAATATACTTTAATGTCATTTCTACTAAAACTTGTATGTCATGTATTTACATAATTGTATATATTTTATTATAAAATTGCACATTTATAATGATGAAGTTGCAGTTTAGTACAGATCGAATACAGTGATTGGACGCACATTTTTTTGGTCCTGAGACTTCCACAGAATGAATTAATATGTGAAAAATTTTAATATTTATACCATTTCTATGTAGAAGAGAGTTTCAACCAGTAAAACAAAAAGTGCCTACCATATTAACGACATACTTATAAATGTTTGTACGATAAATGATGCAAACACCTTAGTCATGACGTAGACGGCACACATGAGGAGCTGGTCCAGATGACGGTCCATCATCAGGTCAGTGCAGTGCACTAGTGAATACTCAAAGCATGTCCAGATCTTCCTGCGCAGATCTGCGCTGATGTCCAGTTTAGCACACAAGTCTCTGAGACGCACACTAGCGAGGTGATATACCTGATGGGGGAAAGGGGCATTATTTCCGATTGAATGATTGAATGACCTTGTAAAGCCTAATATATGAAATAATAGTGAGATGAAACAGTTTATTGAAACTTTAGGGCCATATTTACTAAACAGGGCAAATTATCGTGAGAGCGCAATTCCATAAAAGCGCAAATGCGAGTGGAAAGTTCAGCTCGTGATCTACTGATGACACACAAATTAATGAACACAGACACAGCCGGATCATTTCCATAATGACCAACACAATCTACCAGTTAGTGCTATGCTTTTATTGGGCGGTAAATAATGGCTCAAACACCAGTAAACTGACGAGCGCAAACCTTAGTAAAGTAAATGATTCATTTAAACACTCTCCTCCCATAAATACTGCGTCTGAAAGGGAAACTCCTACAAATGCGTATGCAATAAGATCAGCCGCAAAAATAACCCTGTCCACGCCTTTACAGCGCTAATGTTTCACTGTGTGTCTTTAGCAATTCCTGAGAGTAGTTTTATAACACCAAAAGAGGGATTGCACTGGTGCAAGCTGTTAGTAAATCTGGCCCTAAGACTGATATGGTCAAAAACTTGTAATGTAAATCAATGAGATCTTTATAACAGTATAACAGACTACTTACATAACATGAATTTAATGGATAATCAAGGATATGTATGGGATAAACCCTAAGTTGCTTAAGTCCAGTAAGTGTTCATCCTGAAATATTACTAACAATATTGTAACGTGTGGTCTTGTTCTGTTTTTTCCTGGCTGCATCCGAAATCACTTACTTCCCTACTATATAGTAGGCGAAGAACAATATGTGACAAAATAAGTATGTCCGAATTCACAGTACTCATAAAAGAGAAGGCGAAAAGTCCCCGGATGACCTACTACTTCCGACGAGATTCTGAAGTGTGCATACGATGGACCCTTTACTATCCCATGAGGCCACGGGAGAGGATTTGTGAATGTCAATGAAGCGACGCAACTGAGACTGGTAGGTCACATGATAATGACAACATGGCAAATGTAGTTCATGCAGATTACATTCATACTATATAGAACATACTTTTTTAGCAGTTGTTAAGTAATTACTAAAGTACCTACTCGAGAGTATGCGATTTTGCCTGCCTGTTTTCTCTAGTTAGTTTAGTATAGTTGATGTATTTAAGCCCTGAGTTTCCTCAGTTCACATGTCCCGTATCGCCTGTGTTTGCTGTTGTGTTTATGTTTTTCTCCTGCGATTTCCTGAGTATTCCTTGTGGATTTAATAAAGACTGTTTTGTTATTTATCTCCTTCGTCGTGTGCGTTACTACAGCCCAGGGCCGGCCCTAGCATTTTGGGGGCCCTAAGCAGATTTCAAAATGGGGCCCCCAACCTCCAATTTACACAACACTCATCTTACACAGATTACATTAGACTGCTGAGATGGGGACAATATGTCAAATTAACAATAAAATGTTGTGCTTGAATACATATTTTACTAATATGTGTTTAGACACAATATGCTAATTACAATTTGCATGCTACATCAAGATACACTCACCTAAAGGATTATTAGTAACACCATACTAATACTGTGTTTGACCCCTTTCACCTTCAGAACTGCCTTAATTCTGCCTTAAAGGTGCTGAAAGCATTCTTTAGAAATGTTGGCCCATATTGATAGGATAGCATCTTGCAGTTGATGGAGATTTGTGGGATGCACATCCAGGGCACGAAGCTCCCGTTCCACCACATCCCAAAGATGCTCTATTGGGTTGAGATCTGGTGACTGTGGGGGCCATTTTAGTACAGTGAACTCATTGTCATGTTCAAGAAACCAATTTGAAATGCATTATCCTGCTGGAAGTAGCCATCAGAGGATGGGTACATGGTGGTCATAAAGGGATGGACATGGTCAGAAACAATGCTCAGGTAGGCCGTGGCATTTAAACGATGCCCAGTTGGCACTAAGGGGCCTAAAGTGTGCCAAGAAAACATCCCCCACACCATTACACCACCACCACCAGCCTGCACAGTGGTAACAAGGCATGATGGATCCATGTTCTCATTCTGTTTACGCCAAATTCTGACTCTACCATCTGAATGTCTCAACAGAAATCGAGACTCATCAGACCAGGCAACATTTTTCCAGTCTTCAACTGTCCAATTTTGGTGAGCTCGTGCAAATTGTAGCCTCTTTTTCCTATTTGTAGTGGAGATGAGTGGTACCCGGTGGGGTCTTCTGCTGTTGTAGCCCATCCGCCTCAAGGTTGTGCGTGTTGTGGCTTCACAAATGCTTTGCTGCATACCTCGGTTGTAACGAGTGGTTATTTCAGTCAAAGTTGCTCTTCTATCAGCTTGAATCAGTCGGCCCATTCTCCTCTGACCTCTAGCATCAACAAGGCATTTTCGCCCACAGGACTGCCGCATACTGGATGTTTTTCCCTTTTCACACCATTCTTTGTAAACTCTAGAAATGGTTGTGCGTGAAAATCCCAGTAACTGAGCAGATTGTGAAATACTCAGACCGGCCCGTCTGGCACCAACAACCATGCCACGCTCAAAATTGCTTAAATCACCTTTCTTTCCCATTCTGACATTCAGTTTGGAGTTCAGGAGATTGTCTTGACCAGGACCACACCCCTAAATGCATTGAAGCAACTGCCATGTGATTGGTTGATTAGATAACTGCATTAATGAGAAACTGAACAGGTGTTCCTAATAATCCTTTAGGTGAGTGTATATAATAATAAGGTGACAGTGATGCTGTTGTTACATTGACACAGCGGCTTCTAATCACTGCACTCGCCAATTTCTGAATTAAACCTAGGGGTGATTCTGATATTTCAATGAGGGTATGATTTAAAAATATATATATATATATATTATTTTATATATTGTTTATATACTAAGGTAGGCATGTACAGTAGGTTCTACACTATCAAGTCAATCCCTGAATATTGAATTCATTTCTAATCATTTTAAATAACCAGCTAATATTCACTTATATTTATTATTATTATATATTTTATATTACTGTAATTGTCTAGATTGGAAATATGTGGGTAAAATATTATTTTCAACACAAAGTTAACTCTACATTTGTGCAGTAAAACTAACTTTAAAGAAGATATCATTTATCATTTTCATTCATGGAGATAACATGGAAAATGTGCCATGCTTTAGTGGAGGATTTCTGTCACTTGGTGGAAAACTAAGGCCGCATTTACACTGCAGGTCTTGATGCACAATTCCGATTTGGTGACTATATCTGTTTTTTTTGACGGCCCGCTTACATCATCTTCTAAAAGCGACCCGTATCCGATATTTGCATTTACACTATACACTGGCGAAACAGCCCAAGACGTTCTGACCCGGAAAAGGAAGTAAAACGGCGCGATATGCAATGGACGCAATGGATGCAGACGAAATGATTATTTAATGTTTTGCTTTCCGCACTATCTTTAAAGGTCAGCAAAACATTGCTCTCGTCTTCCATCGTGCCATTAGTGTCATGTGATCGCAGTTCGTGTCCACCTGAGTTGACGTCATTCGCCTCTGTCCCTTTTTCAATGACGTACGACTCGCATTTACTGGGGAATATCTGATTTGACCGCTTACATGGCAGACGCAAATGCACGTATCCGAATCATATCGGATTTATTACCACATATGATTGAGGCCTGAATCCGATCTGAGAATATCGTAATGCGTTTTTTTCCTGCTTACACGTTCACATGTCATATCCGATCTGTGCCACATGAGAGGGAAAAATCGGAATTGGGTCACTTGAACGTGCAGTGTAAATGGGGCCAAATATACTTTTATCATGAAAATTATGTCGAAATTACCCCTATAACCAATAGATGGCAGCAGAGGACCACGCATTAGCTCATTTGCCATTTCCACTCCCGTTTATAGTTTACTTTTCACGTGTTTTGCTTGTGGATTTAGTATAAAATAAATATTATATACAATTTTAGCGATTTTATTGCACTGAAGTATAGCAAGATTAGAAAAAAATCACAAAGTCTCATGCCATTTAGATGAAAGGAATTTCATAAGCCCAGATTTTTACAGTGGATGGGAAACCGTCTTAAATTGCTCCCGCATCAATTATTGAAACTGCATTTATGACAAAGAACTACACAGATGCAGATATCATAATTTATCAATAAATGCATGTACGTTGTCCCCTTGCTTTTCACGCTGACGCTGCTACGGATTGAAGAACGCGCTGAATAACGCAGACTAAAATACGGGGAAATAGAAATTTCGAAATTTTCATATGAGTTTTAAAGGGGACTGAGGCGATCACGAATTAGTGTACTAAAGTGTATTAGTAGTGTATTAGAGTTAATGGGAAACTTTAGGTGCGGCTGGCTGGAAATTTAGGGGGGTTAAAACCCTCCTAAAATCGGCCTAGTGAAGCCCCTGGTGATATATGATGCACGCAGCAACCGTCATTTCAACAAATTTATTATAGTATATTATGTCTTGTCAAAATCCAACACTTACCCCATTTGCTCCTTTCTTTCCACATCTTTCCTTTTTTCAATTTACGCTAACACACATGATTGACAGCCAGGAGACACACAATGACGCACAAGCAAACTTTATCTGAACGCACGGCATGGGGCCATGGGGCCCTATGCAGCCGCTTATATCGCTTATTAGGTAGGGCCGGCACTGCTACAGCCACAGTGTGACAAATATAAGTTATTATATACATTTACTTTGTAAAAATCTGTAAAGATTTCACAGCAAAAAGACACATGAACCACGCGCTGAAGGTGGACGTTTGTCCAATTATACTAAAAGGACTTTTACTTGCTAAGAATAGTATGAATTGTAATCAAAAGGCATGTAGTAGATTAGAGGCCTTCTAAATTTGTGTATCAAAAATACAGTGTGTTAAAAAATTCTCTTTTTGTACCTTGCGGAAGAACAGGCAGAGAGAGCCGGTCTTTTGTGCTCGTTTGGTGGGTGTTCCCTGCTGAAGGCTCTTCTTGTCCTGTTTGGCAGGGCTGGGGTTGTTCTGGACTGTGCCTGTGGGCGTTGCCATCAGCTGCTGGGCGGTCAGGGTGCCCGTCAGAGCCTGGGCACTGAGGGTTGGCAGAGCCCCCCCACTCTGACTCGTCACGCTCACCTGCACCGGGATAAATGTGATGCCACCGCTCTCATTTGCTATTCCTGCAAACCGTGTAAACAAAGATGTAAATAATAAAAAGATGGTTAAAACCTTATATTCTGTATTTATATTTTCAGTACTGTTATAAGAAGAAATGAACAACAGAAACATTTCTATATTTTTACAGCTTAATAAATGTCATTTAGAAAAATTCATATTATATTAAAAAATGTAGTGCTGTCAATCGATTAAAACACAATTTTTTTTTCTGTAATTAGTCACGATTAATCGCGACAGAGTTTTTAATATTTTTATATTGTAATAATTTCAGTTACTCTACAAATTAATGTAGAAACAACTTAATATTTTATAGTATAGTTTTTTTAAAGTATATTTTAAATATTTGTTGTATGACTCTTTTTATGAATGAAGGCCAGTATCACTGATACTAATACTGGTACTGATGTCTCTATTAATTATAGAAATTTAACTTTACAGTATACTTGTAATTAAATTTTAACTTTTAATTTAAGTGAACTTAAAACAATCATCACACCTAACAGGTAGGAAATATACAGAAATTGAAGATATCAAACAGTCTGCACTGCATAAATAATAAATCAAATACAGATTAATCCTGATTAAAGCTACAATTTTCTCTGTTACCTTTGTTCTTTGATTAACATTAATGACAGACATCATTAGTGGCTGCTGTCACTTTAAGATCTGCCGCTGCCGAATATGACGCGGACCT
This sequence comes from Coreius guichenoti, assembly GCA_039654105.1. NCBI lineage: Eukaryota > Metazoa > Chordata > Actinopteri > Cypriniformes > Gobionidae > Coreius > Coreius guichenoti. The sequence continues at coordinate 28,686,448 of CM077191.1, forward strand.
GACGCACATCTCATTTTCTCAACTCTTTACGTTCATTTCAGACATTATTTGACTCATTTGAGACTGCTCTTATGAGAATACTCCACAAAACGGGCATTTTGGCATAATTCTGTGTTATTGTTCGTTCAATCGCGAAAGAGAACTGGATGCTGGTGCGCTGTCTGTGTTCATGATACTGGCGGGTCTTTCTGAGCGTCGTGTGTGTCACATAGTCAGGACATTCACAGACAGCGCGTTCTCTTTTGTCTTGTCGCGCTTGAATGGTCTAAAAGCATTTGCATGAATAAGAGCGTGATCGTGATGTAACGCTAACCCATGGATGACTGAAAAAACAGATGCTGCGTTAATTGCGTTAAATATTTTTACGCGTTAACAGTGATGGCGCTACACCGGGGCTAGGGGGGGCTATAGCCCAGTCAGAAATTTTGAATAGCCCCGGTTTAATAGCCACCCCCCCCCCCCCCTCCTGACATAACGGTAACCTCCGCGTCATGTGAGCACTGTTTCCTGCATTATTAGGCCGCGTGTCCACACTAAGAAAACACTAAGCGCTCTGCTGAAAACGCCTAGCTGTGGCTGCTTGAGAGCGCTTTTCAGTTGAGATGCTTTGCTTGCTATGATACGGAATATCCGCGGAAGTCTTACTAGTATCTCATTTCACAGATAGTTTGTTTCTGTATTTGTTCTATATAAAAATGCCGATACAATGTAAAGTATCTGCTCTGGCTCTCGTTTTGAATGATTTTGTTCCGTTACTATGCTGGTAGTTGTCATCTGTTGACGTTGTACACGCACAGAATGTGGCGGTTGGTCGGTGTTGTATTTGTCCCGCCCCATCTCCACTGTGATTGGACGGCTAGGTAAAAAGTGACAGTGATGAGCGCTGAGTCTATATGGGGTGAACATTCTTCAACTCTCGGTGACCGGTAAAAACGTTGAGCGCTGAGCGCTCCAGTTGTGAAAGCCGTGTGAAAAAAACGCTTAAATCCATTAAAAGGCTACATTTAATCCATTACATAATCACTAAGATTGTGATGTGTTCGTTTAATGTTTAATTTAAGTGTAAAGTATGCACAGTTCTGATTATGCATACATATGTACTGAAGTCTTTCACCTTTGCATGTAAAAGGTTTTTGTCGTTCTCTTGTGGTCACTTGTATTAAGCTAAATAAAAAATCTATTTTGTTGAATATGCCTATTCTTTGGCCAAATATAATTTTAAACTACACTTTTGATGAATGTGGTGTGTACCATAGCTGCTTTTATTTTTTTTTTAAAAATGACAATTTCTTTATTAAGTAACTTTGATGTCATGAATATCAATTATTTTCTTAGCACCCCCACATATTGGTCTAGCCACCCCTTAGCACCGGTAGAGAAAAAATTCTGGCGCCGTGTATGCGCGTTAAACTGAAAAAATTGATTGCATGCGTTAACGCTGTAATTTTGACAGCACTAATTATATATTATATCTAGTTCAGTCATTAAACTCTAGATGGCGCAGGCTGATAGGTCCTTCACATGCAATCTGCAAGCAATCACATCATTTACTACATGGCACAAGCTGATTGGCCTCTGCTTATCCTGCAGCCAATGAGATTGCTTGCTCAATATTTCAATCTGGTTCAGTGTCCGCGGTAAGCTAGTCCTGCAGTGCGCTATCAGAGTTTCTCTGTAACCCTCCACCTCCCCCAGCTCCACCTGGCTAAATCTGCTACGGGATTTATGTATGTATTTATGCAGCAGCAGCATATCTTACATGCTCACAGCAGCGTGTGTGTGTATTTATTGGCATTAGCAAGTCCAGCAGCAACAATGTGCATAGCAGATCTTGCCCGTCAAGGTCAAATACATTAATATGGTTGTATCTATTAATATGCTAAACTATTCAGAGAGTTGTCATGATTAAAATGATATTAAATGTTACAGCACTGAGACTGAGACTGAGTTTCATTGTATTAATCCATTTGTCTGTGTTTGCGGTGTTCCAGACCAGGGTTTGTGAAATGTTTGCAAGGGTCAAGTCAAATAATCTGTGATTTCTCTCGCTCCATGATCGCTCAGAGCAGGGTTTTCTGTGGCATCACCTACTGACTAACACATTCATAAGGTTACTGGTGATAAATTATGATTTTGTAGATTTTACACCTTGAACAGGTATGGTGACAGTCTGGCCGTTGTTTGCTGTGACAGTAGCTGTTGCCATGGTGACCACCGTCTGTCCGGCTGGGATGGGGCTGACCAGAGACGGTTGGGCCACTTTGACAGGTTGAGCAGGCTCAGATGTTGTTTCTCCATCAACAAAGAGGCGACGACAGGCCGTGCCAGTGGGGGGTGAGCTATATCGGTCATGGAGAGATGTAGGGGACGGAGAAACTCCTGGAGGAGGAAAAGAAACAACATATTCTAATAAGAAAATTTTGGTTTGTTTCAATGAATGTCTGTAAAAAAATCATTATGTGTTCAGTCATGGTGCTTGTTTCATTCAAAATAAGTCACCTTTAACTGCTCCTGCGATATTACTGCTGAACTCACTCTTTTTGGGAGTTTGTGTGTTGCTTCCTGAACCGTCCTCCAGGTGTTGAGGAGGCATTACCTGTTATATACATATGATTATTCATATCAGCCATCATAATATCATGTGCATTGTAACCCTAATATCAACTTTTTTTCATTTTCTGAAAAAAAAGGTCTGTAGATATCATTAGCACACACTTTATTCTAATATTTAAGAATAGTAATAGTAATGCTTGCCATCTCCTGTGAAAAAGAAGTGCACTCAATTGTACTAAATGTGCACTTGTACTGTACTACAAACCTTAAAAGTATACTTTTATTTTAAACTGTACTTGCAGATAATATAATATTAATGAAATTAAAGGCCACTTAAGTGTACTTTAAAGCGAGTACACTTTCATGACTGTTTCTTAACACACTTTAAAAAGTGCACTTTGTAATAATGTCAAATTAAAAGTTTTACTTTAAAGGTGCAGTGTGTGAATTTTAGCGGCATCTAGCAGTGAGGTTGTTAATTGGAGCGCTTTCGGAGCACATAGAGAAGCTACGGTGGCCGACACAGGACAAACATGTCATCGTCGGAGAGAGCAGAGAGTGACTAGCGCTTTGTAGAGAAGTTTGTCCGTTTAGGGCTACTGTAGAAACATGACGACGCAAAATGGCGACTTCACTGTAAGGGGACCCGCGGTGTGTGTAGATAGAAATGGCTCATTGTAAGGTAATAAAAACATAATGGTACATTATATAAGGTCTTTATACACCACTGAAAACATAGTTATGTATATTGCATTTCTGTCAATAGATCCTCATATATTACACACTGCACCTTTAAAGTACAATTTAAATCATTATGTTTTAATAATCTTATGTCGTGCTTTAAAGAAGTACACTTATTTTGATGTGTTGACTAACATACACGTAAAGTACTTGATTATATTTTTAAATATAGTGATTTATTCAAAATTACATTTAAAATGAATATATTTAAAATTTACTGTAAAGCAAATGTCCTGCACTAAACACTTTTATACAAAATATATATTTTACAAAATAATTTGGACTCTAAAATTGCTAGAAAATCTAAGCTATATATCTAACCAAGTTGTGTTCCAAATTTAAAGTTGACCTCAAAAAAAGATGTTCCTGTGAGATATTTTATGTGCTATACCAAAAATAGCCACTGGGTGACCCTTACACAGATTTTTTTTTTAAATGCTTTCTCCTGTCACAAATTAACATATTTCTGTCACAGTATCACTTCTATCACAACACTGTGGCCAAATATAGAATATTGGGTCTCAGACCTGTGCAACGATATGCATTTTGTCAAGATTATTAAAACTTTAAAAAATAGTACTTTTTGCAAAATTTGAAACATGACACCACCCACTAGGGGGAGGAGACTGCTAAAAGGTTTTAAAGTAGTGTTTCCATGGTAACACGTCAAATTTCAAAAAAAATTTCAGAGGATGAATTTTGAGTGTTTAAGCTTTCGAATAATACTTAATTTATAGCCCCTTTCACACAGAGCATTGATCCCAGAAAATTGCCATAGAATTGCTAGAGTGCCTTCTGTGTGAACGCAAACACGTCCCGGGACATTGCAGGGATCAGTCCCGGAACGCGCCCTGTGTGAACAAAAGGCTGCACCAATGCCGTAAGGGGGTGTGTCGTAGTGATGACGCAGTTATCGTGCGACTCTTTGACCAGGGGTTTTAAATGCAGATCAACGTTCACGTTGCACATTAACAAAGAAAGTTTGTGTTCGTCAAGGAACAAAGAAATGACGTGAATGATGTGAAATGAAATGATGTGTAATTACAATAATATTTAAATACATGACATAAAGGTTTCCATAGAAATGAGGTTTGCCTTAAATGCTCAGCATATCAGTACATTCAACAGTACACTTTTACCTTATTTAATAACAATAGAAATGATAATGAAATTACATATAAAGATATAATTCAGTCTTACATACAGTGGGGAGAACAAGTATTTGATACACTGCCGATTTTGCAGGTTTGCCCACTTACAAAGCATGTAGAAGTCTGTAATTTTTATCATAGGTACACTTTAACTGTGAGTGACGGAATCAAAAATCCAGAAAATCACATTGTATGATTTTTAAGTAATTAATTTGCATTTTATTGCATGACATAAGTATTTGATACATCAGAAAAGCAGAACTTAATATTTGGTACAGAAATCTTTGTTTGCAATTACAGAGATCATACGTTTCCTGTAGTTCTTGACCAGGTTTGCACACACTGCAGCAGGGATTTTGGCCCACTCCTCCATACAGACCTTCTCCAGATCCTTCAGGTTTCAGGGCTGTCGCTGGGCAATACGGACTTTCAGCTCCCTCCAAAGATTTTCTATTGGGTTCAGGTCTGGAGACTGGCTAGGCCACTCCAGGACCTTGAGATGCTTCTTACGGAGCCACTCCTTAGTTGCCCTGGCTGTGTGTTTCGGGTCGTTGTCATGCTGGAAGACCCAGCCACGACCCATCTTCAATGCTCTTACTGAGAGAAGGAGGTTGTTGGCCAAGATCTCGCGATACATGGCCCCATCCATCCTCCCCTCAATACGGTGCAGTCGTCCTGTCCCCTTTGCAGAAAAGCATCCCCAAAGAATGATGTTTCCACCTCCATGCTTCACGGTTGGGATGGTGTTCTTGGGGTTGTACTCATCCTTCTTCTTCCTCCAAACACGGCGAGTGGAGTTTAGACCAAAAAGCTCTATTTTTGTCTCATCAGACCACATGACCTTCTCCCATTCCTCCTCTGGATCATCCAGATGGTCATTGGCAAACTTCAGACGGGCCTGGACATGCGCTGGCTTGAGCAGGGGGACCTTGCGTGCGCTGCAGGATTTTAATCCATGACGGCGTAGTGTGTTACTAATGGTTTTCTTTGAGACTGTGGTCCCAGCTCTCTTCAGGTCATTGACCAGGTCCTGCTGTGTAGTTCTGGGCTGATCCCTCACCTTCCTCATGATCATTGATGCCCCACGAGGTGAGATCTTGCATGGTGCCCCAGAGCGAGGGAGATTGACCGTCATCTTGAACTTCTTCCATTTTCTAAGAATTGCGCCAACAGTTGTTGCCTTCTCACCAAGCTGCTTGCCTATTGTCCTGTAGCCCATCCCAGCCTTGTGCAGGTCTACAATTTTATCCCTGATGTCCTTACACAGTTCTCTGGTCTTGGCCATTGTGGAGAGGTTGGAGTCTGTTTGATTGAGTGTGTGGACAGGTGTCTTTTATACAGGTAACGAGTTCAAACAGGTGCAGTTAATACAGGTAATGAGTGGAGAACAGGAGGGCTTCTTAAAGAAAAACTAACAGGTCTGTGAGAGCCGGAATTCTTACTGACTGGTAGGTGATCAAATACTTATGTCCTGCAATAAAACGCAAATTAATTATTTAAAAATCATACAATGTGATTTTTCTGGATTTTTGTTTTAGATTCCATCTCTCACAGTTGAAGTGTACCTATGATAAAAATTACAGACTTCTACATGCTTTGTAAGTGGGCAAACCTGCAAAATCGGCAGTGTATCAAATACTTGTTCTCCCCACTGTAAGTGGCTCAAAAAGCACTCTAAAGTTCAGTTAATTAAATTGAATATAAATGTAAACTATAATAAATTTTAATTTCAATTAACATGCAGTTAAGTGTCATAAAATCTTACTTTCAGTTGACAATTAAATATATTCTTTTAAATAAAATGATTTATGTACTCTTTTTAAACGTATGCTAAAGTGTACTTTCTTATTCACAAGTGAAAGTCACTGATCATGTTTATATGGTCATAATCAGTTATATTGTTCTGACCTCCTGGCAGGCAGGAACGCAGTTCTTGGCCTCTCGGATGCTCTCCCACAGCGGGGAGTTTCCTTTCCACGCCAAGGATTCCAATACCTGCTCCTCAACATGGTTCAGATGTTTGACTACCTCCCGGAAAAGACCCTCCTCCGCCCGTACCAACACCTCAATCACCTGTGAGCGAGATAGAGAGGCTTTTGACTCTTATCAATGAATGCATACCATTTTAATGGTTATTATCTCTTTATATTAATTTACCTTGTAAAAGTGATAAGCTGGGAGATCAAAGATTTGCAGGACTCTGGGAAACTCTCCCGGTGGTCTATACGAGAAGATGACGATTTCCAGGCAGCAGGCGATCAGTGACCGGTGGAATACGTCCTGCTCTAGAATGCCCTGAGACACATGATATAACATTCAGCATACATAATTAACTGAAGTGTGCAGCTAATGTTCAATAGTTTTGCAGTAAGGTGTAAATTACATTCATGGCTTATTTAGGGCACATTGTGTAATTTACGCTTGAACTGAATATGAAACCTACAGACAGGTCCATGTCTCCAAGCCTTTTCTTCTCCTGGTTGACGATCACTTCCAGTGATTTGTAATAAAGTGCCTCAGCCAAACAAAAATACTTCACTACGACATCTGTAAAACAAGATGCCCCAACATTTTTGATATCAGTGTTTAAATTGTGGAAACAGTCATTCGCTACAAATGAAAGAAATTATAAGAAAAAAATATAACATAAGGAAGCATAAAGATGCACACCTCTTGCCAGATTCTTGTTCTCCTCTCCTGTTCCCTCATAATTCTGAAGAAAAATCTCTGACATATCCTTCAGCCTTGCTGCTATGGACTCACTGGGGTCTCTTACACAAGATCTGTGTTTTTTTAAACAGAAAATACCAGTGATTCCAGTGCACAGCACATATCACTGCAAAGTTCACCGCAAACTTTGGTATAACATTTTACTGGAATCCCTGTCATCAGAATACACTGGAATCACTGAATCACAGTTCACTGGAATCACTTGTCACATTTTACTGGAATCTGTCATCTGAATACACTGGAATCACTGAATCACAGTTCACTAGAATCACTTGTGTCACATTTTACTGAAATCATTATCATCTGAATACACTGGAATCACTGAATCATAGTTCACAGGAATCACTTGTGTCATTTTACTGGAATCTGTCATCTGAATACACTGGAATCACTGAATCACAGTTCACAGGAATCACTTGTGTCATTTTACTGGAATCTGTCATCTGAATACACTGGAATCACTGAATCACAGTTCACTAGAATCACTTGTGTCACATTTTACTGAAATCATTATCATCTGAATACACTGGAATCACTGAATCACAGTTCACTGGAATCACTTGTGTCACATTTTGCCAGAATCCCTGTCATCAGAATAAACTGGAATCACTGAATCATAGTTCACTGGAATCACTTGTGTCACATTTTACTGAAATCCCTGTCATCAGAATACACTGGAATCACTGAATCACAGTTTACTGGAATCACTTGTGTCACATTTTACTGGAATCTGTCATTTGAATACACTGGAATGACTGAATCACAGTTCACTGGGATCACTTGTGTCACATTTTACTGAAATCATTATCATCTGAATACACTGAAATCACTGAATCACAGTTCACTGGAATCCCTTGTGTCATTTTACTGAAATCATTATCATCTGAATACACTGGAATCACTGAATCATAGTTTACAGGAATCACTTGTGCCATTTTACTGGAATCTGTCAACTGAATACACTGGAATCACTGAATCACAGTTCACTGGAATCACTTGTGTCACATTTTGCCAGAATCCCTGTCATCAGAATACATTGGAATCACTGAATCACAGTTCACTGGAATCACTTGTGTCACATTTTACTGGAATCTGTCATCTGAATACACTGGAATCACTGAATCATAGTTCACAGGAATCACTTGTGTCATTTTACTGGAATCCCTGTCATCTGAATACACTGGAATCACTGAATCACAGTTCACTGGGATCACTTGTGTCACATTTTGCCAGAATCCCTGTCATCAGAATAAACTGGAATCACTGAATCACAGTTCACTGGGATCACTTGTGTCACATTTTGCCAGAATCCCTGTCATCAGAATAAACTGGAATCACTGAATCACAGTTCACTGGGATCACTTGTGTCACATTTTACTGAAATCATTATCATCTGAATACACTGGAATCACTGAATCACAGTTCACTGGAATCACTTGTGTCATTTTACTGGAATCCCTGTCATCAGAATACACTGGAATCACTGAATCACAGTTCACTGGAATCACTTGTGTCACATTTTGCTAGAATCCCTGTCATCAGAATACACTGGAATCACTGAATCACATTTCACTGGGATCACTTGTGTCATATTTTGCCAGAATCCCTGTCATCAGAATACACTGGAATCACTGAATCATAGTTCACAGGAATCACTTGTGTCATTTTACTGGAATCTGTCAACTGAATACACTGGAATCACGGAATCACAGTTCACTGGAATCACTTGTGTCATTTTACTGGAATCCCTGTAATCAGAATACACTGGAATCACTGAATCACAGTTCACTGGAATCACTTGTGTCATTTTACTGGAATCCCTGTCATCAGAATACACTGGAATCACTGAATCACAGTTCACTGGAATCACTTGTGTCACATTTTGCTAGAATCCCTGTCATCAGAATACACTGGAATCACTGAATCACATTTCACTGGGATCACTTGTGTCATATTTTGCCAGAATCCCTGTCATCAGAATACACTGGAATCACTGAATCATAGTTCACTGGAATCACTTGTGTCATTTTACTGGAATCCCTATCATCTGAATACGCTAAAATCACTGAATCGCAGTTCACTGGAATCACTTGTGTCATTTTACTGGGATCCCTGTCATCAGAATACACTGGAATCACTAAATCACAGTTCACTGGAATCACTTGTGTCATTTTACTGAAATCATTATCATCTGAATACACTGGAATCACTGAATCACAGTTCACTGGAATCACTTGTGTCACATTTTACTAAAATCATTATCATCTGAATACACTGGAATCACTGAATCACAGTTCACTGGAATCACTTGTGTCATTTTACTGGAATCCCTATCATCTGAATACGCTAAAATCACTGAATCATAGTTCACTGGAATCCCTTGTGTCATTTTACTGAAATCATTATCATCTGAATACACTGGAATCACTGAATCACAGTTCACTGGAATCACTTGTGTCACATTTTACTAAAATCATTATCATCTGAATACACTGGAATCACTGAATCACAGTTCACTGGAATCACTTGTGTCATTTTACTGGAATCCCTATCATCTGAATACGCTAAAATCACTGAATCATAGTTCACTGGAATCCCTTGTGTCATTTTACTGAAATCATTATCATCTGAATACACTGGAATCACTGAATCACAGTTCACTGGAATCACTTGTGTCATTTTACTGGAATCCCTATCAGCTGAATACGCTAAAATCACTGAATCACAGTTCACTAGAATCCCTTGTGTCATTTTACTGAAATCATTATCGTCTGAATACACTGGAATCACTGAATCACAGTTCACTGGAATCCCCTGTGTCATTTTACTGGAATCCCTATCAGCTGAATATGTTAAAATCACTGAATCACAGTTCACTGGAATCACTTGTGTCACATTTTACTGGAATCCCTGTCATCAGAATAAACTGGAATCACTGAATCACAGTTCACTGGAATCACTTGTGTCACATTTTACCGGAATCCCTGTCATCAGAATACACTGGAATCACTGAATCACAGTTCACTGGAATCCCTTGTGTCATTTTACTGAAATCATTATCGTCTGAATACACTGGAATCACTGAATCACAGTTCACTGGAATCACTTGTGTCACATTTTACCGGAATCCCTGTCATCAGAATACACTGGAATCACTGAATCACAGTTCACTGGAATCCCCTGTGTCATTTTACAGGAATCCCTGTCATCAGAATACACTGGAATCACTGAATCACAGTTCACTGGAATCACTTGTGTCATTTTACTGGAATCCCTATCATCTGAATACGCTAAAATCACTGAATCACAGTTCACTGGAATCACTTGTGTCATTTTACTGGAATCATTATCATCTGAATACACTGGAATCACTGAAACACAGTTCAATGGAATCCCTTGTGTCATTTTACTGAAATCATTATCATCTGAATACACTGGAATCACTGAATCACAGTTCACTGGAATCCCTTGTGTCATTTTACTGGAATCATTATCATCAGAATACACTGGAATCACTGAATCACAGTTCACTGGAATCACTTGTGTCATTTTACTCGAATCCCTGTCATCAGAATACAATGGAATCACTGAATCACAGTTCAATTGAATCCCTTGTGTAATTTTACTGAAATCATTATCATCTGAATACACCAGAATCACTGAATCACAGTTCACTGGGATCACTTGTGTCACATTTTACTGGAATCAGTGGTATCACATTGTACTAAGATCACAATTCAATAGAATAACTGGTATCACTCTTTACTGGGTTGACAATTAAGTGAAATCACAGGAATCAGTTTCCCTGAATATCTAGAGTCACATTTGACTAGCATCATAGTTTATTGCAATAACTGAAATCCCAGTTGACTAACACTGGTTATTTTCGTGAGGACACAATTCATTGAAAACAATAGATTGGTAAGTCGTGAAGTTTATTGGAATCACAGTTCATTAGAATCATTAGAAACATTCCACTTGATTCCATTCAAATGTGATTCCAGTGAACTGTAATTGCGGTGAATCCAGTGAAACGTCTGTAAATACAGGGGCTCTGCTTCTTGTAGGTTGCAGATTGTGACTAACACAGAACCTAGCTTGGGATCACCTGAATATGTCTCTGAGTTTCATGCTGGGTCTGTATTTGAATCCTGTCAGCAGCGTGTGCAGACGGCCCACACTTTGCATCGCCATGGAAACGGGGGTACCCACAGTGCTCTCCGGCACGTACCTCCTTCCTGTCAAAGGAGTACACACTTTCAGAGCAGACGCCTGTAAAACAAACACATTTATTGAAAAAAATCATTGTTTATTGTTGAGAATTAATATTATGTAAATTTATTTGTTTGTGTTTGTACGACACACATACTGTCATTGAGTTCTGGAGGGGGTTGGTAAGTTGTTCCTGGTTCTCTATCCCTTCAGAGAAACAAGGTCCTGGGGTACCAATGTCTTCTCTGGCCGCTTCTCCCAGAAATACTCTCTCATCCAGAGAACCGGATGATAACACATGTTCCTCATACACACGGTTCAGAGAAGCTCTGAAGAAACAGACAGAGAGCGAGGAGATAACCTACAAGAGAAATGTTTAAGAAGCTTCATGCAGATTAAGTGATTAACTGAAAAGAGATGCTTACAGACTGTCACCAAAATTCACTGGCTCCAAAAATCCTGTCAGCGTGTCTTCTTTTCCTTTCAAAATCTGTGACAGGGAACAAGATGTGAAATGGCAAATTTTGCATATACTTAGCCAAACACTATTAATAAAAGAAATAATAAAGCAAATTATAATACTATTTAAAGCCAGTTTAAAGACATCATGAAATATCATTTGCAACATATTTAACATGACTGAATATTCAGTGAAATATGTTGGAAAAGTCCATTTTGATATCATGTTGACTTCAAACTTGAAGAGGATGTCCTGACATACATCATAAAGGCCCCAATATACTTCAAGCGAAATCGAAGAACGAACTGATGTGACGTAATTTCGAACAAAATCAGGCCAAAATGAAGTTTGTTTCCGGAGTTCGAAACAGCTTCCCAAAGCAAACTTTCCGGAAAAGTCCGCTTCGGCTGGTAAACTCCTTCAAACTACCATTGGTCCGTGGCGAACACGTTGTGCTTTGGGGCTTCTCTGGTTCATTTCCTGTTGAGTTTGTTGAGGTCAGACGTCCACGAGTGAAAACATAAACACTGGAGAGCTGCTTATAGTTGTAGCAACTGGACCGATCAAACACACGATTTTTACAATTTGATCTCCTTAAGGACCCAGACAAGGCTCTGTGTTGTCTAGTTTCCCCACTGTGAATTAGCACCCTGGTGCTAATTCATACATTTCAAAGACACTTGGGCTGATTGTTCTCAAATGAGAGAACAGTACAACCAACAGACACTCAATCCCCTATAGAAATGGAATTCTATACACTAATTCATTGACAATCTGTTTAATGAATGAACATGCATTTCCCCAGTACATTTCGTGTATCATTACTGTTTGTATATTGTCTTTTCACACTTTCTTATAGAATGCAGTGTGTTTGTTATATTTATCAGAATATAAATGAACACACAATTTTTAACTCACTCCAATGAATCAGCCTTTCAAACAAAGGAACTCTCCCGCTGAGAATTGCACCTTCCTCATTGGTCAAGCCAAAACTCAAAGGTGTGGCCTCTGTGGAACTTAAAAGCCAACACGTTAGTAGTGCTACTAACTGACGCTGCCGGCGCAGTTGTGCCAGCCAGCCCCACACACATCAAGCCATGTGGGCCTTCTTCGACCATAACAGAGTCTCTGCGAGTTCACCGTCGCTTCTTCTCTCAACACGTTAGGAATCGATTGCAACTGCAACACCATCGGACCGAACTGTCAAGACTTTCTCCTGCGACTGTATATGCGGACGCTCTTCAACAGCTCAGGCAAATGCAAGTAATGTATAATATACAAAATCGCTGTGTAGTTAGTTAAAGCTGTAAACCCCTTTGTTCAAACAAAGAAGCTTGTTGTCATAACTGATGGTTCTCCCAGGTGTTAGAATCTTTTTCCAGTTTAAGAAGTTTAATTCTAATTGAAAGCAACACTGACACGGTTTTTCATGTTTAATACTGTAAAGCTGTTTAGTTTACATCTATCTATTGTGTGAAGTGCTATATAAATAAACATGAAGTGACTTGACTGGAGGGTCGAATTGCAGAGCTTGTGCAAACATCCACATCGCTATTACCAGATGCTTTCTTAGCTGCTGTTTTCTCACCGCTTTCATTTTTGTTGTGTGTTTATTTTGTTATTGAGAGGAAAGCGCACAGCACATATTTACATATTAATCTACACGTTGCTCTTAGCAATGTGGGCGGCTTCAGGGTGTTCACTTACAGAATATCGCCGAAAAGGTATTCTGAACTTCTTTTTTTACCTTTAAACGAAGAATGAAAAAGAACACTCTAAATAATTATGTGTTGGCTCAACAACAAAAAATAACGCAACAGTTTGCATAAATTTTATTGAGTTATGACAACTTCGATTGAAATTTTGTTCAACCCACAGACTGTAAAAAAAGTCAAAATATGGCACTGACATCTTGCGCTGATTTGGGACCTGAGTCTGCGCAGTAGAGAGCAGGAAGTAGAGCCGTGATATCAAGGCCCCGCCCACACTCCCGCAGAATCAGTTTGTACAGTTTACTGCAGAACAACTCATGTCGGTGTGAAATAAACAGTTATGGAAATGTAGAAATTAAAGCTAAAGCTCCAATCTCCTCCCAAAAATCCAGAAAAAAAGTCAGTTGGTGCCTCAGAGACAACTTCGCTCAGAGAAGCTGTCAATCAATCACAGCTGTCAATCATGACGTCACACCCCTGTTTTTATAGCATCAAATAACTAACTAAAATTAAACTTATTTAAAAAAACAAACACCTGAACTTATATCAGTGTGATAAAAACTACCTAAAATGACAGAAACCATCTTTGGAAAAAAAATATTTGAAGTGTAATTTGATTGTTTAGTTTGTCTCGCGTCCCATTAGAATACATGGAGGGGGCAGGGTATAACTATACTGGGACCAACCACACTTTGGCTTCACTTTTCAGGACGTGTGCGGCACACTTGGTTCAATCTACAAACTATATTAGTTTGAGTTAGAGGAACTTAATTTATAACATACAGTAAACACATATTTTTAACCCTGGAACAACTTAAACTTGTCTATTTCAGTTAAAATCCGCAGTTATCATAGCACATGCTATATGCAACTTATTTAGCATGTATATTTACATATTTAGCATGTAACCTTTAGTCTCCTTATCCAGTCCTATGCAAAGAATGCTGGGTACAAAAAATCCACTACCCAATTTCCAAAGTTATCAAGACAATTTCATTAAGTTACTACAACTTAATTAAAAAAAATCAGTTAACACAGAAATTTGAGTTCAAATTACACACAATATTAAGTTAATGTAATGATCAACATCAACAAAGGTTTAATTAAATCAACAATTTAGATTTTTTGTCTTGCAACCATACATTTCAGTTGTGGGAACAGGTCCACTGAATTATTTTTTAGAGTGAACTTCGCTGTGAGTATATCGGGGCCTAATGTTAGTGTATTTCCAGTACCTTGCGCTCAAAGAGTTTCTTGATGAAGGGTTTCCAGAAATGCTCCTTTGCTCCTTTGGCCTCCAGCACCAGACCATCATGAAGCTCACACAGCTGCTCTATGAAACATAATGAGCCTGGGCCTGGCTTATAATCTTTACTGTTGAAGTCCTCAGGCAACCCTGTGCACAAAACACACACAAACCAATGTTTGTTTGACCTTCTGTCATCTCCTAGAGTTTGGACAACTGATCCCACAGGACATGGTTCATTTTGGTTTTTAGAAAGAATGAATGCTATAGTTATGAAAGCCTGTGTGCGTGTGTGTGTGTGTGTGTGTGACCTTTAAAGGCTGGGTTGAGCAGATCTTTACGACTAGAGCAAAGGAGTGCGTTGCAGTAAACCAGATCCAGAGCACACAGGAGCAGATGATACGAGTTCACCAGATCATCACTGATCATTGGGAAGTTTCCTACAGGAAAGAGGAGACATTAATAATATGTGTTAAATATGACATATATAATATAGAGGTATATAAAAAATACGGTGGTTCTAATGATGTACGACTATACAACTTGGTTCTGACAGAGCCTTTCCTTTTAAAAGTGTAGTTTGGTTAGAACTTGTTTCCTCAACTGAAACTAAACGATTACAGAAAAGAACTAAGCACAATTGTGTTCAGCAGGAAAACACTGCTGATCACACTACAAACATATATCAATCAGACAGGTGGCCCAGCTCTAATGTAACAACAGGAAAAGCCTGCAAATCTACATGTGCAGCAAAGTCTCAGTGTTTGGAATCATAATTTCCGGTTTAATTCATGTAAGAGTTACAGTGAGAAAGCAGGGAAAGAAAGCATTGTGCCTGTATGTGATAATAACAGTGCTATCAAAAAAAAAAAGACTCCTTGAGATCACAAGTGTTGTGGTGGTCAATTATATGCTAGTGTACTCCTAAAAGTCGACAAAATACACACATATACCCTATAATAAACAGCAGAAATGTGAGATGTTGCATAAATAATGCCACAATTCAGAAGGATTAGCAAACAAATTGAATTCATATTGATTTGCAAGACGACTCAAATGATTCTCTGTAAAAGAAATAACTCAAATGATTCACTAAAAAGAACTGACTCAAATGATTCACAGTAAAGGAACTGACTCAAATGATTCACTGGAAAGAACTGACTCAAATGATTCACTGGAGAGAAATTACTCAAATGATTCAATGTTAAAAATTACTCCAAATGATTCAATGTTAAAAATGGAAGAATGATTCTGCATTAATTTAGTGTAAGTGGCGATCGATAGTGGATAAAAATATATAATGTAATGTATAATGAACTGACGGTAACAAGGTTGCGCTGTTGACGCTCGCGCAGCCTCTGGAGAAACAAATGAGCGCCTCTCACACAAAGAAACTCAGTTCACATACACGGTTAAAATTACAAATTGTGGAGTTTTTATATTTATAACATATAATACAGTTAAGCAACATCACACAACCAAGAGTGCTGTTTTCCTGAATACCATCACGACTGAAAATGACACTAATTGTTTATGGAACTGTCATACGAATTCAATTAACATTAAGTCACTTACATTTTAGATGCAATATTGACTGTTTTTGTTCGGTTTCAACAGCGAAAATATTTCCAAACAAAGATCACAGCAGAACCACAGCGCATCTCACAGCAACAGTGTGTTACTGAATGATTCAGCGTTTTGAATGAATCGGTTGAATCAAATATTCAATTACCTATTCGTAAACGACTGCCTCATTCTTGAATGAATCAGCCGTTTGAATGAATCGTTTGAATGAATGAATGACTCACTCATTAAGACGGTCACCTGCCGCCACCTACTGGTGGTTTAGTTTTATGTTTTCTTTCCAACATTTCTTATTTGTATATTCAAAAATATTTAAAACAATCTCATAACATTTTTCAGTGTAAATTATTTAATTTGATTGGCAACAGCTCTATAGTGTCTTATTCTAATTTAATTTATAGATCAAATTTAAGAATATAAAATGAAAGCTGAAGCATAGCCTTTATTTAATAAGATTATGGAAAAAATGCCCTTCATAAAAGGTAAAAATATCACAAATATGCAGATTTAAATATGTCAAAGCTGACTGAACACTGGTGAGAATATTGCTTCAGAGTAAATTATATACAAAACACAAAAAAAAAAAAATCTTTTTTTTTCCGGACAAGCAATTTTTTTACTCGGACAAGCACGTGAGCAGGCTTAATGTCAGTAAGTCATCTCATTATTGCTGGGGAATATATGTGTCCAGGCAGCTGGTAGGTTAGCTAACAGTTTGACCAGAGTATGTGAACTATCTTAGCTAGCCGGTTAAATCCCTGTTAATTTCAGCAGCTATTCTGACACTTGTTTAGTATTAGTTCTGATTCAGAAGGAAAGAAAAAGGAAAGAAAAGGAAATAAAAGGAAAGGAAAAACTAAAAATATTCCAAATTATTATGGAATATTAATTTGACATTTGCCTCTTCCCTGACATCTTTGAAATAGACAAATGCAATAATTAATACTATGTATTGTCTGGATAAAATATAACGAAATTGCCTAGGCCAAAGGTTTTCACATTGTGTACACACACACACACACACACACACAAACCTGCACTAAGAAATGCTGAATTAAATAAAAAAAAAATTTTATTTGTACGACTTTATGTGTCATTTTTCAGATCAGACCCCCGTCCCCACCCAAACCCCCGCCGCCGCCGCCAAAATCTCACTCTGAACTCAGTTCAAAACTTGAGAGCCCTGCAAATTACTCAAATGATTCACTTTAAAATAACTGACTCAACTGATTCACTGGAAAGAACTGACTCAAATGTTTCACTGTAAAAGAACTGACTCAACTGATTCACTGTAAAAGAACTGACTCAAATGATTCACTGTAAAAGAAATGACTCAAATGATTCACTGTAAAAGAACTGACTCAAATGATTCACTGTAAAAGAACTGACTCAAATGATTCACTGTAAAATAAATGACTCAAATGATTCACTGGAAAAGAACTGACTCAAATGATTCACTGGAAAGAACTGACTCAAATGTTTCACTGTAAAAGAAATGACTCAAATGATTCACTAGACATAACTGACTCAAATGATTCACTGAAAAATAAATTGCTCAAATGATTCACTGTAAAAGAACTGACTCAAATGATTCACTGTAAAAGAACTGACTCAAATGATTCACTGTAAAATAAATGACTCAAATGATTCACTGGAAAAGAACTGACTCAAATGATTCACTGGAAAGAACTGACTCAAATGTTTCACTGTAAAAGAAATGACTCAAATGATTCACTAGACATAACTGACTCAAATGATTCACTGAAAAATAAATTGCTCAAATGATTCACTGAAGAAAGAACTGACTTAAATGATTCACTGGAAAAGAACTGACTAAAATGAGCAATTCAATCATCAATGGGCTATATTTACATACTACTCCAGTTAATTGTGCACTTTATGATGTGAATGTTCTGTATACATCGATAACCTACTACATTTGGCAAAATATACAGTATTCAACCAAGGCTCACTGCATGCAATACTGTATCCCACAATCCAATACCTCCCTTTTCCAGTGTGACCTGTGAAGGTAACAATCATGACAATCCTTTTTGCATACAATCTTTTTCTTGACTATTGTTTAATTAAACTGCTAAAATATATTTTTTACACAAAATAAGATTAAAAATGCAAAATTGAAGATTATTTTCCAAGATGATAACTGGATGCTGTTCGTTTGCCTTCATGCAGGCCAGAACAAAAATGAACTATGACCTGTCAGTCTTTACATTTAATATAAAAGTATTCATTTCACTTTCTAAATTATATTAAAATGCACAATGATACCAATGATGGACGATAGAAATGGTCAAGAGATGATCTGCACCTGGTACTTACGTGTAATTTCTCACTTCATCCCTCAAATAATGTGACTTTGCATCTTTAAACAGCAGCAGGCTCTTTCCCCTGCATGGAGGGGCTGCAGAATGACAGGACAGGGTCTAGAGGGGCACAGATCTGCCCCAGTGTCCTGCTGAGCTTCCCTCAAACACAGACAAGCCCTGACTTGTCATGTAGGCTGGTTGCTATGTTAAGTGACGCACGCTGCACACGAGGGAATAATGCGCTCAGCCTGGCTCTTCTGCTTTACTGCATGCACTCTGCTTTTAAAACATGATTTCTGAATACACCGATATATATATATAATGAGCTTCATGCATTACTAATTGCAGGACATGCATTATGGAAGCTTGTTTCTGCCATGGAATAAAACAACTTATAACTGATAATTCTGACTTTTTATCTCACAATTCTGACTTTTCTCATAACTGTGAGATATAAACTCAGAATTGTGTGTTATAAAGTCAGAATTGCAAAATATAAAATAATAATTCTAAGAAAAAAAGTCAGAATTTTGAGATTTAAAAAAAGCAATTAACTTTTTTATTTTTTATTCTGTGGCGGAAACGAGCTTCCATAGTTTCGTGCATTAACAGTTGACAAAGTGAAGAATTTAGGTAAATGTATCAGAATAAAAGTATTTGTTTGCAGAAAAGTAAAATTGAAAATATATAAATACATAATATTCAAATAGAAGTAGAAATATGACAAATCCCTTCATGTGAATCTTATGAAACCTGCCAAGAACATGTTCGGGTCATTTTACCCCAAAATCAAAAGAAAGAGATGAGAAATTTAATTCTGATATTTAAAAGATGAAATAATAATAATAATAATAATTTAGGACTATTAAGATATTTTGCATATTATTTTATATTATTATAATTTTCATGACAATTAAGCATATTTTCCAAATTCTCATTACTGATTCTTTTCAATTGTAAAATATATAATTTCATGTCTAATTTGTTGTAAAGCATTTTATACTATTGCATTAATGAAAATAATGTATGTATATATACAGTATACACACACACACACACACACACACACATTATTTTGGTTTACACAGCTTGTCTGATCTTGCAGCTCAACACAAACGACAAAAATAAATCCTTTCAGCAATCCACATTCTCTCAAAGTATTAAACAAATTACTCTGCAAATGCAAAGTGCACATGTTCATATGTGTATGTGAGGAAACGCTCTGTCCCTGATGGCCTCTGACTCAATCAAACATGCCTGCACAAGCCCGAATAATGAGCACAGGTCACATGCTCAAGCTCTCTGCGCTCTCAGCCAATGACAGCCTGTCCTTCTGTTAGACACGCTCCACAGCTTTATGACCCTGTTAAGGGACACTCCAGGAGGAACATGATGCACTGCAGCTCCTCCTTCCTCATTACAGCCGGAGCTTCTTGTCTTCTTGTCCTAATCTCTCCAGCACTGATTAGAGCGAAGCAAAGCATTATTACTATTGTTCTCTTGCATACTTAATATTATTCTTCTGGACAAAACTTTGGCGCGTAACTCATCCCGCACTGTTTGTCATGAGGTGTCAAATCACACAGATTATGGTGCTTTTATAAGCAATCGGGTGTATGATGTTCGTTTTAAGTTTTTGTATGACATTTGTATGATAAGTTTTACCCCTGGCTGGGGGCAAGAGCTGCCCAAAATTGCCCATAGACATACTATGGTGATGGGGCGGCCCATGAAACAGGAAATGCGCACACGTGTTGTTCATACTATGGTAACTTGCATAGGAATTTTGTATTGAACATAACTCTGTCGCTGCATCCGAAATAAAATACTTCCCTACTATATAGTAGTAAAAATCAGTACGCCAAAAGGGTAGTATGTCCAAATTCATAGTATTCGAAAAACAGTAGGCGAAAAGTCCCCGGATGACCTACTACTTCCGGCGAGATGCTGAAGTGTGCATTCATGAGGCCACGGGAGAGGATTTGTGAATGAGAGTGAAGCGACACAACTGACGCTGGTAGGTCACGTGACAGGCGGATATAGTAGATATGGATTTCATTCATACTTCCCATATTCATCACCTTTTCACACTGCGCTTAACCGCTTTTAAATAAGGCAAAGAAGCGTTTCACACATGTGATTTGGATGCGGGGTTAGCGGCTTTTTACCCAGGGTTATGAAAGCCTGCTCTGCAGCAGGGTTACCACTTTACCTAGGATTGTCGGAAGGGGACAAATTTGCCCAAAATCGCCCCGATTATCTTTTCTTGTGTACCAGCATTAGCAACCGACAACCAATCACGTGCCTTATATTCACGCGCTTTGGGCAGTGAATATAAGGAAACACTGCGCGATGTACTGTATAACAGAGATAGGCACTCGAGTTAGTGACTCGGACTCGAGTCGCATTTTATGAGACTTCAGACTTGAGGACTTGACCTGAAATGACTTCAGACTTGACTCGACAAAAAAGACTTGTGAATATTTTAAAAACAACTCAAGTCTTTAATCCTTAACTATAGTAAATGAAAAAAATTAGCTTTATTTGAATGTTATAATATCTGCTTCACATGTACGTGACGTGGTAGATCGGACCCTTTTGATGTCTGTGTATTGCGCATAAACTCCGAAATGTCATAAGAGTCCCATGAAACATGACAGGATCCATCGTGCCATAAGTTCTTACATTTGGATTTATTACCATGTCAGATCGGCTAGATGCAAGAATGTGTGGAAAACAATTAAAGACACCGGAACGACATTGTATTAGACATCGCATCCACAAAGGTTAGTGACATTAACTCACACAGCTCGCTGGTTTACTGTGGTGTAGCTGGGAGCCTCTTTTGGATTGCCAGCCTGTTAAACATCAATAAAATCTAACCTTTAAACCTAGCACTACGTTTTACTTTTATCAATCTTTTCGTAGTATATGCAGCTTTTCTTTCTGTTAATGTGTGTCTACGAGAGAGAGAGAGAGAGAGAGAGAGAGAGAGAGAGAGAGAGAGAGAGAGAGAGAGAGAGAGAGAGAGATGTTAATCCATTTATTACTTAAAGCGCATATTTTAACGTATCGCAATCGGCATGCGTACAGTTTTCTATTGACTTGAAACAACTGGAAACATTCAGAGGGCTGATATTTTCTGAAAATGTCTGTCGTCAATAACAACGCTGTATAACAAACGTGACTGGCGCCATCTTGTGTCCACTCAGCGACTGTATTGAAAATGACTAACGTTACTCGTCTTGTTGCCAGAACAGTTGTTTTGTATTTTACATTATAATGGATTATAACATAACAGGCTGGATGTATCCCTTGCATCTTAGGACCTTTATTACAAACAAAACAGATGATAGAAAGGTCATATATTTTGTATAATTTCAAAAAAAAAAAAAAGGATTTTTGAATATGACATTTTTTTTGTAAGACATGAAACGACTCGGACTCGTGACAAAAGACTTCAGACTTGACTCGGACTCCAGATGAAAGACTTGTGAACATCTCTGCTGTATAAACAGTTGTTTCGGCGTATGATAGGAAAAATGTCAAACGCCGATGGAAAACAGGACAATTGGAGTGAAGAAGAGAGCGTTTCATTCTTACATTTATAGTTCAAAAAGTTCACTCAGAAAAAACTTGATATTACAGTCAGCAATGTGTAATATGAGGACGCACAATGCTAGAGCCTTTATGTAAACAGGTCACATGCTGTGTTTGTCCAGTCAGTAACACTGACACCGCAAATATGCAAATAAGGGGGTTTAGGAATGTGCATTGTGAAATGGCAGTTCATGAATACCCAGGATTAACTGTTACCCCCGGACATAGTATGAGCAGTGTGAAATGTGAATAAAGCTAACCCAGGATTCCATTTACCCTGGGTTTAGAATGACCCAGGGTTAACTATTTCAAGAGTGAAAAGCCCTATAATGTACTTTTTTAATGGTCACGAAGTAAATTCAAATGTAGTGCCTACTCAGACAGTATGTGATTTTGGACGCAGACACTGTCATAGAGACATGGGGGTGGGCTCATTTTACTGAGGCAACCAATCAGTCTCTCAGGATCATCGTGAAGCTATCAAGCCATGCCCTAGCAACCATTTAGAGCACCCTAGCAACCGTATGGCAGCATGACTAAGCCACATCTCAGCCAGAGAACATCATAGAGACACAGGGTTTGCTATTTTGTTTCAGACACACATCCAGTCAATTATTTTCAACCTGGTCACTGTCTGGCCACACCCTAGCAACCATTTACAGCACCCTAGCAACCATTTAGCAGCATTAATAAGCCATATCTCAGCACCAGAACATCATAGATACATGGGGATCGACTCTTTTAATTCAGACACACATCCAGTCAATTATTTTCAACCTGGTCACTGTCTGGCCACACCCTAGCAACCATTTACAGCACCCTAGCAACCATTTAGCAGCATTAATAAGCCATATCTCAGCACCAGAACATCATAGAGACATGGGGATCGGCTCTTTTGATTCAGACACAAATCCAATAAAATAGTTTCACTCTGGTCACTGTCTGGCCACACCCTAGCAACCATTTACAGCACCCTAGCAACCATAGCGCAGCATGAATAAGCCATATCTCAGAACCATAACATCATAGAGAAATGGGGATTAGCTATTTTGTTTTGGTTGGAAACCAGTCTGTAAGCACCCTACAAACCATATAGCAACATGAACATGCCATATCTCAGCATCAGAGCATTGCACAGATTTGGGAGTCACACAAAAGACCCTAGTAACTGCCTGAGTTTTGCCCTGCCAAGCACCACTCAAATTTTTTTCAGAAAGAGGACATGTCTAGTTTCTCTAATGTCACCCTTCTGTCCAGCATTTCTACCCTCTGTTTCTACCCTCTGTTGGGATAAAAGCATAAAAGTCCAACAGATACAGGCTGAAAATATGAAATTGCTGAAAACTGAACTTGCTCTTGTGCAAGAAAAAGGCTTTATGATTATAACATCACCATTTAATTTACATATCACCATTCTGTATTCAGCATGAACTGTGCCAGTGTGTAAAGGCTGCAAATAATTGCAGCTCATTTACATATAGAATTCTTAAAGGTACACTAGCAAAAACGTCAGAAGCTCCCTAATTACTTTTAAGTATCATTAATACTGCTGATATTTTATGGTTGTTGAATGTACACAACCGTTCAAAACTTGGGGATCATTAAGAACTTTTATTTAGCAAGGGCACATTAATTTGATCAAAAGTGACAGCAAAGACATTTTGAATGCTACAAAATATTTTTATTTCAAATAAATGCTGTTCTTTTGAACTTTCTAATCATAGTTTCTTGTGCACATCAAATCAGCATATTAGGATCATGTGACACTGAAGACTGGAGTAATGATGCTGAAAATTCAGCTTTGATCACAGGAATAAATTACATTTTAACATATATTCACATAGAAAACAGCTAATTTAAACTAATAATATTTCACAATATTACTGTTTACTTGATTTTGGATCAAATAAACGCAGACTTGGTGAGCAGAAGAGACTTTATGCTCAAAAACATTTTTAAAAATCATACCGACCCCAAATTTTGAACGGTATAGCATCATAACAAGCAAGGGGGAGAAGTTGAAGCTTTTATTAAATTTTGAATTTGCATATTCCAATTATTAGGCGTGAATGTATTTACTAGTCTTATTTGTACAGTAAGACATCAGGGGAAAAAGTGCAGAATATGGCCCTTTAAATGAACAGTATGTTAGGTAATTATTTACCTTTAGCGTGTATGAACAGGATCCAGCAGAAATTGAAGACCTCAGTGACGGTGCAAGGATGTCGTCTGAGGACACAGGAAGTGTCAGTCAGCACAAACACAAATCGGATCCATATGCAGAAATAACTGATTGTTTGCACATTATCTGTGAACTACAGTAGTGACCTAACCTGAGGTTGTTTATCATATGACCATGTGGTTCACATTATAAAATGCAGCGGAAAGTTCAGGTTCAAGTACCTCTGTTTCCTGCCTCTGTGCGTTCTGGGTAATTCATCTGTGGGCGCCCTGAAGATGTCTTTGAATAAGGGCACATATTTCTTAAAGATGACAGACGTGACGGTGAAGTTCCTCTCCAGTTTCTCTGTGCTCTGCTGGAATTCAATGGGCAGGTTGGCCATATCCTGCCATTTCTTCATTTTATTGAAAAACTCGATCAGGCTGAAAGGTATAATGACGTTATTTAAACCTTGGGATATCAATCATTACAACAATACTCATATCCAAATATAATAAGAAAGGCACCCTATGTGTCAGTTTTCTGGAAATTGCCTTGATGTCCCCTAAATTGCAGTTTTTGCTTTGTCCGTTTTTGAAATGAGTGAGTCTTGAGCTCAGAGTAATCAATCCAAAAATCTTGACAGTATGTATGTTAAAAAATTCAACATTATCTATGTAAAATGTATTTCTAAAATCTAAATGCTTAAAAAAAGAAACATTTATTTAAAATGTTTTAAATATAATTTTCTTTTAATATTTATCTTTCTTATGTCTGCAAAAGTTCTGTATGTTACTAACTGAACAACCCCCTGTAACTGAAAAATTATAATATTGTTTTAAGTAATTCTTATTTTTTTCAGTATTGTATCTACAATGTCCTGTTGTCAAGGAATATTTGAACTAATAACAACTGTTGGGTACATTGTTATTGGTTTGCACATTTTTTTTTTTATATATATAGGGTGAATTCAGGGTGATTGGGACACTTTTTGCCATTGAAATGACTTGGTGTCAAAAAGTGTCTCAATCAACATGAATTCCCCCCTATTCAAATTTAAGGTTAACCTGGTCAAGAAAATAACATGCGGCTGGCCAGACAAAGCCTGCCAGCCATTGAAATTAGTGACTGTGCTGAGAATACTACAGGATATCTGCAAAAATAATATGATTCTTACAGCTCTTTTAAAATATTCACTCTACATAGGGCAGAACAGATAAAAGAGCCCCTAAATACACGTTACTTTAATCAGAGTGTGTCGTGGCAAACAGTTTGTACGTAACATGGTTGACAAACTCACTACACTACAATACACTGAACTATACTGTACTTTACTGTACTGTACTGTACTATACTATACTGCACGGCACGACACTACACTACACTACACATCACTACACTACACTACACACTATACACTATACAATACTATACTATACTATACTACATGTTTTAGATAGATTTTAAGAATGCACTATACTACACTACACTACACTTTACTATACTATACTACACTACACTAAACATCACTATACACTATACTACACTACACTACACATCACTATACACTAAACTACACTATACTATACTACACTATACTTTTTAGAAAGATTTTAAGAATGCACTATACTACACTACACTACACTTCACTATACTCTAATCTACTATACTACACTACACATCACTATACACTAAACTACACTATACTATACTAAATTTTTTAAGATATTTTAAGAATGCACTATACTACACTACACTTCACTATACTATACTATATAACACTTTTTAGAAATATTTTAAGAATGCACTATACTACACTACACTTCACTATACTCTACTCTAATCGACTATACTATACTATGCTATACTATACTATATAACACTTTTTAGAAAGATTTTAAGAATGCACTATACTACACTTCAGTATACTCTACTCTAATCTACTATACTATGCTATACTATACTATATAACACTTTTTAGAAAGATTTTAAGAATGCACTATACTACACTTCAGTATACTCTACTCTAATCTACTATACTATGCTGTACTATACTATACTCTACTATACTATACTTTTTAGAAATATTTTAAGAATGCACTATACTACACTACACTTCACTATACTCTACTCTAATCGACTATACTACACTATACTATACTATGCTATACTATACTATATAACACTTTTTAGAAAGATTTTAAGAATACACTATACTACACTACACTACACTTCAGTATACTCTACTCTAATCTACTATACTATGCTATACTATACTATACTCTACTATACTATACTATACTTTTTAGAAATATTTTAAGAATGCACTATACTACACTACACTTCACTATACTCTACTCTAATCGACTATACTACACTATACTATGCTATACTATACTATATAACACTTTTTAGAAAGATTTTAAGAATGCACTATACTACACTACACTACACTTCAGTATACTCTACTCTAATCTACTATACTATGCTATACTATACTATACTCTACTATACTATACTATACTTTTTAGAAATATTTTAAGAATGCACTACACTACACTATACTATACTATACTATAATATATTATACTATACGATACTCTGCTCTGCTATACTATTCTATACTATACTTTTTAGAAAGATTTTAAGAATGCACTACACTACACTTCACTATACTATACTCTGCTCTTCTATACTACACTACACTATATTCTATTCACTTCACTATACTATACTACACTTCACTATACTACACTACAGTACACTAGACAAAGATTTTGTTAAGAATCCATACATTGTTACATTTTTTCCCTGTAATTACTATAATTCCTCTGACCATTTTACTTTTGAGTTTTACATAGTTCTCACTATCAGTAATAGTGATTATCATTACTGTTTTACAAAAAGTTTAAATCTGTATAACTTAAAGGGAATACAAAAAAAAAAAAACTTAAATTTCCTCTAATTATGGGATAAAATAAGGCATGTACATGTTTTTGAATTATTGCTAGATTAACCCATATATATACTGCACATATACTGAGTTATTATTATCAAGAAGATCATATAAAATACCTTATATTAGAATTATTTTTTTAGTTGCTATTATCATTTTATAAGATTGCACAACTCTACTGTATACATTCAATCTGGTCTCTTTGGCTTATTAGCTGTAAGAAGCTATAAGCTCATTGCAAGAAGAAATGCTGCTCTCTAAATCCCCAGCTGATCTTTAAGTTGTCTTGGGAACATCACAACATGTTTGTGTGTATGTATGTGTGCGCAACAATAGCTAAACTGGTCAGCTGTGCCTTTTGTATCTCTTTAACTTTATCTATCTATAATGTCAGAATAAGTCAATATGTGTACAGACCTCTGTTGTGACGAGCGCAGTATCCTGGTCAGCGATACGTAGTTGCCCTCCGCTGTGCCTTTACCTATAGTGGGCACTGAAGACCTGCAGGCCACATACAGAGCACACGCCAACCAGTGCAGGTCACTGCCCTGAGACACACAGAGACAATACAAAATCAAGCGTCAAATGGAGTTAGCTAAAATATATTTTGACAATAACAAAAAAAAAAAAAAGCATTACCATGTTAAAATAGCTACTCAGTAAACACAGAACATTCCCCTAACCTTAAAAAACCTTTCCTGGTTGACCAATATGTTGGATATGTACCATGAAAATACCATTGTATTCTGGGGTGCCTAGTAAATACCATGGTTTATGACAGAAAATCATGCTTTTACCATGTAATTGTAGCATACAGTACCGAATTGTAAACGAATTGTTTTTCTCCACAAGCACAATAAGGTGACACTGGGGACATTAGAGCTGCAGATTTATTTTTCAGTCTTAAAACAACCAAAAGCACAACTTGTCCTTACTGTAGCCTACATACAATATTTAAATCGTCTCGCTGCAAAGGTGTTCATTCAGATAAAGCCATGATGATGTCACACAGACCCCCTCACGCGCATTCTGCACTCATGTCAAATACGCAATATGCACATTCACACATATAACACATTTAAACATTCTTTGACATGTTAAAGCACATACTTCATACATTAAACATGAAAATAACAGGTCAATTCACATGAATACTATTGAATGCATGCATATTTACGGATCTAAATGTGTGCACTGGGCCTGCATGAGTTCACTTTACCTCCAGAGTGTAATTTTTGCTGATATTTTCATAACTCCTCCATGCCCTGTTACTCGACTCCTCGTCCATATTCAGAGCTCGACACAGATCTTCAAATGCATGTCTAGTTTTCACCAATGTATCTTCCTCCTCGCTCATTTTTGTGCGCTTTTCGTGTGTATACAAGTGATTTGAATATTTGTTTGCAATACAAGAAATGCAGAAAAGCAAAGCGCTATTAAATGAACGGGAGTGAAATCAGAATGAAGTTATTTCATGACAGCGCGAGCGACTGTACAGTTCTGCACAGTGTAGCCATTTAAATATCCTTTGACTGACAGCTCACTCCTGCTGTATTTGAGTTACGCCTAGTGCGTGCCGACGCGTCCGAAACGAAGAGTTACGCAGCGTTTTTGACGTAACTATATAAGCGAATTCCATTCTGTACGTAGAGCCTGTCACACGGAAGTGGAGGTCCCGCCCACTTTCTGACTTTATTATGCCATTTCCCCTTGACTTAACTCATTATAAAATGCTGTTTTACGAGTCCAAACCTGTCAGCCTGCATTTCGGCGTTTATATAACATTTTAATATAGTTCAAGAAGTAAATTAGACATTTGCTGTGTTAAGTTTTGTTTCTCTGCTGCACTGTATAAGCACATTACACTGTTTTCCAGTGCAATATTTGCTCGGACATCCAGACATTCAAGATTCATATGGTATATTGTCGTGTAGCTGACGAATTGTTGCTTTTTTACTGAAAACAGCAGCATTTTAATGGAAATTCAACAGCTGTTTTTGAGCGCAGTTCATTTTAGGCACGCGAAGACCTCACGCCGTGAAAACTCCATTTCCCATAAGGCGTTTGCGGAAGTGGAGTCCTTTAAAGCGGAAGTGGATGAGTTGTTTGTAGCAACTGTCGCTGTGGTCTGTGTGTGATGCTGTTGAATCGGTGAGATTATGTTTGGGTTAAAATATGTTTATTTGATCAACTTTTGAAGTATGCTGTGTGCTTATAAGTTCGTCTGTCGTAACATTATGTGTTTTCTGTGACTTAGATAACTTAAAATAATACCATGATACATGGTCCCGAATAAACATGGTGATACCATTGTATTCTTGTTAATTATTAAAAATGTGTTAATTTACTTTAATTCATATGTTTTTCACGTGTATATTTGGTTTGACTTCAGGCTGAATGATGTTTGCCCGTGCTGATGAAACAGCGGGTGATATTCCTGTGAAAGACATCTCTGTCAGCCCACATGGAGCAGCTACATTACCAGGCCAGTCTTACTACAAAAGTATTATTATAATTGTCAAAAAGTCATTGCAGTGTATGGCCATTAAATGAAAGAGTCCTGTTTGTTTGTAGAGTCTCTACTGTCTCAGAATGTCCGAGAGAGGCAGAACGTGTCTAAGTTCAGCAGGGAGGAGCTGGAGGACAAGTTTCTACGGCTGCAGGATGAAAACCTCACACTCAAACAACACACATGCAAACAAGAAGACAAGATCCGCAGGTTTCCATCAACCATTCAATTCTAAACATGCATATTAATATTAATTGGCTTAATTGAATACAACATAACAAGAACAATATAATACATTTACAAATGTTTGTGTTGTTTCAGGATGGCCACCAAGTTGATTCGCCTGGTGAAGGACCGTAAGCAGAGTGAGGGGGGTCGTGTAGTGGGCGGTCGAGATGTTGAGATGGAGGAGATGATGGAGGAGCTGCAGGAGAAGGTTCAGGAGCTGGAGAAACAGAACGAAGGGCTCAAACGCCGTCTGCTGGCAACCAAACAGCAGCTGCAGGTTCATAGCCGCCGGCACACTTCCTACAGCCACATCCAGCCCCGCATCAACTCCGGCCTCCGCAGACTCCGAGACGACACGCCCCTGACGCCATCACGACCACACACTCCCAAAGCAGGTATTCTATTCTATTCTATTCTATTCTGCAGTCCATTTTTTATGTTCTATTTTGTAATCTCTGTTCAGTTATACATTTTTCTATTCTATTCGTTCTGTTCTATTCTGCAGTCCATTTTATATAATGTTCTATTTTGTAATCTACTCTGTTCAGTTATGCATATTCTATTCTATTCTGCAGTCCATTTTTTATTATGTTCTATTTTGTAATCTACTCTGTTCAGTTATGCATATTCTATTCTATTCTGCAGTCCATTTTTTATTATGTTCTGTTTTGTAATCTCTGTTCAGTTATACATTTTCTATTCTATTCTATTCTATTCTGCAGTCCATTGCATATTATGTTCTATTTTGCAATCTACTCTGTTCAGTTATGCATATTCTATTCTATTCTGCAGTCCATTTTATATAATGTTCTATTTTGTAATCTACTCTGTTCAGTTATGCATATTCTATTCTATTCTATTCTGCAGTCCATTTTTTATTATGTTCTATTTTGTAATCTACTCTGTTCAGTTATGCATATTCTATTCTATTCTGCAGTCCATTTTTTATTATGTTCTGTTTTGTAATCTCTGTTCAGTTATACATTTTCTATTCTATTCTATTCTATTCTATTCTATTCTGCAGTCCATTGCATATTATGTTCTATTTTGCAATCTACTCTGTTCAGTTATGCATATTCTATTCTATTCTGCAGTCCATTTTTTATTATGTTCTGTTTTGTAATCTCTGTTCAGTTATACGTTTTCTATTCTATTCTATTCTATTCTATTCTATTCTATTCTGCAGTCCATTGCATATTATGTTCTATTTTGCAATCTACTCTGTTCAATTATGCATATTCTATTCTATTCTGCAGTCGATTTTTTTATTATGTTCTATTTTGTAATCTCTGTTCAGTTATACGTTTTCTATTCTATTCTATTCTGCAGTCCATTTTTTATTATGTTCTGTTTTGTAATCTCTGTTCAGTTATACATTTTCTATTCTATTCTATTCTATTCTATTCTATTCTGCAGTCCATTGCATATTATGTTCTATTTTGCAATCTACTCTGTTCAGTTATGCATATTCTATTCTATTCTGCAGTCCATTTTTTATTATGTTCTGTTTTGTAATCTCTGTTCAGTTATACGTTTTCTATTCTATTCTATTCTATTCTATTCTGCAGTCCATTGCATATTATGTTCTATTTTGCAATCTACTCTGTTCAATTCTGCATATTCTATTCTATTCTGCAGTCGATTTTTTTATTATGTTCTATTTTGTAATCTCTGTTCAGTTATACGTTTTCTATTCTATTCTATTCTGCAGTCCATTTTTTATTATGTTCTGTTTTGTAATCTCTGTTCAGTTATACATTTTCTATTCTATTCTATTCTATTCTATTCTGCAGTCCATTGCATATTATGTTCTATTTTGCAATCTACTCTGTTCAGTTATGCATATTCTATTCTATTCTGCAGTCCATTTTTTATTATGTTCTGTTTTGTAATCTCTGTTCAGTTATACATTTTCTATTCTATTCTATTCTGCAGTCCATTTTTTATTATGTTCTATTTTGTAATCTCTGTTCAGTTATACATATTCTATTCTATTCTATTCTGCAGTCCATTGCATATTATATTCTATTTTGTAATCTATTCTGTTCAGTTATACATATTCTATTCTATTCTATTCTATTCTATTCTATTCTATTCCATAGCCTACTGTGTTTTACATTCTCGCCTATAATGCAGTTTAGTCTATTGTTGTTTCATTCTATTCCATTATACTATATTCTGTAATCTATATTCCACAATCTCCTTTTTATTTTTTTCTGTTCTATTCTGCAATTCAGTTTCTATTCTGTTCTTCACTATATTCTATTTTATTATCTATATTATATTCTGTTGTCTATTTCTGCCATATTTTGTATTCTATTCTATACTGTATAACTACTATATTCTATTCTGTATTTGGTTCTGTTGTCTACTATATTCTGTTTTAAATCTATCTTCTCTTCTGTTATTCTATTCTTTTCCATTCTATGCTACATTCTATAATCTGTATTTGTTTTTGTTCTGTTCTGTTTTGTTATGCAATCCATTTTCTATTCTGTATTCTGTTTTGTTCTCCACTATGCTCTATTCTGTCATCTCTTGTGATGATACCAATAGATGACAGACTGTGATATCTAATTCTGTTCTATTCTATTTTGCAATTATATTATATTCTGTTATATTTTAACTCTACTATTTTCTCTTCTGTGATATATTATGTATGTTATATGTAATATGTGTATGCTATTCTATTCTAATTCAATAATCACTTGGTTTGGTGTGAGAACTTTTTGATAAATTCTCAAGCTATTCTTAAAGGATCCTTTGAGTATTTCTTAGGATGTGTAAAAACAGAGGGAAATGATAAATTATTTAAAATATGGGTGTGTTGTGTTTGTTTTTGTTTTTATTGAAAGGTATCAGGCATGTTGACGGGGAAATGAGTGCCAAACCTCCCCAGGGTTTGTTGCCCCGCTATGGACACAGTCTGCTGGATGAGGCCCGAGCTGAAATCCGTAACCTGTGAGTGCTGCACCTACTAGATGATGTACAATCTGTATTGAGAGACCCACAAATGGCAACACAACACTAAGAAAGGATAACATTACACATTTAATGCCTGTTTTACTCGATCACAGGGAGAATGTGATTGAGAGCCAGCAAGCTCAGATGGAGGAGATGGAGAGATCAGCGGAGATGCTGAGAGATCAACTTAAGAGGAAAGAGAGAGAGTTTGAGGAGTCACTCCTCCAGATGAGAGAGCATCAGGCTAGTGGACAGAGGTGCTGTTCTCTCTTTTTAAACACTGTACTGTAACTCATACTCAGCACAGGAACTGTAAACTGAATTGTTCTGTGTTTTGCAGGTTAACGATAAAGGATAATGTAGAGATGATCAAACTACAAAAGCTGTTATCTGAGAAAGGGAACACACTCACTGTGCTGGAGGGCAGATTTCTACAGCAACAGGAGGTATTATCAGCCAATTATAGTTGATCTGTTATTGTAATTGCGGTGTATGTTCTCTGCTATTTCCCGGATTCTTTGCGCCTCTATATAGTCCGACACACATTGCGTGTAAGCATGTCTATGCACACGACCGTTCAATAGTTTGGGGTCAGTGAGTTTTTTTTATTTTTATATATATACTTTTATTCAGCAAGGATGCATGAAATTGTGAAAAAAAACACTTTATATTGCTACAAATTTTTTTTATTTCTAATAAATGCTGTTCTTTTGAACTTTATATTTATCAAAGAATCCTGAATTTTTTTAATCACGGTTACCACAAAAATATGAAGCAGCACAAGTGTTTTCAACATGGATAATAATGAGAAATGTGTCTTGAGCAACAAATCATATCAGAATGATGTCTGAAGGATCATGTGACACTGAAGACTGGAGTAATGATGCTGAAAGTTCAGCTTTGATCACAGGAATAAATTACATTTTCAAATATACTCACATAGAAAACAATTATTTTAAATTTACAAGATTACTGTTTTACTGCATTACTGGTCAATTAAATGTAGCCTCCGTGAGCATAAGAGACTTATGGAAGCTAATTTCTGCCACAAGAAAAAAAATCATGCTTTTATAAAACATAATTATGCTATAATAAATTTAAATTATGACACAGTATGCTAAATTTATGAGAAAAGTATGTAGTAATTGTCATAATTATGACTTTTTAATCTCATAATTAAATCTTAGAAGACTTTTTATATCATAATTAAGGTTTATTAAAGCATGATTTTTTTGCTTATGTGGTGGAAATGAGCTTCTTTCAAAACTAAAATGTTAAATATAATAAAGTGTCAATTAAATTAGTTGTCAAAATTGTCAAAGTTTCAATAAAAAAATTCCTACATTTAAATAAATAAATACAATACATACATACATTTTTAAATGTTATATTTAAAATTCAAGCATTAAAGCTCATATTTGATCATATTTTATTAATCTGTCCTGGGACCATGTCATGTTAGGATTCTGCCATTAAACACACTTTTGCGCCCTCTGCTGGTGGTCATGTCAGTAGCAGGTGCTGTACAGCTGCAGTTTGTTTCTGTAGAGTATGAAGACTCTGAAGGCCAGTCATGATGCAGCGCTGCTGAAGGTGGAGGAAGTGAGCCGACAGCTGAAGGAGGAGAGACTGAAGAGTTTACAGCTGGAGACGCAGATTCAGAGCAGAGCTCTGGACCAGAGACACACGCAAGAGGTACAGCTGCCATCATACACACATGCTTTATATACAATAGTGCAACAGCATCGCAGCAGTGCAGCGAATAATGGATGACAAGTGGAATATGTAACAATTGTAATTGTGGTGATTTGATGTTAAGTGTTCTTTCACCTTCTAGTTTTGCTGAATAGTTTTGTCTTTCTTCAGTTACAAGAGAGAATCCAAGATTTGGAAAAGGAGAGAGACTTGCTCAAGGAAAACTGTGATAAATTAGTGAAAAGGTGAAAAGTTATTATAACACTAATAACAAGTATAGTAGACCCCTTACTAGTGGTGTTTGTAACTGACACTATTATTGTTGCTCATGCATTAAGGATTTAAACAAATCCCTATCATTGTGGGGGAGCGTTTTGCTCTGAACACATCACTGAATTTCTTTTTGCCTGTTGTAATAGTGCGTTTGATGTGAGTCAGGAGCAGAAATGGAGAACGAGAGAACAGCAGCTCAAACTGCAGGTCGCCCAGCTGGAGATGGCATTAAAATCTGACCTCACAGATAAAAACCAGATCCTGGATAAGATCAAGGCAGAGAGAGGTAACTGCACACATGAGTGCAGGTGCTTTAAAACGGCTGGTGTGTGTTACTCATTATTGTTTTATTGTCACTGAAGATGTACATGAAAAAGTGATGCAAGAAAACCAGCAACTTCAGCTGCGGTACCTGGAGCAGAAACAACAACTGGATGAAATTAAAGATCGCATGAAGTTCTTTACCAAGGTAAAGTGCAATATTTGCAGCAGTAAAGATGAAGGAATGGTTCACCCAAAAAGAAAGTTGAAAACAATAAAGATGATTTAATTTGATGCCTGAATCTGATGCTGTTCTCTAAAGGAAAGTGAAATAGATGCAGCTGAACTCAGTGAAGCCCTGATGCTTATAAAGGTAAATACTGTACATTCTTTCAAAAACATTAGAAAAATCTTACCTAACCCAAACTTTTGAACAGTAGTGTATACAGCCAAACTTATTTTTTGTATAGATATTCTCATTGTTTTTTTTTTTCTGTCTTGATGACCGTTTTAGGTTCGTAGGAGTCAGAAGAGTGGAGAGCTTGGCTTCCTGGAGAAGGTGGAGGAAGATGTGAAAGTGGACGTGGAGCGATCTTTGAGGGAACTGCAGGCCACTTATGCTGAGACCATCCAAGAGCTGGAGAAGACCAGGAACATGCTCATCCTCCAACACAAGATCAATAAAGACTATCAGGTTTGAGCAATCCTTGCACTGATAATCACACTTGAAGAGCCCTATCATACACCCGGCGCAAGTGTTTTTTGCCAGTTTCAGCCTGACGCAGTTATCGTTTTCATGTCTAGCGCCACGTTGTTTAAATAGCAAATGCACTCGTGCCATCTGTTCGCCCATGGACGTGCTGGTCTGAAAACCAGGTGTGTTCAGGTGCATTGTTGGCGCGTTGCTATTTTGAGGAACTGAAAACGACTGCACCATTGACCAACACAAACCTGGTCTAAAGTAAATAGCGTTATTGCTGGCTAACTTTAATGTAATAATTATTTCAGAAATAATGGAAAATAACAATAGATGTGTCAAGAGGATTAAATTAACCTTCAGCATCCGTGTCTTTGGGGAAAAAAAGCCTCCTCAAAAGTAGGTTCACAATCAACTGCAATCAATTAGACTCAATTTTGGCATGGAATGCCCACTTTTCACAATTCAATCGATTCCCAGTGGATAAATATGTCATGCCGAACATTTTATCTCTTGAAAATACACCACATTATGGTTTTGAGTCTGTCTCGAGTCTGAGCTCAAGACCATATTTTCTGGGTCTTGGTCTTATCATAGACTTGGGAGCATTTGGATTCGGACATGACCCTCTTCTGTGCTCGGTCTTGACTCAAACTCGACCTACTAAGGTCTCAGCCTGGACTTGGACTCGAATGAGAAGGTCTCAACTGCAACACTAGGTTATAAACTTAATTTCATGTTATAGGGATAGTTCACCCAAAAATGAAAATTATCCCATAATTTACTCACCCTCAAGCCATCCTAGGTGTATATGAGTTTCTTCTTTCAGCCAAACACAGTCAGAGTTATATTAAAAATATCCTGACTCTTCCGAGCTTTATAATAGGAGTGAAAAAAAAAAGCGCATCCATCCATCATAAAAGTAATCCATACGGCTCCAGGGGTTAATAAAAGCCTTCTAAAGCGAAGCCATGCGTTTTTGTAAGAGACATATCCATATTTATAACTTTATAAACTATAATAATGGGCTTCCGGTAATGGCCATATGCAAGTCTAGTTCCGGCAAAAGAGGATGTAGGAGTAGCGTAAGCTCAGGTGAGAGTAGACGCCTCTCGCGGTTCAAACAACAAACTCAAGCTCCTCCCACATTTCTCTTTAATAATTCTCATTTTAGACTTCTAATTCGTGAGCGGTGTTTTTTTCTGCTCTATCCTCTGTGCTTCCATGTTCGTCAATACATCATGCGTCGGGTCAGAGGTCACTCTTCAGAACTCGACTCGTGTATGGCCGTTGCCGGAAGCCAGTGATTACGGTTTATAAAGTTATAAATATGGATATCTTCGCATCTCTTCCCTTCAGAAGGCCTTTACTAATCCCTGGAGCCGTATGGATTACTTTTATGATGGATGGATGTGCTTTTTTGGCCTTCAAAATCCAAGGTACCATTCACTCCCATTATAAAGCTCGGAAGAGCCAGGATATTTTTTAATGTAACTCCAACTGTGAAAGAAGAACTTCATATACACCTAGGATGGCTTGAGGGTGAGTAAATTATGGGATAATTTTCATTTTTGGGTGAACTATCCCTTTAACTTTTAAGGGTTTGCTCTTCTCCATATACATATATTGGTCACATATGGCTGATGTATTTAAACATCAATGTTGTTATAGGCTGAAGTTGAAGTGGTCACTCGCACGATGGATGATCTGAAACTTGAATATGAATTGAAGACGGAGAAGCTGGCTCAGCTTCTGGACATGAGAGCTGCCAAGATAAAGAAACTTGAAGGTTTAGCTGCATCCAAAACATAATCTTCAGATTCCCGATATTGCCCAAACTAACAGTTGTGCTTACTAAAACAAATTATTCCTGTGTCCTTCCAGCCCAGCTGAAAGACGTTGCGTATGGAACCAAGACCCATGTTTTCAGACCTGATGTAACCAGTGATGACGTTACAGATGAGTTCGATGGACCCCTCCACTTGGCTCGTGGCGAGAACCTTCTGGAAATTCACTTGGGAAGAGCGCAGTTCACTCCTGAAGCTGTAGAAAGTCTAAAGGACAAAGATCCGTCCACCTTCTGCACATATGCCTTCTATGACTTTGAGCTGCAGTCCACAGCTGTGGTTCGAGGTGCCCGTCCAGCGTACAGCTTCACTTCTCAATATCTCGTGAGAGTGGATGAGCTCTTTTTGAACTATCTCCACACCAGCTCTGTTACCGTGGAGGTTCAGCTCGCTGAGGGGTTGAGTTTCCGTACGGTGGCCGCTGGTCAGCTCAGGTTAAATCAACTGCTGGAACGAGATGGGAAGGTGTTTGGCACCATTCAGTTAGTGGGTGAGTCTTTAGACTGTCTTCTGACATTTAGGTTGACCAATATGGGTTTTTTTGGTTGATATTTAAAGAAGCGTTCACTCAACACTGAAAATGTACTCACCGTACTCAGCTGCTCTTTTTCATACAAGACAAAAATAAATGTTCTTTATTGGCATTTATGGTTCCTTGAAGAACATGGAACCTTTTCAGTGCATACAAGGTTCTTCTGGTTATTAAGATGTTCTTAAAACTAAGAAAAAAGGGTTCTTTTAAGAACTGTTCACTTCTTTGGGGAACCTGAAATTGTTATTTTATGGCAGGGTTCCTCAAATCCAGCCCTGGAGGGCCACTGTCCTGCAGAGTTTAGCTCAAACCATTGATCAAACTTACTTACCTGCAATTTTCTAGTAACTCTGAAGAGCTTGATTGGCTTGTTCAGGTGTGTTTGATTAAGGTTGGAACCAAACTCTGCAGGGTAGTGGCTCTCCAGGACCGGATTTAAGGAACCCTGTTCTATGGCATTACTGTGGAAACCCCCTTTTAGATCCTTTGACAGTTTAAATCACTTTCCACTTTCATTCACTCTTAAAGTAAAACTATCAGAAAGTGCTTTCCATCTGTTTGTAGGTGTTACAGATGAGATCCAGGTGTTTGGTACTCTAGAGTACTGGCTCAAACTGAGAGTTCCTATGGAACAAGCCATTCGCCTTTATAAGGAGAGAGTCAAAGCACTTGGTTACCTCAACACAAGCATGAGAGACAGCCAGGTACTGTTTGCAACCCATCTAGAGCACGGTTTCCTACTGTAACACATGCCAAAATTACTTGATCTTTTTACTTTATTCTTCAGGCTTTATCGGTTTCTGTCCCTAGTTCCTCATCATTGATGGATGGTGATCTAAATGAACTAAACGTCACTGTTCACTTATGCTGTAATCTCAAATCCAGAGGTCCTCACACTCAACCCAGTCCCTACGTCATCTACAAACTCTACGACTTCCCTGACCACGATACGCCAATCATATCCTCCACCAATGAGCCACAGTTTGAAGATCACACGGTCTTCCCGGTGGCCATGAACTCTCACCTTGATGCGTTTCTGAGGTCAGAGGCTCTGGTGTTGTATGTGTTTGATGATTTAGATGCTGAGGACCAGCTGTATCTGGGGAAGGCCAGAGTACCGCTCATCTCGCTGGCACACGATGAAACCATCACTGGTGAGGACGAACAATATGTCATAATGATATCATTTTGATTAAATCAAAATGAAAGTTTTGTATCTTTTAGGTCTTGTTAGTGAGCATTAAGGTCATCTATATGCTAGTTTACTCCTAAACCAGGGGTGTCCAATCCTGCTCCTGGAGGGCCAATGTCCTGCAGAGTTTAGCTCCAACCAGTTCCAACAAACTTGCCTAGAAGTTTCTAGAAAAGCCGCATTAAGGCAAGCCTCCAAGGTTAGCAAAAAATAGTTTAACACTGCGGCACGCAGTCCAATTTTTGTATGTATGTATGTATGTTGAAAATTTGTGTATGGCACTTCTCATTCATTTCTATGGTATCCGCAAACAGTGAGTGACTGTTGCACAGCTCTGAACGAATTTCATTGACGTCAGTGCTGTAATGTGATTGATTATCAAGGCACATTATCCAAGTTAGCCGTTACGCTTTCTCCACGGACCATCAGTTCACAATGCTGTTGCAGATGAATATAATGTGGATAGCATATCTTTTCTTCAGGTTAGATACTGATAATTAATCACTCAAAACCCTTTATCTAAACCTCTCTACTTAGTCGGTCTCGCACATCCGCTATGTTTGTAGTTTAACACTTTTTATTCACATTTGTAGTTCTAATCGAAATCCTCATCCAAAGCGGGTTGTGGGCAATATCAGCGGTGAGAGAGTGCACGGATCTGCAATTCGGATTCTAACCTGAACAAGTAGACCATCCGGGTATCTTTGGATTACTCATTTCAACATACTACTAATTCTAATTTCGAATACATGTCTAATTTTGATAGTATGTGAATTGGGATGCAGCACATCTCTGTTTTTAGTTGGTGTGTTTAATTACAGTAGGGTTGGAGCTAATCTCTGCAGGACTGTCCTAAACACTAACTAAAAAAAAAGCAAATGCACAATCCTTTTTTTTATATATATATATATATATATATATACACTCACCTAAAGGATTATTAGGAACACCTGTTCAATTTCTCATTAATGCAATTATCTAATCAACCAATCACGTGGCAGTTGCTTCAATGCATTTAGGGGTGTGGTCCTGGTCAAGACAATCTCCTGAACTCCAAACTGAATGTCAGAATGGGAAAGAAAGGTGATTTAAGCAATTTTGAGCGTGGCATGGTTGTTGGTGCCAGACGGGCCGGTCTGAGTATTTCACAATCTGCTCAGTTACTGGGATTTTCACGCACAACCATTTCTAGAGTTTACAAAGAATGGTGTGAAAAGGGAAAAACATCCAGTATGCGGCAGTCCTGTGGGCGAAAATGCCTTGTTGATGCTAGAGGTCAGAGGAGAATGGGCCGACTGATTCAAGCTGATAGAAGAGCAACTTTGACTGAAATAACCACTCGTTACAACCGAGGTATGCAGCAAAGCATTTGTGAAGCCACAACACGCACAACCTTGAGGCGGATGGGCTACAACAGCAGAAGACCCCACCGGGTACCACTCATCTCCACTACAAATAGGAAAAAGAGGCTACAATTTGCACGAGCTCACCAAAATTGGACAGTTGAAGACTGGAAAAATGTTGCCTGGTCTGATGAGTCTCGATTTCTGTTGAGACATTCAGATGGTAGAGTCAGAATTTGGCGTAAACAGAATGAGAACATGGATCCATCATGCCTTGTTACCACTGTGCAGGCTGGTGGTGGTGGTGTAATGGTGTGGGGGATGTTTTCTTGGCACACTTTAGGCCCCTTAGTGCCAATTGGGCATCGTTTAAATGCCACGGCCTACCTGAGCATTGTTTCTGACCATGTCCATCCCTTTATGACCACCATGTACCCATCCTCTGATGGCTACTTCCAGCAGGATAATGCACCATGTCACAAAGCTCGAATCATTTCAAATTGGTTTCTTGAACATGACAATGAGTTCACTGTACTAAAATGGCCCCCACAGTCACCAGATCTCAACCCAATAGAGCATCTTTGGGATGTGGTGGAACGGGAGCTTCGTGCCCTGGATGTGCATCCCACAAATCTCCATCAACTGCAAGATGCTATCCTATCAATATGGGCCAACATTTCTAAAGAATGCTTTCAGCACCTTGTT
Source organism: Coreius guichenoti (assembly GCA_039654105.1). NCBI lineage: Eukaryota > Metazoa > Chordata > Actinopteri > Cypriniformes > Gobionidae > Coreius > Coreius guichenoti. Next base: position 28,728,127 of record CM077191.1, read on the forward strand.
GAATCAATGCCACGTAGAATTAAGGCAGTTCTGAAGGCGAAAGGGGGTCAAACACAGTATTAGTATGGTGTTCCTAATAATCCTTTAGGTGAGTGTATATTACTGACTCATCACAGGAGCAGATAACAATTTTTGTCAAATAAAATGCTTCTAGATCGAGAATGTCCCGCCCTCAAATACCACCTGCCACTCACTAGAAATAGCAAGTATAGCAACAGCAAATCATGATTTGTCTGTGTCTTGAATTAAGCTAATGTTCATACTTATTTATTTATTAATTGTATTTACTTTATTATATTTATTAAGTGTAGTTTTGTTTGTTTATGTGTTTAATTATTTAATAAGAAATATAGAAATGCATTCTGGGAACATAGGAAAGAAAATGGAGTTTATTTAATTTCTTGTTTTAAGTGTAGAATTTAAAGAATTTTGAAACTTTAGAGATGTTTAGATATTTTTTGCTATAAAAATATGACAAAAGTTTTTTTTTTTTTTTGTTAAAAGTTTTATTTATTTTTCAGCATAGACCTTTTAATATTCATATTTTTTGTGATTTGTGTTTTTTAAGGTATGTTTGAGCTTACAGACCCTGCTGGACTCCCCAGCGGCCAAATCAGTGTGACGCTGAAATGGAAGTTCACGTACCTCCCTCCAACATCTTCAGCTATCACCACACAACAGACCAAGATCACCGGCAGGACGACACCAGAGAGACAGACGTCCCAAGACAAGGAGAAAACACAGACAGAGACACAACTGATGGCCAAAGACCCTCCGATAATACCTCAGCCCACTGCTTCTGAGGTGACGCCATGCCCAAAACCTAACGCTTCCATTCTGACTGTTAAAAGGTGTTGTAATAATATGCATAAAAGATGATATAGAATATAATACAGTGTATAATTGCCCACTATGTGTCACTATACACTGTAGGTGGTGAACAGGTGTTTTTTTTATCAAAACTATTGGGTGTTTTAGTGTTGTATCGACCAATCAGCATCCAGGGCCATACATAAATCAATGCTGAATGCTTGTTCTTCATAGAGTCCTTTGCCCAAACCCAGACAGCGAACTCTACCAAAACCAACCGCTAAAAGAGTTTCTTTTGTGGACGTCACTGAGCTTGAAAAACAGGTAAAAGAAAAGTCTGCTCTGGTTTCATTAGTAATGTTTGCCAAGTCAAGCATCTGCATTACTGTTACTCAAATTTAGGCTTTAAATAACCCTGAGTATTAACCAGTACCATTTGTATGAGGTGTTTTGATGTATTTTGTGTGTTTGTATTAATGATCACAAGATGGAGGAGACTGCAGCCTCTGATGATGATGATGATAATAAAGAGACACGATCATCTGCCATCCCTGTGCCAAAGGTATGCTAAAAAACGGTGAAGTTCAAAAAGGAAAAAGAGTTGAGGAATAAACAATGTCACACTGTGTTCCTCAGACCGTCATAGTGATGGATGCAGGACAGGCCACTGCAGTCAGCGAGGAAGAGGATGAGGAAGAGTCTCATTTCTCTGAGGGTCAGGTGATCACCGCCAGCTCTCAATCTGATGAGTCTGAGATTTCTGAAGAGCTGCAAGAGCCACAAACAGGTGTGTCTACTTTGTGTTATTAAAAAAATAACAATCCTTAAAGACATTAGACATAAGCATTTACCTTCTACAATGGGATACAGAATATTCAGCGAGAAATAATGTAGGAGTCATCTGATTGGTCTATGACTGTGAGGTTATGATATTTTTGGTTAAAGGGATAGTTCACCCAAAAATGAAAATTACCCCATGATTTACTCCTCCTCAAGTCATCCTAGGTGTATATGACTTTCTTCTTTCAGACGAATACAATCGGAGTTATATTAAAAAATCCAAGTTTTATAATGGCAGTGAATGGCTGTTTCTGTTTTGAAGTCCATAAAAGTGCATCCATCCATTATAAAAGTGCTCCACACGGCTCCGGGAGGTTAATAAAGGCCTTCTGAAGGGAAGCCATGCGTTTGTGTGAGAAAAATATACCGCGCGCTCATGAGAGACTGGCGTTCAGCGTATGACGTAAGACGCTCCAGTGAGAAAATGCTAGTTCTCGCGAGAACCACGTTGTGTTTTGCTCTATCATCTGCACTTCCGTGTTCGCCACCGGAACTTACGCTACGCCTGCATCCTACATCATACGCTGGTGAACGCGCGGATGACAGTTAGCGGAAGTTAGAGATTACAGTTTGTAAAGTTTTAAATATGGATATTTTTCTTACATAAAAGAAGGCCTTTATTAACCTCCCGGAGCTGTGTGGAGCACTTTTATGATGGATAGATGCACTTTTATGATGGATAGATGCACTTTTATGATGGATAGATGCACTTTTATGGACTTCAAAACAGAAACAGCCATTCACTGCCATTATAAAGCTTGGAAGAGCCAGGACATATTTTAATATAACTCTGATTGTATTCGTCTGAAAGAATAATGTCATATACACCTAGGATGGCTTGAGGGGGAGTAAATTATGGGATAATTTTCATTTTTGGGTGAACTATCCCTTTAATTTTATTTTTAACCTCACTCTGAAAAGTCATGTCATCAGTTTTTATAAATAAATAAATATAATAAAATAAATATAAATAAATAATAATAAAAAATATGTCAAGTAAAAATGAATTTTGATTTCCAATTGGCTTTAACTGATTGGGTGGGGGGTTTTAGTATTTTAATTAAGTTATTATATAAAATAATTCATATTAAAATAATTTTAGTGCTGAAATAATTTGGTTGTTTATTGATTTATTGGTTATTTACTCACCATCATGTCATTTCAAATTCATCCTTCATCCCCAAAAGTAGATGTTTTGAACAATGTTCATGCTGATATAAAATGAATGTGAATGGGGATGGACAAAAAGCATAAGAATGATTTGCTGAAAATCTTGCACTCTGCCATTATCAAAACTCATTTGCATGCATTAAAAATTTTCGAGTATTTGTCCCCAATTCAAAATTCATGGAAAAGAGCAGCTTGGACATTATTCAAAACATCTCAATTTCTGTTTCACAGAAGAAAAAAACTCACATACTGTATGTGCGTAATGACATAAAGGCGAGTGAATAATGACAGAACTTTAGGTTCAGTGTTGAAGTTAAACTCAAATTAGATTCCATGTTACCACAAACATAAGGTGCTTCTGGAATAAAACGTGTTTGTGTTATTGTTGGCAGGAAGGCCCCTGTGCTTCGGCCCTTAGTAGAACTTGTATTCAGTATAGCCACATATGAATGTTTCGGTAAACCAATACTTAGTGCTGAGTGTTAGTATTCAGTTTCATATGAGGAAGCAGCTGTGCTATTGTTTTTTGAACGAGATGAGAATCATTAATATTTCATTTGCTGCTGCCAATAATCTGATGTGTTTCCTGTTGACAACCAAAAACATAAATGTTAATGTGTGTTGACCTTGGCCAAGAGGCTGTCTTTAAAGTGTTCATGTCTAACATCTCTCTCTCTCTTACCTGCTGCGGGCCGCTGAGACCACAGCGAGAGATGGACGACAAGAAAATAAACAATCCACTCTGTTCACGAGCACCTTCCATATGAAATGAGACTAGGAACGATCCATCTAATGATCTGCCAATGCGTAACGTTCTCTATTACCAACTGACCATAATAAAGAAAATGCTCTGTTCTCTCTGCAGACGTACAGGGTGAGGATGATGATAGCGATGACTGCATAGTTCCTGCTCAGAGCACACAGCATAAAAAACAGGTGTGTCTTTGCATGTTCAACAAATCAACCAGGTGTTCAGTGTATCTTAAAAAAATGCATTAAATGGATCAAAAGTGACAGTAAAAACTTTTACATTGTTGCAAACGATTTCTATTTCAAATAAAAGCTTAAGCTGTTTCAAAGAATCCTGAAAAAAAATGTATCACGGTTTCCACAAAAATATTCAACAGCATAACCTTTTTCACCTGTGATATTAATAAGAAATGTTTCTTGGGCATATCAGAATGATTTCTGAAGGATTATGTGACACTGAAGACTGGAGTAATGATGCTGAAAATTCAGCTTTGCTATTATAGGAATAACTTACATTTTATAAATTATAATAATATTTCACATTATTACTGTTTTTACTGTATTTTTGATCAAATAAATGCATCCTTGGTGAGCATAAAAGACTACTTTCAGAACTCTTTCTAACCTCAAACTTTTGAACTTATATTTATATGCAATAACGCCCATAAGCATTTAATCAAAATAAATTAATAATTAATACATTTTCTGCACATAAATCTCACCTGCCACTAACTTGGAAAGGAATTTTGCTCATAGGTTCTCAACCATATTATGAAAGATGTTTATAAGAAACAATTTTAAAAGAATCAATTGATAATCACGAATACAGTACATCTGCTGTTCGTTATCTGTTTTCAACAACTTGTTATCTGTTTTAAAACTACAGAGAGGAAATTGTTATAGACAAAATACTCAAATATTTGGTATCTCTGACAAAACTATGTTGTGTATAGTCTCAGAGAAATTCACATCCTCAACACAGGATATTGAGGATATTGTATTTTTCATTCCCAACTGAAAAAAGGGTCATTTTAAATTAAGGCATTTTAGTTTAGCCTATTTGGTCTAGCCTCATTGGTTCTTGCTGAAGCTCAAACGTGCTGCGTAACATGAGAATGAACCTCATTGGTTCTTGCTGAAGCTCAAACGTGCTGCGTAACATGAGAATGAACCTCATTGGTTCTTGAGGAAGCTCAAACGTGCTGCGTAACACGAGAACGAACCTCATTGGTTCTTGCTGAAGCTCAAACGTGCTGCGTAACACGAGAATGAACCTCATTGGTTCTTGCTGAAGCTCAAACGTGCTGCGTAACACGAGAATGAACCTCATTGGTTCTTCCAGAAGCTCAAACGTGCTGCGTAACACGAGAATGAACCTCATTGGTTATTGCGGAAGCTCAAACGTGCTGCGTAACACGAGAATGAACCTCATTGGTTCTTGCTGAAGCTCAAACGTGCTGCGTAACACGAGAATGAACCTCATTGGTTCTTCCAGAAGCTCAAACGTGCTGCGTAACACGAGAATGAACCTCATTGGTTATTGCGGAAGCTCAAACGTGCTGCGTAACACGAGAATGAACCTCATTGGTTCTTCCGGAAGCTCAAACGTGCTGCGTAACACGAGAATGAACCTCATTGGTTCTTCCGGAAGCTCAAACGTGCTGCGTAACACGAGAATGAACCTCATTGGTTCTTCCAGAAGCTCAAACGTGCTGCGTAACACGAGAATGAACCTCATTGATTCTTGCTGAAGCTCAAACGTACTGCGTAACACGAGAATGAACCTCATTGGTTCTTCCGGAAGCTCAAGCGTTCTGCGTAACACGAGAATGAACCTCATTGGTTCTTGCTGAAGCTCAAGCGTTCTGCGTAACACGAGAATGAACCTCATTGGTTATTGCTGAAGCTCAAACGTGCTGCGTAACACGAGAATGAACCTCATTGGTTCTTGCTGAAGCTCAAATGTGCTGCGTAACACAAGAATGAACCTTATTGGTTTTTTAAAGGAAGCTCAAATGTGCTGCTTAACATGTGAATGAACCTCATTGGTTTTTGAGGAAGCTCAAACGTGCTGCGTAACACGAGAATGAACCTCATTGGTTTTTGAGGAAGCTCAAACGTGCTGCTTAACACGAGAATGAACCTCATTGGTTTTTGAGGAAGCTCAAACGTGCTGCGTAACACAAGAATGAACCTCATTGGTTTTTGAGGAAGCTCAAACGTGCTGCGTAACACGAGAATGAACCTCATTGGTTCTTGCTGAAGCTCTAACATTCTGCGTAACACGAGAATGAACCTTATTGGTTTTTTAAAGGAAGCTCAAATGTACTGCGTAACACGAGAATGAACCTCATTGGTTTTTGAGGAAGCTCAAATGTGCTGCGTAACACGAGAATGAACCTCATTGGTTTTTGAGGAAGCTCAAACGTGCTGCGTAACACGAGAATGAACCTCATTGGTTCTTGAGGAAGCTCAAACGTGCTGCGTAACACGAGAATGAACCTCATTGGTTCTTGAGGAAGCTCAAATGTGCTGCGTAACACGAGAATGAACCTCATTGGTTCTTGAGGAAGCTCAAACATGCTGCGTAACACGAGAATGAACCTCATTGGTTCTCGATGAAGCTCTAACGTGCTGCTTAACACGAGAATGAACCTCATTGGTTCTTGCTGAAGCTCTAACATTCTGCGTAACACAAGAATGAACCTTATTGTTTTTTTAAAGGAAGCTCAAATGTGCTGCTTAACATGTGAATGAACCTCATTGGTTTTTGAGGAAGCTCAAACGTGCTGTGTAACACGAGAATGAACCTCATTGGTTCTTGAGGAAGCTCAAATGTGCTGCGTAACACGAGAATGAACCTCATTGGTTCTTGAGGAAGCTCAAATGTGCTGCGTAACACGAGAATTAACCTCATTGGTTCTTGCTAAAGCTCAAACGTGCTGCGTAACACGAGAATGAACCTCAATGGTTCTTGATGAAGCTCTAACATTCTGCGTAACACAAGAATGAACCTTATTGGTTTTTTAAAGAAAGCTCAAATGTGCTGCGTAACGTGAGAATGAACCTCATTGGTTTTTGAGGAAGCTCAAATGTGCTGCGTAACACGAGAATGAACCTTATTGTTTTTTTAAAGGAAGCTCAAATGTGCTGCTTAACATGTGAATGAACCTCATTGGTTTTTGAGGAAGCTCAAACGTGCTGTGTAACACGAGAATGAACCTCATTGGTTTTTGAGGAAGCTCAAATGTGCTGCGTAACATGAGAATGAACCTCATTGGTTTTTGAGGAAGCTCAAATGTGCTGCGTAACACGAGAATGAACCTCATTGGTTCTTGAGGAAGCTCAAACGTGCTGCGTAACACGAGAATGAACCTCATTGGTTCTTGAGGAAGCTCAAATGTGCTGCGTAACACGAGAATTAACCTCATTGGTTCTTGCTGAAGCTCAAACGTGCTGCGTAACACGAGAATGAACCTCAATGGTTCTTGATGAAGCTCTAACATTCTGCGTAACACAAGAATGAACCTTATTGTTTTTTTAAAGGAAGCTCAAACGTGCTGCGTAACATGTGAATGAACCTCATTGGTTCTTGAGGAAGCTCAAATGTGCTGCGTAACACGAGAATGAACCTCATTGGTTTTTGAGGAAGCTCAAACGTGCTGCTTAACATGAGAATGAACCTCATTTGTTCTTGAGGAAGCTCAAAAGTGCTGCATAACATGAGAATGAACCTCATTGGTTCTTGAGGAAGCTCAAACGTGCTGCGTAACACGAGAATGAACCTCATTGGTTCTTGAGGAAGCTCAAACGTGCTGTGTAACACGAGAATGAACCTCATTGGTTTTTGAGGAAGCTCAAACGTGCTGCGTAACATGAGAATGAACCTCACTGGTTCTTGAGGAAGCTCAAACGTGCTGCGTAACACGAGAATGAACCTCATTGGTTTTTGAGGAAGCTCAAACGTGCTGCGTAACATGAGAATGAACCTCACTGGTTCTTGAGGAAGCTCAAACGTGCTGCGTAACACGAGAATGAACCTCATTGGTTTTTGAGGAAGCTCAAACGTGCTGCGTAACATGAGAAATGAACCTCATTGGTTCTTGAGGAAGCTCAAACGTGCTGCGTAACATGAGAATGAACCTCATTGGTTCTTGAGGAAGCTCAAACGTGCTGCGTAACACGAGAACGAACCTCATTGGTTCTTGCTGAAGCTCAAACGTGCTGCGTAACACGAGAATGAACCTCATTGGTTCTTGCTGAAGCTCAAACGTGCTGCGTAACACGAGAATGAACCTCATTGGTTCTTGCTGAAGCTCAAACGTGCTGCGTAACACGAGAATGAACCTCATTGGTTCTTGATGAAGCTCTAACGTGCTGCGTAACATGAGAAATGAACCTCATTGGTTCTTGAGGAAGCTCAAACGTGCTGCGTAACATGAGAATGAACCTCATTGGTTCTTGAGGAAGCTCAAACGTGCTGCGTAACACGAGAACGAACCTCATTGGTTCTTGCTGAAGCTCAAACGTGCTGCGTAACACGAGAATGAACCTCATTGGTTCTTGCTGAAGCTCAAACGTGCTGCGTAACACGAGAATGAACCTCATTGGTTCTTGCTGAAGCTCAAACGTGCTGCGTAACACGAGAATGAACCTCATTGGTTCTTGATGAAGCTCTAACGTGCTGCGTAACACGAGAATGAACCTCATTGGTTCTTGATGAAGCTCTAACGTGCTGCGTAACACAAGAATGAACCTTATTGGTTTTTTAAAGGAAGCTCAAATGTGCTGCTTAACATGTGAATGAACCTCATTGGTTTTTGAGGAAGCTCAAACGTGCTGCGTAACACGAGAATGAACCTCATTGGTTTTTGAGGAAGCTCAAACGTGCTGCTTAACACGAGAATGAACCTCATTGGTTTTTGAGGAAGCTCAAACGTGCTGCTTAACACGAGAATGAACCTCATTGGTTTTTGAGGAAGCTCAAATGTGCTGCGTAACACGAGAATGAACCTCATTGGTTTTTGAGGAAGCTCAAACGTGCTGCTTAACACGAGAATGAACCTCATTGGTTTTTGAGGAAGCTCAAACGTGCTGCTTAACACGAGAATGAACCTCATTGGTTTTTGAGGAAGCTCAAATGTGCTGCGTAACACGAGAATGAACCTCATTGGTTTTTGAGGAAGCTCAAACGTGCTGCGTAACACGAGAATGAACCTCATTGGTTCTTGCTGAAGCTCTAACATTCTGCGTAACACGAGAATGAACCTTATTGGTTTTTTAAAGGAAGCTCAAATGTGCTGCGTAACATGAGAATGAACCTCATTGGTTTTTGAGGAAGCTCAAACGTGCTGCGTAACACGAGAATGAACCTCATTGGTTCTTGAGGAAGCTCAAATGTGCTGCGTAACACGAGAATGAACCTCATTGGTTCTTGAGGAAGCTCAAACGTGCTGCGTAACACGAGAATGAACCTCATTGGTTTGAGGAAGCTCAAACGTGCTGCGTAACACGAGAATGAACCTCATTGGTTCTTGAGGAAGCTCAAATGTGCTGCGTAACACGAGAATGAACCTCATTGGTTCTTGAGGAAGCTCAAACGCGCTGCGTAACACGAGAATGAACCTCATTGGTTCTTGAGGAAGCTCAAACGTGCTGCGTAACACGAGAATGAACCTCATTGGTTCTTGATGAAGCTCTAACGTGCTGTGTAACACGAGAATGAACCTCATTGGTTCTTGCTGAAGCTCAAACGTGCTGCGTAACACGAGAATGAACCTCATTGGTTCTTGCTGAAGCTCTAACGTGCTGTGTAACACGAGAATGAACCTCATTGGTTCTTGCTGAAGCTCAAACGTTCTGCGTAACACAAGAATGAACCTTATTGGTTTTTTAAAGGAAGCTCAAATGGGCTGCTTAACATGTGAATGAACCTCATTGGTTTTTGAGGAAGCTCAAACGTGCTACGTAACACGAGAATGAACCTCATTGGTTTTTGAGGAAGCTCAAATGTGCTGCATAACATGAGAATGAACCTCATTGGTTCTTGAGGAAGCTCTAACGTGCTGCGTAACACGAGAATGAACTTCACTGGTTCTTGCTGAAACTCTAACATTCTGTGTAACACAAGAATGAACCTTATTGGTTTTTTAAAGGAAGCTCAAATGTGCTGCTTAACATGTGAATGAACCTCATTGGTTCTTGAGGAAGCTCTAACGTGCTGCGTAATACGAGAATGAACCTCATTGGTTCTTGAGGAAGCTCTAACGTGCTGTGTAACGCGAGAATAAATGTGAATAAAAGTCTAAATTCAATCTGTTCATCATATAAAGTGATTGAGTCTCTTCAGAAAATTTGGACTAAACCACTCAATTCATATGGATTAGTTTTACGATCTCTTTATGAATTTAACGCGTCAAAGTGGTAGTTGCATAGCTGTTAATGGAGGGACAGAAATCTTTCAGATTTCATCAAAAAGATCTTCATTTGTGCTCCAAAGATGAACAAAAGTCTTGTGGGTTTGGAGCGACATGAGGGTAAGTCATTTTTGAATTTTCATTTTTGGGTGAACTATCCCTTTAATGTTAGCTCCTTTTGTGTCCTAAGAGGACTGTGGAAAGGAACAGAGATCTAATGACTGCTGTCAGCACAAACTTAATGGCCTAAAAACTCCATCAATGTGGACAGTATGTTTGACAGATTGAATCAAATGATACATGAATAGACAACGCTTCTCCAGCCCTCATCATTATCAGAAAACTATGCCCTGTAGGTTACACGTCTACATCAGGAAAGAGATGTAGTTTGTCCGGTGTCCATCATTTTAAATGGTGAATTATTCTTTGTGGATGTTTTGTCAGATGTTGAGAGTGATTGGAGTCCCTGAAGATTCAGAGCGAGTCTCACCATGTCAGTTTTGATAAGGTTATGTGATGCTTTGCTCCATCAGCCGTCTGAGTGCATTCGTGTGGAGATTGTTTCTCTGAGCCTGAAGCCAGGCTCAAGAGTGGCGGAAGACAGTGGAATCGTCCGACTGTTTGTGGAGTACTGTTTCCTGGGCCTGCCGTCAGTCGAGACCCCGCTGTCCCTAAAGAAGCCACTGTCTGGACACAATGTCTCCTACAACTTCAGCAATGGTGAACAACATATCCATGCAATACCAGCCATTGTATTTGTTCTTCTTTTTCTGGTCTATGTCAATGGCAGCTTCTTAAACCTTATGGTAAAAAGTTGTGAAAATTGGTGCATTGACTAAGAAATCTCTAAACTTTCTTCTGAACAATTTTGAGTTCTACAGAGCCACCATAAACTCAAAGGCATATTTTTCTGCTTTAGTCTAGGGTTAAGTCTACACTAATCCGGATATATTTGAAAATGTATCTTTTTCTCTAAGGTTTGGCACTGAGGGCATTTTTCGTTCTGTGAAAACTGAGCTGTTTGAAGACACTCTCCTGCGTATATAAATGTGAAAACTGTGCTTTTGCGTTGTAGTGTTGAGAATGGAAATGGAGGTATTTGAAAACAATAACGCATGTTTAGTAATGTGACGCATATTGTACCCATAGATATCTGATTATACCGGTATGTGCCTGCTATGTGCTATTCACTCTCCCAGTGTTGATAAAGATAAATGTTACTCTTCATATTAAATTTGCAGAAAATTTACTTGCAATTGCTGTCCTGCGGCAAAACATGAGGCTAATTGCGTTTTAGACCATACGTGGAATGGGGATTGAGTGAGACCTGGACGCACCAGTAAGTGGTGGGATATTTTGCTAATAAAATGATCATGCCAGAAGAATATGGTGAGAACTCTGAGACTCTGGTCTATTGGTATCATCTCAGTGAGCACTTGATTGAAAACCCTAGTGTGGATGGAGAGCGTTTTAAAAACGAAAACACTGTTTTCAAATGTATCTGGATTGATGTAAACAAAGCCTAGAATATGTTTCTTGGAGGCACACCAACAGTACATATATTCTCTTCCTAATTAAATTCAACTTATCAGCTTGTTAGCAGAGACTCCAGAACTTTAAATAGATGGGTTAGATAAGGAAGACTTCTATGTGTAATATTGGTATGCCTGAAGGAACAAAGTTGGGAAGCACTGGTCTAGAAACATACATCCTACAGTTCCTGGGATTTAATGGCAAGTTTAATAAACTTAGTGGCTTCAATTTCTGCCCAACCTGGGTAACTTGATCTAAAGTCATGCCTCTGCTCCCTTTAGATTCATTGGGTAACCCAAAGAACAATTATACCCATTTATCAACCATATTGACTGCCCACCATTTTGAATTTTATACTGTTTATTTCTCTTCAAAAATGCACCATTTTGGGTCCCGCAAGAATGCAGACATCTATTTACCTCTAACAAATGGCTGAAATTGATCATAAACTTTGATGGATCGACCTTCCAGAATGATGGAAGCTTATTTCCGCCTCTGAATAAAAAAGAAAAAAGATAATTGCGACTTTTTATCTCACAATTCTGACTTTTTCCTCATGATTTATATCTCGCAATTCTGACATTTATAAATCGCAATTGTGAAAAAAATGCGCAATTATGTTTTTTTTTTTTTTTTTTTTTTAATTCTATGGTGGAAGCAAGTTTCCATACAGAGCAGTTTCTCGTTGTGGTCAAACGGTGTAAAATCAGGAAACTTACAGTGGCTAACATTGTGCTTCCACATCCATATTGGGCACATAATTGATTCCTGTAGCTGTATTACTTTACTAAACAATGCCAAATAAATGTACTTTTTAAACCATCAATATTTTAAAACATCGATATATAGAAATAAACTTAAACAACATGCATTGTTCTGACAGTGATCCATGTGGATATGGAGAATAACCAACCCAGACGACAAACTCTGAGAGCAGTGCTGGAGGGCCGGAACAGACAACTAGAGCAGTGAGACACTTTCTCTTTCTCTTGTGTGATCTCATTCATTTGTTGTGTGTAGTATATTGTTGTGTAGTGTATATGAGGGGTGTGCCCGAAGCCGAATACCTTATTCAGAAAGGCACGGATAACGGCTTCAAAATGAATTCTACCGAATAATAGGAAAAATCTCTCAGAGGCAAGCATTTATGTTTATTTTTTGTCAGATTTGTATGCATAGTAAAAGTTATTTTATCAATTTTCAACCACTGAATATACTGAATCTCTAATCAACTACTTTATGTAGAGAGCTCTTATTTGAGGTTGTGGATGATTGTCCTGACATAACTCTGTAAAAGGTACAGAGTAAAAAATTGCATTATTGTTTTAATTATGAGATATTTAAAGAAATGTTATCATTATAATAAAAAATAATTATTTTATGAGTTATACAAGGCAGAATTACATTTATTACATTTACACACCCACTTCTGGATTTATCCGAATACAGATACAAATAATTTTGAGATTGTTACAGATACATATACAGATATTGACTTCGCTGCACACCTAGTTATTATTATGGACCGCTGGACATAATTGCGGCATTATACCGTTTCTACGGTTTAGAGACAACTGAGCGGTTCACAGCACAAACGCTCAGAGTCGTTTACGCTAATGATCTTTCGGCGCTACATCCTCTAATGTTTTTATCTAGAGCCAAACATGCTTCATTCATGCGCGTTGCTTCTCTCTCCCGCTAAAGACGTAAAGCGCCACAACGGCTGCTCCAATGGAAATGTATAACTGTTCCAAAAGAGTATTGTCCGGAGCTCAATATAGAAATATAGAGGCCGCACCTCTTGGAACTTTACTTAAATACCCCTGTCCTAGTGTATACTACACTGCACTATACAGCTCCGACTCGGACTCAACTGACTCTTTGATTGGCTGTGGCAGCATAAAGTTCACGGTGGTGAGTGACCCTCCTGAAGAGGAGGAGCAGGATGAGGAGTGTGAGGATGTGGGCGTGGCCTACCTGCGTATCCTCGATATCATGGACAAACGCAGAGACATGAAGGACGTGAGCCTGAGCGGTAAGTGTTTTACTTTGCATCACAAAATTCCATTGTAAAGTCCGGTCACAAGACTCAGAACCATCAGAATCATCTCAGATCTTGGGTTACTTGGGTAGTTTTTTGAGTAATTTCCACAAAAAGAGTATTAAATAGGACCTGAAACTCTCTTTTTCGGTATTGGTGAAAGGAGATATTTAACCTCTGAACCTCTGTTGTTTGTCCAACTCAGAAGGTCAAATTGTATATATTACCTGATTTGGTTATTTTGGATTGATTTTATATGAGGTTTGCCTTTTACCTCAGATCTTAGGACACCGTTAACCCAAGGAAGTCCAGTTTGTTTATTTATTTATTTATTTATTTATAGCCATAAACATGAAAAAGACAATAAAATGTATAAGATCAAAAGTATGCCAGAATGTTGTAGGTGTGCAAGTAACAGGGTTGCTCAGTGGGGTCTAGTTAATTTGGGATGTAATTTTGGTTGTGCTAATATAACACTAGCAACAGGCCAGGGTTGAATGTCTGAGCTTGATGAATGCAATTTGTGTAAAAAAACAAAACAAAACAAACAACATTTAATGCGGTTATTTCCATGTCTTTCTACCATGTTATAGAAAGGATCCAAATTATGTCACTTCCAGGGTGTCAGAATTTATTGAAAAATTGCATTTTTAATCAGGAACAGGGTGGAGTGCACATTTAGACATTTTGGTCATTGGTCAAGATTATAATTCATTCAATTATAGTTAATTATAATTAATCTAATTCATTATAATTAATGTCAATTAAACAAATTGTCAAAAATATTATTGTATGATATTAATTGTTGCATACAGTCCAAAAAGTCCAGACCAAGCCAAAATCCCTATTTTAAAGAGGGGACAGACATTTAATGTGTTTAAATGTTTATATTAGTTAATCGAACACTTTCTCTAAATAACATGGTATTATTTGTGGCTTTTTTTTATATAATGAGACAACAATTTGTACCCTATTTGTGGAAAGTGCCACTTGCTGACCTTAAACTTTCTTGTTTTTTCCTGTCCCTCACTGCAGTTGTGGACGTTCAGGACAGCAGTGAAGTTATTGGCCATCTAGTTGTGACGGTTGAAGCTCTGGACGCTCTGACATCCATCCTGAAAGATCCAGAGCGTGACCGTCCTCTAACTACACTTGCTTAATTTACCAAAACCAATGATTTACTTTTTCCAATTGTGCTGATCTGTCCGCAATATTAAATGTTTCTTAAATAATTGTAGTTTTTAATTCGATTGACCAAAATGAAGTTAAATGTAATGCATGGGGCAGTCTGTTTGGCTTTAAACGCTACAGACGGTGACAACATATGGGAACAAAACAGTCCTTTATGTAGACGGCATCACACGGCTTTGATCCCTTACGGTGTGAAATCATATCCTAATGTTTCTCTTTATGGCCTCCAGTGTTGCGTTTGATGGAGCGCTGATGTTTAGACCTTTAATAACTTTGCTTAATGAAAAGGCTGTTAAGCCTCATTAGGCAGCGCCGTGGCAGGCGGCGATATTTTATTGAAGGTGCGAAATGAAATCTAACTGGATTTAATGGGATTAAATCAAGCTCTTTAAAATGCTAATGCACATTTTCACGCGTGCCGAGCTGTGGCGCTCACGCAGACACTCCTTCTGTTTTGGTGTGTGTGAGAATCAGTGCGAAGTGTTCGTTATCTGCACTGCAAATCATTTGATAATCCTTTATAGGTCTGCATAAGAGAGTACAATTCAGATGATTTAGTATATTTTGTATAGATATAGATGCTTTATTTTGAATGTACTGTAAAACTTTGTAGACAGTCTTATCAACCGATATTTGTAAATGCTTTATATTTATGAACATTACAGAATAATGTTATTAGAGTTTCAATGTTATTTCATTGTGTGTTTTGGATTTATTTTAAACCTCAGTTTTCCAAATGTTGAGAAACAGTTGAGAAAATACTGCATTTACCAACCATTTGACTTTCATAATGTGATTTATTTCATAGTTAGGGTATTTCACGAGAAAAAAGTTGGGTAGGATCCATTAGAAATTGATTGGATGGTGAAAAGTGTTTTATCCCAGAATGGAGGTAGACCTTAAAGGAATAGTTCACCGAAAAATGAAAATTCTGTCATCATTTACTCACCTTCATGTCGTTCCCAAGTGTCTATTTACACCAAGTACAAATAGTACGCCTTGTTGGTAAGCGCTATTTACACTAGCTCCACCCAACAATGCCTGGTTGGGCCACAAGAGATAGGGAAAAAAAAGATGTGGGTTTCAACGTCTTCAGTGGCGTAGTCAGTAAAGCGTAAGCCTCAAGGATATAGGTTTTGATTTTTAAAACTGCAAGTGTTAGGCCCCTGCTGAAGAAAAGTAATCTTGATTCTTCTGTGCTCAGTAACTACAGACCAATCTCTAATCTACCATTTCTTGGTAAAAAATGATTGAAAAAATAGTATCCATACAGCTCAGTGTCAATACACTTAATGAGACATTTCAGTCTGGCTTCCTGTCAAACCACAGCACAAAAAAACAGCCTTGATTAGGGTTTTGAACGATCTGCAAGTTATTCGGGAGTCAGGAAACTTGGCAGTCCTTGTTCTTTTAGATCCGAGTGCTGCTTTTGACACCATTGATCATGAGATTCTACTCGACTGACTTCATCTTAGACTGGTTCAGATCTTACTTAAGCAACAGGGAATACTATGTTACGCTGGGCACCTACACCTCCAGGCGTTATGTCATTTCTTGTGGTGTTCCTCAAGGCTCAATTTTGGGTCCTCTATTATTTAACCTATACATGCTTCCTTTAGCTGGTGTAATTAAGTAATTAATCAGTACAATATTTAATTTCACCAGTATACAGATGACACTCAACTCTCTCACTTTGCACCAGATGCCCACAATTCAGTTTCACTTATTATGAAGAATGTTGGGGTCCAAACAACATTGAACATCACTGACTTTCATTGTGTGGACAAACAAAACACTGAGGCATTTTTCAAAATATCTTCTTTTGTGTTTCACACAATCATAGAGGTTTGGAAGAACGACATAAGGGTGAGTAAATGATGACAGAACTGTAAATTTTGAGGGTTTGATGAAACCAAGGAAATCAATAATACCTCCAGTGAGCTATGTAGCTGGTGCATACAGCCTCAAAAGTACGTAACCTGCATTATTTTGAGCCAGTCACTTGCTAACAATGTTAACCAGTCCAACTTTTGACCCCTAATAGCTATTTGGTTAGCATTATTAAGTAGCCTAGCATGGGTTAGCTGATACCAGCCAAAAAAGAAAATTGTTTCAGAGATGAAACAAGTTCTCATTTTTTTAATGAACAAAAATGATGAAGACTTTTTTTATAATATGTATATCACATGCACTGATGAATCGTATACATTTACGGGTACATAACACACAGTTTCAGCCAATCTCATGTTAATCTTGAGTATCTATAGAGTAGTATTGCATCCTTCATATCTCCGAAGAGTCTTTAGTTTTATCATATTTATAAAACACAGATACGCTGTACCGATTCTTTCCGAAAACAGCCGAACTCGTGGAGGCGTGCAGTGGGCAGAGCTACACACACACACACACACACACAATACATCATGGCATTATCCCTGGATAACTTTCGATTCACTATATGTTCGTGTTGTTCACATTATATGCACTTACGTGCAGATTGCCAACAAAACAGACATTTGATGCAGTTTCACTCACCGCCTGCGGTTTCGACTCATGACCGGGAACAAACAAACACACTTGCAGAACTCTGGAAAAACAAACTGCATCCACTGTTTCCTTAACGCTGGGTTATTTGGGAAGCTGAACAAGGTTATCTTTTCCTCACAACCAGAAACACACTTCTTTAGTGACATTGTTGATTTCGTGGTCTAAAAACAAAATGACAGCGCTGCCGACGGCTTCCGTAACCGAACGAAGCTCGTTGATGGGCACGCTCTTCCTCTCGCTCTGGTTGATGTGTGTGTGTGTGTGTGTGTGTGTGTGTGCGCTCATCCGGGAGAAGTGCCCATATAAGGAATTTCATCCATTTTTACATCATACAGGGCCATATTTGAAAAAAAACTTTCTGAAACTTGTTCGAATGTATTTGGCACAGAAATACTCCGTCATATGTCCAACTTGTTTTTTTTTTATTTTAGCCATGTTTAGCATGAGAATCAACTCTAACAGTGTAAATAAGTCAGAATGCATGAAATAGCATTAGACCCCCCCCTTAAGACAAGGAACATGTACCAAGAAAGTCAATGGCTAACAAGACAACTCGTGCTAACAATGAAAAATAATTGATGTCTTTCTCCAGAAATGTATTGGCAGATGTTTTTGTGAGTTTGACAGACTTTCAGTGAGGTTGAGCTACTGTACATCAGTACTGGTTCTTCGGTGGGTAATGATCTCTCTCTAACCGGGCTCATATGTTCAGTGAAGGAGCATCATTAGCTGTGCACATGACTTAATCAATATCATAGGTCGATACTGAGCACTGCCGCCCCGTTCCATCAGCTTTCTCTCTCTTTCGCGCGTTCCCTCTTGCTGCTATCATGCAAATTACCCTGCCACCTGAAAAGAGGACAAGAAAAGGTGTCCCACAGGGTCTCATTAGCCATTCAGAGTTAAGATGTGGGGCGGGTCGTGTTGTCATGTGAAGATGATTGGAGCGCAGCCCTTTGACAGCTGTGACAGGCGGGTGGGTGGCCCCCTTTTTTCCACTCTTGGCCCATCTGTCAAATCACCACTGAGCACTCTGGGAAATGATACAGGGCCGCTCCTCAATTAGACTTGTTAGGACAAGAGGGAAGTGTCATTTTCGTGACATGGATAACCTGAGCCGGCAAAGGCCACTTACCACTGGCAGATACTAAATGAATCACAGAAATATCATTTTAACTGCATCTCTCAGAGGGCACCTTGCACTACATTTTGTTAAACCTGAAGCTTTATGTTATGTGACGCGACAAAAACGATAGCGTTATGATCAGGAACAGCTTTTAGCTTAGGAAGTTACGGGTTCAAGCACAATTTAAAGTGGTTAAACTAGTTACAACCCTTTCAGATAACTAAAATAACTACACAAAGCGTTTCTTTTACTTTGGTACTTGGTTATTTTTTTTGGAAACCAAATAATTGCTTTGAATCTGTTCACAGTTGACACAAAACATGCAATGTAGCTTTTGTCACTGTACTTCAAATCTTTAGAGTATATTTTTAAAAACTGTACTTGCAGATAATATTAATGAAATAAAAGGTCTCTTAAGTTTACTTTTTAGAGAGTACACTATGACTATGTACACTTTTAAAACTGCACTTTGTAATAATGTCAATTAAAAGTTTTACTTTAAAGGAGGGGTCTAATGCTATTTCATGCATTCTTATTTACACTGTATGACAGAGTATTTCTGTGCCAAATACACTCCTTCGAACAAGTTTCGGAAAGTTTTTTTCGCGTATGGCCCTACATGACATCATGAAGGGCAGAATTCCTTATATGGGCACTTCTCCCAGATGAGCGCACACACACATCAACCAGAGCGAGAGCAAGAGCACGCACATCAACGAGCTTTGTTACGGGAGCCGTCGGCAGCGCTGTCATTTTGTTTTTAGATCACGAAGTCAACAATGTCACTAAAGAAGTGTGTTTCTGGTTGCGAGGGAAAGATAACCTTGTTCAGCTTCCCAAATAACCCAGCGTTAAGGAAACAGTGGATGCAGTTTGTTTTTCTGGAGTTCTGCAAGTGTGTTTGTTTGTTCCCGGTCATGAGTCGAAACCGCAGGCGGTGAGTGAAACTGCATCAAATGTCTGTTTTGTTGGCAATCTGCACGTAAGTGCATATAATGTGAACAACACGAACGTATAGTGAATCGAAAGTTATCCAGGGATAATGCCATGACATATTGTGTGTGTGTGTGCGCTCGTGACTCTTTAGCTCCGCCCACTGCACGCCTCCACGAGTTCGGCTGTTTTCGGAAAGAATCGGTACAGCGTATCTGTGTTTTATAAGTATGATAAAACTAAAGACTCTTCTGAGATATGAAGGATGCAATACTACTCTATAGGTACTCAAGATTAACATGAGACTGGCAGAGACTCTGTGTGTTATGTACCCTTTAAAGTGCATTTTAAAACATATACCCTTGGTTTCACAGACAAGGCTTAAGCTAGTCCAAAATGCATGTTTGAGTTGTTTTAACTGAAAGCAACTTGCACTGGCATATCTTAAAATATGTCCGTGCCATTGTTTAGTTTCAAGATGCACACCAGTAATGATTTTTTCTAAGGCATGTTTATACAAACCCGATTCCAAAAAAGTTGGGACACTGTACAAATTGTGAATAAAAACAGAATGCAATGATGTGGAAGTTTCAAATTTCAATATTTTATTCAGAATACAACATAGATGACATATCAAATGTTTAAACTGAGAAAATGTATCATTTTAAGGGAAAAATAAGTTGATTTTAAATTTCATGGCATCAACACATCTCAAAAAAAGTTGGGACAAGGCCATGTTTACCACTGTGTGGCATCCCCTCTTCTTTTTATAACAGTCTGCAAACGTCTGGGGACTGAGGAGACAAGTTGCTCAAGTTTAGGAATAGGAATGTTGTCCCATTCTTGTCTAATACAGGCTTCTAGTTGCTCAACTGTCTTAGGTCTTCTTTGTCGCATCTTCCTCTTTATGACGCGCCAAATGTTTTCTATGGGTGAAAGATCTGGACTGCAGGCTGGCCATTTCAGTACCCGGATCCTTCTTCTACGCAGCCATGATGTTGTAATTGATGCAGTATGTGGTCTGGCATTGTCATGTTGGAAAATGCAAGGTCTTCCCTGAAAGAGACGACGTCTGGATGGGAGCATATGTTGTTCTAGAACTTGGATATACCTTTCAGCATTGATGGTGCCTTTCCAGATGTGTAAGCTGCCCATGCCACACGCACTCATGCAACCCCATACCATCAGAGATGCAGGCTTCTGAACTGAGCGCTGATAACAACTTGGGTTGTCCTTGTCCTCTTTAGTCCGGATGGCATGGCATCCCAGTTTTCCAAAAAGAACTTCAAATTTTGATTCGTCTGACCACAGAACAGTTTTCCACTTTGACACAGTCCATTTTAAATGAGCCTTGGCCCAGAGAAAACGCCTGCGCTTCTGGATCATGTTTAGATATGGCTTCTTTTTTGACCTATAGAGTTTTAGCCGGCAACGGCGAATGGCACGGTGGATTGTGTTCACCGACAATGTTTTCTGGAAGTATTCCTGAGCCCATGTTGTGATTTCCATTACAGTAGCATTCCTGTATGTGATGCAGTGCCGTCTAAGGGCCCGAAGATCACGGGCATCCAGTATGGTTTTCCGGCCTTGACCCTTACGCACAGAGATTGTTCCAGATTCTCTGAATCTTTGGATGATATTATGCACTGTAGATGATGATAACTTCAAACTCTTTGCAATTTTTCTCTGAGAAACTCCTTTCTGATATTGCTCCACTATTTTTCGCCGCAGCATTGGGGGAATTGGTGATCCTCTGCCCATCTTGACTTCTGAGAGACACTGCCACTCTGAGAGGCTCTTTTTATACCCAATCATGTTGCCAATTGACCTAATAAGTTGCAAATTGGTCCTCCAGCTGTTCCTTATATGTACATTTAACTTTTCCGGCCTCTTATTGCTACCTGTCCCAACTTTTTTGGAATGTGTAGCTCTCATGAAATCCAAAATGAGCCAATATTTGGCATGACATTTCAAAATGTCTCACTTTCAACATTTGATATGTTATCTATATTCTACTGTGAATAAAATATAAGTTTATGAGATTTGTAAATTATTGCATTCCTTTTTTATTCACAATTTGTACAGTGTCCCAACTTTTTTGGAATCGGGTTTGTAAAAGCTACTTAAATGCCCTAATTTAACTAAGGCTTAATAAAAAATAACAGATTATTTTCATCCTACAAAGAGAAACAATGTGAAGTTGAGCGTTGTCACTGGTTTGATTTACTGACACACAGACAAAGAACATCTGACTGTACATGAATCATATCAGAAATCACTGATCACAGATCAGGCATTAGAATGAACACGGTTACTTACATGTTGTGGCATTACTGTCGAGTCCATATCGTAAAAATCTGTTTGCAAAGCCTGCGCCAAAATTGCGACTGAGAATCCACAGTGAAATGTACCGAACAAACAAATAATGCTCAACTGAGACATTCACATTGTTGAAAATAAATAAGCACATTCCTAGCATTAGGATCTTTTGGAAGGTAATCCTGTATCTCTTCTCTCCTCGTCATCTCACTAACACACCAGTGGGCGGGGCCAAAGTTGCGATGATGAAGTAGGCGTTCTTCTGCAGAGACGGTCTTTCACCTATCATAGATTCCACAATGAGTCGTTCTCTGGCCTTGGTTACAATAAAAGCTGTTTTTGGACTAACAAATAACACTAACTGTGTAGTCGTCGCTTTCTCAGTCAGGACACTTCTTTCATGAATTGGTAATGGTGTCATTTAAAGCTTGGACACTGTGTCCAAATGGGCTGCGCTTTGCATGTCCGAGACAGACCAACACACTGCGGTCACTGATGCGTGATGTTTGGCCCTCACTGCTGTCTCTCCAACTACTCACCTTTGACTCGGCTCTGTATTTAGTGTAAGTGTTCTGGTTGGAGCCGGCTGTATCGCGGGGCTTGTCTAAATATGACTGGCCTGTCGGCGGGTTTCATTACACTCACTCAAGCTCCTGCCCAGCAGCCCATTCCAGCGTGCCGCAGGCCTGTCAACCGCATGATCAGGGGTGCATGAAGACAGGAGCCTCTCACACTTCCTCTCTTTTAATATAGGCAGATTTCTCCTAAAATGACGCTTGCTGTAGTGGAAGAGTATTTAGATGAGCCAAAGGAGAGAGTTAGGGAGAAACGGGATGTTGTTTGGATCAAGTCCTAACTGGTTTTAGATGGACAATGCTGGTCTGTTACTGGCACAAGCTGGCCAGACTGACCAATGTGCCGTGGATGGTCATCAGCCAAAACCAGCGTGACAGTGACCAAAACACACCTGATCATACTGGTAATCATAATTACGTTCTAACTGGTCATTTATAGCTGTGATCAGCTTAAACTACAGTTACCATCAAATGGTAATACCAATGGTAATACTACAGTTAATACCATTACTGTGGAATATGCCCAACAATACATGGAATTACCATTTTGCATGCTGGTACATGCCTAAAAACACAGTATTACCATGGTAAATGTCCAATAAACACTTTATATTTAAAATAATACTGTAAATGCCACCCCCACCCCCCAATAAAAATGTTATTACCAACATACCCCGACATATGGCATGCCCCATAAGTATTATGATAGTAATTGTTCAAAATCAATATATGCATTGCATAAATGAAAATTTTTTAGCCATTGCCTTTGTGTAATCCAAAAAAAGCAACCATTAACACCTCAGTACATTCATATATCATCCAAACTCATTTTACTGAATTAAAAAAAACTATATAATTTAAAATAAATAAACTTTTCATTTTTATAAGAGATTTGCAATTTATTCAACCCTGTTATCAAAATTTGGAACATGAATACCCGTGTGAATATCTGTGTGGTTGCATTATTTTCTAGTGCTAAACATTAAACAAACATAAAACATAAAATTAATACACTTTCTAAAATAGAACTGACACTTTTCAGAATTAGGGTACAAAATAAGGCATTAAACTATTTTTATAATGATTTCCAGTGTGTCTTTGGAAATAGTAGATAATCTAGTTTAAACTAAATTCAAACTCCTTTTATTAAATTAAAAACTCAATTAAAATAAATTAGCTTTTAATTGTCCATATTGATTTTAAGAGATTAGCTGAATTGTCAACCCGGTTACCAAAATGTGGAATAGGTAACAGGGTTTTAGATTTGGCAAAAAATAAGATGTCACTCATTAGGGACTAGCTAAATTCAAACCAAAATTGTTCATATAAACATAGCTCTAAATTAATAACAAATGTGTTTTTGTAATTCTTCTCGGAGTAACAGGGTTGAATGTTTAAACAATGAATACAGTCTACACTACAATGTGTAAAATGACAAAATTGAAAGTGATTATTATCATTTAATATCAATATTATTTCCCACCAATAAGAATCATTTCTATATTGATTTCATATGAGATTTGCAAAATTTTCAACCCTGTTACCAAATTTGGAACGTGACATTTGGAACATACACTGATCTTTTTTTTTCTAGTGTTAAACGTTAAATAATCATAAAAAAAATTGAATAAAGTTTGTAAAATTAAGAATGGGTAACAGGGTTGAATATTTAATGTAAATTATGCTATCACTCATTAGGAGCTTACTAATTCAGAACCAAATGCTGGTTTATAGCTGATAAACAGTATATTAATTACAAACATGTTTAATAATTTTTCTTATAATAACAGGGTTGAATAGTTACATTTGATGAATACAGTCAGCACTAAAATTGTGTAAAACTGACAAAATGGAAAGTGATTATTACTATTTTTTTTAAAATAGTAATAATATTACTTCTCACCAATGAGAGGGTCCAAATATTACTTCATGAGTCACAATCCTATGAAATGTTCCATTTTTAATAGAGTAAAATAATGCAGTAACAGGGTTGAACAGAAAATGTTAGAAATTGGCATTTGGCATTACAATAACAAATTATGATGTTATAGAATGATTTTAATACAGTTGAGAATGTGAAGACTGAGATGATTCCTTAATCATATTTTAGCATCAGAATATTTCTTTTCCATGCAGGAATACAGCAGAATTTTAAGAGATCCATTGCCATTTACTGAGATATGCGAATGTATCTGTGTGTGTGCATTCACTGGCGTCTATGTTGATGTTCCAGTGATGCATTAATCAGTGATCAAGACCCATCGCTCCGTACAGCTTTCCTTCGGCTCGAGGTTACAGCTGTGTTAAAGCTCCTGGAGTCCCCACAGGTACAGCACACACACAGAGACAGACAGATCAATCTTTATATTAATGATCTCTACAGAGACAGATGAACTCTGCCCCCATCCACATTTAAATTACCTGCCCATTGTCTGCTGGCCGCTGCTGCCGCTGGCAATCATTTCTCAGACGCCACCTGGGTTGGTTTAACCTGAGATTAACACTTCAAGTGGTTGAATGTGAGTGTGTGTGTGTGTGTGTGTGTGTGTGAGAGAGAGAGATGAACTGGATATTTTGATAAAAGATGTGTGTTTATGAATGTGTTAAGGTGAATAATATATTTTCATTATATATAGAATATTATAGAGAAAACCAGAGCTAGTTTTCACACACTTTTTACTCCAGAGAATATTTCTTGGAGTAGGTTTTTTTTTTTTAAGTCGGTTTTAGACATAAAAACTTGCCTTAAATCCATTTCCACCATTATTACCAATGAAAAAGAAATACAGTTAATTTAACATACATTGACCTTTTATGTAATCTTTTGCCCTATAGCAGGGCTGATTGTCATAATTAAACATGCCATTAAACATTCATTACCATTTTAATTATAAAACACAAAACAATTTATATATAATAAAACCTACATAGGTGAAATACAAACAAAAACAAACAAAAAAAGCGAATAATTGAAATGTATATAATAAAATATAGCTGCAAGCAGCGATGACGGGCCCAAGCCCCGGCACCACCACCCCAGTGGCTTTAGGGCAACTGTGCACAACGGGCAATATGCATTTAAACTGGGTAAATGTAAAAGGATTATGTCAAGATATGAAACTTCCTGTTTCCCTTTTTGTCATTACTCTAATCGCTCGCCATGGCAACACGTTTGAGATAACCAATATCCGTTCACAATTTAACATCTTCAATGTCTTGCCACCATGTTCAGAAAGTTTGGTGTTAAAGGAACACTTCACTTTTTTTGAAAATAGGCTCATTTTCCAACTCCCCTAGAGTTAAACAGTTGAGTTTTACCGTTTTCAAATCCATTCCCATACCCATGGTGCGGCAGCAAAGGTCCTTGATTATTACGCAGGAATGAGAGTATAGTTCCTAGCCATATCGCTTTAGAAAATCGCAACTTTTCATTTTCCGTCGGTCTTAATACACGATGTAACTACAGAAGAGTCAAGTTTTAAATAGGAAAAATATCGAAAGTCTTTGGTCATTTTTGAGCGAGATGCTAACGGTCTAATCAGATTCAATGATCTATGCTAAGCTAAGCTAAAAGTGCTACCGCCAGATCCGGAGATCGGCTGAATGGATTCGAAAACGGTAAAACTCAACTGTTTAACTCTAGGGGAGTTGGAAAATGAGCCTATTTTCAAAAAAAGTGAAGTGTTCCTTTAACACCAAACTTTCTGAACATGGTGGCAAGACGTTGAAGATGTTAAATTGTGAACGGATATTGGTTATCGGTAAAACTTTGTTTAGTGACATATCTTCAACCCAGTGGTTAATAGTTAATGCATGCAATAGGTCACACTTATGTTATTCTCATTTCACAATCAAAACAAATCATAGTTGTTCACACTAAATAATTTGATCATAACACTCATAAGGTCTTCTTGCACCAAAGGGCCAAAATACTCCTCAACTATGTCACTACCTCTGTGAATGAATGACCGATAGTTAGTGTTATTATTGCACTCATGAGGGTTACGTGTGTGAATAAGTATGCCTTTTCACACCTTAAGAGAATAAGCAGAATAAATTAAGGAGTCTATTGCCTTTTGGGTTAGACATTAGACGTCTTTGCTTCGGACAAGAGGGTGTGAAACGTTAGTGATTAATTTCAACTAGCGGACATGAACGTATGCGGCCTGCTTTGTTTAATGGTCTATCAAGCTAACCTAACCTTCTCCAGGATGCAGGACTTTGTTTTTTAATTGTTTCAAATAAATGATATACGGAGAATATTACAATATCCACTATTGTTTTATATAGAATTGTTCTATAGTCTATAAAGTATTTAATGTAATTACATCAGAAGTAACTAATTAAATTACAGAAAAATGAAGAATAATCCCTTACTTTTTCGAGAGAGTAATTAATTTACCTAGTAATGCATTACACCCAACACTGCTCTGAATGAACGTTCACTCATAACCTTGCCAGAACGTTAGCCTTCGGAGAACGTTCCCTGTTAGTCGGATTCCCACCTCGGGCCAGTTCTGTAACTCAATCCCCAAATATTCAGATTAGTGGTCAACAAATATGGGGTTTAAATTGTCAATTTGAGGCAAATGAGCTTCAGGTTTGATGGAGGTGCTTTGAAAAAAAAAAAATTTTTTTATATATATATATATATATACACACAGTCAAACCAAAATTTATACAGACACCTTCAACATTTTCTCACATTATCACAGTTTATTCGCTATAGTTTAGAAAATGGTAATAAAATATGACAAGAACTCAGAGTTAAACTGTCAGAACAAATTCATCTTGATTAATGTCAGATAACTTTGATAGAAAGGTATGAAATGAAGTACAATCAACCAATCAGCTGTTAAATTTAACTACACAATCAGATAATACCAACTTAGCTCAACCAATGACCAAGCAATGCTTCATTTTGTTCAGTCTGTGCTGTAAAAGGTCACATTAGCAATTAAAGAAAAAACACTTCAGCAAAACATGCTCAGGTCAAAGTGTCTGAATCATTTTGCTCCCAAATTTGTATCAGTTTTACTGGTAGTCACTGTATGAAGAATTTTTGGGTATAATATGTCACAGTTTACTTTATTTTGCTATCCTCACTTACGTAAATGAACTATAGTGTCCTGCACCCGCTAGTAAAAAATTACATCTAGTGTCTGAATCATTTTCGGTTTGACTGTATATTTGTCAAAGCACCAATTTTTAACAATGATAACTGTAACAAATGTCCACTGTTGGCAAGTTTGAAGAACTCAAGTGCAGTTTTTTGAAAACCTCAACGTGAACAGATACAAAAGACTTGAGCCGACTTGAAACTTACCAAACAGCAGATAACACAAACAATACTAGACAAGAGACCAATGAAACATGAGGGCTATACACACAAGACTAATTACCAAACAAGAAACACCTGAACACAATGAAACAATGAACCAATAAGAACATAGGACACATGAGCAAAACAACCAATCAGAACATGACACGTACAGGGGAAGCACAAGACATGATCACATGATTGCACATGAGGAGCCCAGACAGCAACACCAGACTGGTGTTGGCCCAGAACCGGCCCACATCTGGTACATGTGGATTCAACCCGTACCAGATGTGGGCCGGATCTGGGCGACACCATGTTGCTGTCTGGGAGGGAAGCACGTAACAAACAGGAAGCATAACTATGAGCATGAATTACAAAATAAAAGACACAAACATAACCCAAAACCGTGATGATAACAAACACCAATTACACAAAATGAATGGACAAATGTTGTTTTAAATCTTTTTGATTATTAATTACTTGCTTTTTTATACATTTGTTAGATCTTACACTAAAACGTATAGCACAAGGGAAATGAACCGGAGTACCTGGGAAGTACCGGAGAATGACTCAAGGCTGAATTTTTCTAAATCAAAATATTATTTTGATTTTAACTGGAAAATGATCTGGATATGTTCTTAACATGTTTCATGAGACTCAATTCACCCTCGTACAACTGATCATATTCACACATGAAAAGTAATGAACATTTATCAGCTGGACTAAACTGCTAGTTTGTGGATTAAAATCAATGTAACTAGAAGATTTCAAGCGTAATGTGACACAAATGCTACACACGCCTAGCATACTTCACGTGTAGCTTCTTCTGAACAAACCGAAAGGAAATAGAACGTGTAACGCACGACAAATACATTCAGATTGTTTGTTTTAAGAGAGAGTTTCTGTCTGGGCAAGCATACAGACATCGTCACTGTTCTAAGAAATATTTCAGCACTGCAGCTCAAAGCTCGCTCACACGGCGCAGCGGACGGCAGTAGATTTAGAGTGTGTTTGGCAGGTGGCAGACAGATCACTGTATTTACTCAGTTAAGCTGTCATACACACTACCTGCCTGACACCCGTCCCAGAATCACCCTGATCACATAAAGCTGTCAGCGGAGACAAACTGAAGGCTGAACCTACAGCACCTCCATCAAACCTGAAGCTCATTTGCCTCCTAGTTGCTAGAAATGTAAGGCTGGTGCTACTGGATTGCTGGAATGTGCTGAGAGCACAAACACACACACAGATGCTCGCTGGGGTCGCAGGGGTCAGAGGTCATACCACAGTGCCAGACTGTGCAAGGTGTCAGTCCGATGACAGTGTTGATTTTATCTGCGGTCACAGGAAATCCAGGACACCAAGTGTATTTCAACATTACATGGGTAATTCTCAGGAAATCGTGGCATTTGACTGACATCATTAACCGTTTAGTGAACTTTGTCACAGATTTAACTCTGTTTCATGCAATATAACTATTTAAAAATGCATGTGTCCAGCCATCACAATTATATATTATAGGCATGGACTCCACTAGACCCCTGAAGGTGTGCTGTGCAGCCTTCGCTCCCCACGTGCATCAATGAGCCTTGGCCGCCCATGACCCTGTCGCCGGTTCACCACTGTTCCTTCCTTGGACCACTTTTGATAGATACTGACCACTGCAGACCGGGAACACCCCACAGAAGATGCTCTGACCCAGTCATCTAGCCATCACAATTTGGCCCTTGTTAAACTCACTCAAATCCTTACGCTTGCCCATTTTTCCTGCTTCTAACACGTCAACTTTGAGGACAAAATGTTCACTTGCTGCCTAATATATCCCACCCACTAACAGGGGCCGTGATGAAGAGATAATCAGTGTTATTCACTTCACCTGTCATAATGTTATGCCTGATCGGTGTATATATATTTGAGGAAAACTCAGAAGAGACTTTAAATGACTTTTAATTTACCCTTAAATGATTTGAATGATTCAGTGATTTAATGGTGTAATGTATTGACTTTATGTATTAATTTTGTAACGTGTGTTGTGTAATGCTATATTTATTTGTCACTGGGGTTAAAACCCTTTTTTTTAATCTAATAAATTTAAAATAATAAAATGAACAGCAAATGTTGTCCTTTATGATGTGTAATAATGTCAAGACAATGGTAATGAAACATTTGTTTATGTAAGGGAAAATGTGCTTCATTGTCCTGAAAATATAATGGATCTTAGTGGTCTCAAATAGCCAAAAATTTTGCTCCAAATCTGCTGAAAATCTGTCGTATTATGAGTTGTTGCATTTAACCTACAAATCAATATTAATATCAAAGCAAAATGTATTTTTCTTTTTTATTTAACAATTATACAGGTTTCATTACATGCATAACAGATACTATTGTGCTGTAGATAAGTGTTTGTTTTGGTTAGCCGCTGCCGTTAAGGTAGATCGGCAGACTATATCCTTGGCTGGAATGATTGATTGAACCTTTTGTTTCCATTTACCCTCGAGGGCAGAGAGTCAGTATATCCATTATTTATGGCTGTATAGTGTGGTGGGCCGCCCGCTTGGCCCTTGTGTTCTTCCTGCCTTTATGACATAAACCTCTGCTGAGAGAATGTTTCAACAGGGAGAAAATATAGCAACAGAATCAATCAAACGTAACCTGGTCAGAGGTTGACTCCACACCTCACCCTTATAACTATATGGGAATTTGCTTTTTCCCCATATATTAACACTCTAAAGAGATTGTAATTATTGAAATAATGATGGTACATGACTGTGGGTGTGCCATTTCTCTGGGTGTAAGGGGGAAACACCACTTACATTTTTTCTTCAGAAAATGTAAAAATCTAGTTACAGAACTGTTTGTGGGCTCAGTTAAAATTATTTCTGCAAAATTATATTATGTTGCATTTCATAGTGAAATGTACAGTGAGTGACGGTTAAAGCACGTTCAGTTTTATCTAAAACAGATGTTATTGTTTATTTTATGTTAGTGTATGTTTCATGGAAATGTCTGGTAATTGGCACTAACCTACAAAAAACCACTAGAACAATGTTATCTATTTTGTTGACTTGTGTACTTAAATTATCCCAAATGTTTCCAAGAATGTTTAAATCCAGAGAAATAAGCGATTTTAACCAGGACACAGACCATGCGTTGCCTATCAATGACATCATACCTGCATTGTCACGGGTGTGTGCAGGCAGGAAGACGAATACAGATGAATCAAGTTCAAAACGTAGTTTAATTACAAATAATCTCAAGGCAGGCAGACAGACAGGCAACAGCACAACTTAACATAACGGTGACTGGACAAGGAGTGCAGGAGAAGGAACAACTTAAAATGGTGAACACAAACGAGATGATTTAAACAGACACAGCTGAACTAAATGAACTCATAATGATGGTAACCATGGAGACAGACGAGTGGCGGGAAACTGAACAAAGAAACGTGACAAATGAAAACAAACTGAAAGTCCATGAACAAAATGGACTAAACAGAATGGTGAAATAATGCCCCCTCCGACAAGGCACGGCGTCGCGCCTTAACATGGTGATACATAGGGAGGGACGGAGGGGGTTCTGGAGTGGGACGAGGAGATGGCAAAACAATGCAGGGAGGCAGAAGAGAAGGGATGGTGACAGGATGTGGCGAAGGGATGGTGATGGCAGGACGACTGGATACAGGTGTGGTGAAGACAGCATGATGAGACACAGGGCTGGTGATGATGGGACGACGATCCCCTGGCGGCGATGATGGTTGGCCGATGGCAGAGACCCAGAGCTCCCCAGTGCTGACAGCCCACGGTGGTCGAGGATGGGAGGAGCCGAGATGGTGTAGCGGTGACTGACGGCATCTGGGGGACGACCGATGGAGACTCGGCAGATGGATCCATAGGCGCAGACGGAGAGCCGATGGACTCTAGCGACCTCGCTGGCTCTGGAGATCTCGGCGATGCCGCGGTGACGAATGTTGGAGATGGAGCCAGAGTACCCGAGGGCTGAGGTGAAGCCGGTGTGACGGAAGACAGAGGCGACGCCAAGGAGAAGGAGGAACCCGCTGCAGCCGTAGGGGTGGAGGGCCGGAGTGCAGCGGATGGCCCGCAGGTCCGTGGCGGAAGTGGTGTGACGACTGACAAAGGGGGAGCCGGCCGGACGAGGGAACCCGGTTGAGCCGCGAGTCCGAGGGTCTCCGGTGGGCGGAGCCAAGACGGAGCCAGCAGGTCGACAGGCCGAGATGACGCGAAGAGGTCGAAGGCGGATGGCGAAGCCACAGGATCCTCTCGCACGGGCGCTGCAGGTGGATGCACGTCCTGCGGCTTGATGTCACAGGGACTCCCCGGAGACGGCGCAGGGCTGTAGACATCCGGCATTGGAGGGGCTGGAGGACTGGCTGAGCTTCTCGTGATGGTGGCAACGGGATGCTTGACAGATTCACGGTAAGTTTAACACAGTCCATGCAGATTGAGGAAAGAAAATCATTGTCCATGGTGTCTTGAAACAGTGATGGTGAAGGTACCGGGTGGGTTAGGGTGGGAGTTGTTGGTTCCTCGCTGAAGTTGATCAGCCAGTCCTCATTTTCCATGGTCATTCGTCCCTCGTCCGCTGATGTCGTGGGCTCACACCCCTGGTCAGACTTCTGATGGAGCTCCACTTCCGGGGTGAGGGTCGGCTCTGTCCTCTCTCTCTCGGGCTCTGGCTGACGCGTCGCGGCGGGTGGTAGCTCTCCGTCTGTGGGGGGCTCACACGAGTACTCCGTGGTCGATGGAGGTGATTCACGAGATGATTTAAACAGACACAGCTGAACTAAATGAACTCATAATGACCGTAACCATGGAGACAGACGAGTGGCGGGAAATTGAACAAAGAAACGTGACAAATGAAAACAAACTGAAAGTCCATGAACAAAACTAAACAGAATGGTGACACGCGTTACCCTCGATTTCGGTTTTATTTTGTAGAAACCATAGACGCTTTAATATATGATGTGTTTTATTAGACAGGTGAGCAACTGTTTGGATCATTCATCGACAGAAAACGAATCATTGTTATACAGCTCACAGATCACAGTTAGTCTTACTGTTTAAATCTGGTTTTCTTGATTTACTGCGAGTACTGTGTTTTACCATGTCTAATATCGATCTAGCTCAGTGTGAACAAGTGTCTCATAGTAGCTGCCGAGTGAATGCACAAAGTAGCATTATAACATAACTTTTTTAACACACTCAAATGTGTGTAATATGATAAAACAGCGCTGCGTTCCCTCACATACACATGAGCGGAGGAAGCGTAAGCGCTCGTTTGCGGCAGAATAAAAGCTCCACTGCTCTTGAGCCGTGTGTTGCACTTCTCTCATTATCGATCGCTCCAGCGACCTCGTTCCACTCCAACGGCTTTCAGCCCCGCCCTCATACAACAGTAACATTAATATATCTTTAATACATTAGCTCATCCATTAACATGATTTCTGCCCAAGTCCCGTCGGATTCTTTTCCTCTGGCTGTAGAGGTGAAGACAACAACTCCCATGATTCTGCAAAATCAAGGCGCCTCTAGCAGCGGAAATTACATAGGCTATTGTGCCTTTAAAGATAACTGATAGCATTAACAAAAGCAAACGTGAAATAAAAACACATTTGCTGCATCAACCATGCCATTTTAGGTCACTTACTATTTTGGTCTTTGAGCTGTTTTATTGTGACTTGTTTTTCACCAGATTCGTATCCGAACGCTCCACATTGCAAGTGCAGTGCTGTACCAGGTGAGCTCCCGAGCAAGTTTACGAGCAAGTTTTCAGAGAAGGCATAAATATTGAGCTGGTTATGTGATGCAAGACAAGGTTCTTTTGAGGTTTTGACATAGTATTGTGCAAGGAACCGTGCAAAAATAACACTATGTCTACGCCGGACGTTGTTGGTGCCACTAGTATTTCAGCTGAAAACTGCTGTGAAATGAATGTATAAGTATGTTTTTGGAGTTTTGCAAAAACGTAGGTCTGTTTTTCCACTGAGACTGTGCTGTTGTTTTGTCACAGCATAGGAACACTTTATTTAAAGTTTGTGAGAGGACAAAAACAAAATGCATGTTAACCCTTCAGATTCTGTACAGTCAGAATTATTGGCACCCCTGGTAAATATGATCAAAGGCGGCTGTAAAAAATAAATCTGCATTGTTTATCCTTTTGATCTTTCATTCAAAATATTCGCAAAATTCTAACCTTTCACTGAAGTAAAACAAATGAAAGTGGTGGGGAAATCACATTGTGAAATAAATGCTTTTCTACAAAACACGTTGGCCACAATTATTGGCACCCCTATAGAATTTTTTATGAGTAAAATATCTCTGAAGTATATTCCCATTAATATTTATATTTTTTTAGCACACCAGGGTGACTACAGGAGCATGAAATTGTCCAGCCATGACTTCCTGTTCCACAGGAGTATAAATATGAGGAAACACAAAGGCCAAATTCCCTTAATCATTCATCACAATGAGTAAAACCAAAGAATATAGTTCTGATGTGCAGCAAAAGATTGTTGAGCTTCACTAAATAGAAGAAAAAAGCTAAAGCATTGAAAATCCCCATTTCCACCATCAGGGCAATAATGAAGAAGTTCAACTAAAGATGTTACAAATCTACCTGGAAGAGGACGTGTGTCTATATCCGAGGAGGAGAGTTCGAGTGGACAAAGACTCTCCAAGATCACAGATGGAGAATTGCAGGGATTAGTTGAGTCTTGGGGTCAGAAAGACTAAAAAATATCAAACAACCCCTACATCACCACATGTTGTTTGGGAGGGATTCAAGAAAAATCCTCCTCGCTCATCCAGAAACAAACTCCAGCAGATTCAGCTGTCAGACACGACTGGAGCTTCAGACGGGACCTGGTTCTATGATCAGATGACACTAAAAAAGAGCTTTTTGGCAGCAAACACGCACCAGATGTGTTTGGTGCAAACAGGGATAAAAAGTACCCCATGCCCATGGTTAAATATACCGCTGGATCTTTAATGTTTATTTTTTTGCTGGAGGTCCTGGCCATCTTGTTCAGATACATGGTATAATGGATTCTAGCAAATACCAACAGATAAAAAAATCAAAACCTGACGGCGTCTGCTAGAAATCTTATAATGGGCCGTGGTTGGATCTTCCATCAGGACAACGATCCAAAACAAACATCAAAATCAACACACAAATGTGTCACTGAACATTGAAGTGAACATTGAGTACACTGAAGGTGTACTCCAAACTCATCAGGCGATATAGAAGAAGACTCAGAGCTGTTATCTTGGCAAAAGGAGGTTGCAAAAAGTATTTAATAAAAGGGTGCCAATAATTATGGCCAACGTGTTTTGGAGAAAAGCATTTATTTCATAATGTGGTTTACCCCCCACTTTCAATTCTTTTACTTCATTGAAAGGTTAGATTTTTGCGAATATTTTGAATGAAAGATCAAAAGGATAAACAATGCAGATTTATTTTTACAGCCATCTTTGATCATATTTACCAGGGGTGCCAATAATTCTGACCACAACTGTATGATCTGTTTTGAGCGACATTTGTGTCAAAAGCTGTATCTCATTTCAAAAGCTGTGCCCTCCAATGTCTCATTTGTCGGCTACAGATGTCATTGAGGCTGTCTCGTTCAAGAAAAGTAACCATTGCAAAGGAAGAAAGAAAATAAATCACAGTAATTTATGCCTCATGTGGAATAACAGTCAATTTTATAATGGTTACTTTTTTTTATATGAGACATCCTCGATGACGCATGCGGCCGGCAAATGTGACCTCCAGAGGGCACAGCCTTTGAAATGAGATACAGCTAAAGTCAGATTTGCTGGTGTTTGCTCATTTGTTTTAGGCACCTGTCTGACAGGCACATGTGTTAATTGAGAGTGAGTGTTTGTTTCAGTCATCAGATGAACTCGGTCTCTCCTGCGCTCAGACGCATGTGGCAGGGATTGATGCGGCGGCACTGCGCATGTGTGCTGAGCGAGCTTGTCTCGTCACTCTGACAGTTTTGACAGTTCTCCCGCAGAGATGTTGATGCCAGGAACGTCAAACTAATATTGCAACATGATTGGCACTCCACAAATACAAACAAGCTCATGTGATGATATTCTCTGTAATTGGTGTGTGCAGAGAAACAAGGATAAGCAATTTGAGTTGTCAACCGTAATAAGGCTGTTTATAATGGACTGAAGCCTCTTCAGAGAGAGAGAGCGAGAGAGAGAGAAAATATCAGATATGCCTAGCACAATAAAACTGTGAAGTTTATCTGTGAGACTTTCTGTGGAGTATGACACGTTACGAAACAACTCTGTAAGATATACCCTGGACAGGGGGCGCTGTGCTGTAGTTAAAACCAGAAAGCCCAAAGTTTACTTACGCCCAGTATACTCCATTTGATAGTGTGTGCACAGGCAGTCTAAAAAGTTACATTTTTGTCCAAATGTCTGGTTTAAATGTTTACAGAAATGTTACATAATCATTTAAACCAGAGTTGTGTGTATCTCTGAACCTCCTCACTTGTAATTGCAGGCGTCTATTGTTGTTGCGGTCTTCAGTAGTTTGTTGTTGTTCCATCTTTTCCATTTCAACTGTGTAACAACAGGCCAGGAAAGCATTGCCCTCTTGTAAACCAACTCATTAGTGCAAAATAACTCAAGGCGAGAGCTGAGTGTGCAGAATATGTGCGGTTTGAAGAATTGGGCTGTACATCCTAGCATATGCGTGAAAACCGCTTGGTTTGAAAGTGACTTCACTGTAAGTTGTGTTTTATACATCGCTATGCTATTGGACAATGGACCTTTTTTTGGCTGTGAAATTCTTCTGAATATTGCTAATAGGACCACACCTTAAGAATTAATTGCAGCCTCTAAGGATGTGTTCACACTTGGCATGTTTGTTTGGATTAAAACAAACCCTGGTGCGATTGCTCTGTTAGTGCGGTTCAGTGTGAACGCTGCCATCTGAACCCTGGTGCACACCAAACAAGCGGACAGAGACTCTGAAAAGATGGGTCTCGCTCCGCTTCCAAACTAACTCTGGTGCGGTTCAAATGAAATATGAACGCAACGCGGACCAAAGACGTGAACGAACCAAAAACGGGAAGATGAGACACTAAAAAGGACAGAATGCTCACCTGTTTTTTCTCGTCATAGTCACGATGTTGCCCATCACAGTTCGGTACAGGCGTCAGAACCGCGTCTCCTCACAGCAGATCTTCATTTGTGTGTGTGACGGAGGGATTCCTGCCGCTGTTTTGACTCCTTCACACATTTTATAAGCTCTTCACGAGTTCTCAACTGGTCAAAATACCATCATATGTAGCTACGCACATACAACGAGCGCATGTAGCCCAGCACACAGCATTGTTTTGGATGTTCAGTAAGTCCCGTCACGAAATATACATAATAAAAGCTGACCAATCAGGTTGTGAATGTTTCCCTATGCCTTTAGGTTTAGTATATTTAGGTTTGGTGTTAAAATTCCAATGTGAACGCTGGACTAAATGTTGTTTTTTATTTTTTTGGTCTGGACTAAACAAACCAAGCGAACCGAACCATGAGTGTGAACACACCCTAAAAGCGCTACAGTGTTTCAGTGCCTGATTTACTACATTATTCAAATCAGATAACAGCTCAAACAGGCTCACAAAATAAGCACATAGCATAATTCCTCATGTTGCAGGCAGGTTCTGAATGTAAAGATGCAGAGGATGAAACAGACTACTGCGATATGCTATACTTTACTGGAACTGTACAGCCTTCACCTGACCACTGAGATTCAGACAACTAAATTGTCCCTTTACAATGCTAAAAAATCAGAATCTATGCCCTATGTCCACACGTTTGTTAACCAACTGCTGACAAATACTGCAGACGTTTGTGAATATGGCACATGCCTCCGAACCCCCCTAACTAGTTCAAATTTGGGACCTCTGTGATTATAAAACTCTGCCTACGGCATATGCTTGCTACTGCCAATACTTACACAACATGCTGCTGTGAGCAAGTAAGACATGCTGCTGCTGCACAATATAGCATACATGAATTACCTGAAAAGTTACAGGTGGAGCTGGGGAAGGTGGAGGGTTTCTGAAAGCGCACTGCAACTGCTACAGTAAATGCTGACAAAGTATTTGAAGGTTGAGCAGCGAGCTCATTGGCTACTGATCCAACAGGACCAATCAGCTGTCCCCTATAGAGAATGATGCAACTGCAAGCAGAGTGAGGTAAGGACCTATCAGCCTAGAGTTTCATTACTGAACATGACAGTATTTGCAGAGCTGTTGCAAACATAACCACATCACTAAGATCGCTTTAACTTTTGTATTCGTTCATTGCATTATTGGGAGGATAGAGCGCATCACATATTTAAATATTCAAAGTTCACAAACAGTGTACTTTTGCACAGGTATTTTGAACGTCTGTTTAACCCTGAGGGAGGAATAAAGAAAAACCAAGAGGTTAAAGGTGAAGTGTAAATAATGACTGTTTTCAAACAGGTTTTTTTGAACACTCAACTTCATTCATTCTCCATTCAGACTAACAGACAGTCCCGCCTCAAACTCACAGAAATGTCTGAGCTAGTGTTGCTGTGTGAGGCTAGTCTGAACTATTGATAGCACCACAGTAGATTCTCTCTTCAGGTAGTGAACTTAAGAAATGGTTTTCTTATTGAATATTCACATTAAGCTGGGAAAGGAGGAAATATTTGAACTGACAAAATTGTGTGATAAACACCATAAATCATTTCTGTGAGTGTTAACTAATCAGACCACTGAATTGTATTTTTATATTTATGTAATGTAAATCTGTCTGTGTTTTATTTTTGTTTTTCTTAACATTGCCTGTCTAGCTATTTTATGTGGTGGTGAGCCAAAGACAAATTTCCACCTTGGTGGACAATAAAGGAAATACAAATCATTCACATATATTTTCCAAATTAGTACAAATGCAAACGATTCTGAATGTTTTTGGCCAGACACAGATCCTCCCTCCACTCTGCAGCATTACATGGCTACATTTTTAAAAACAGTGCTGAAATGGAGGGTTTCATGACACTTCAAACACATATGGGGCCCTATTTTACCAATCTGAGCGCATGGTTGGCGCACCAGGCGCATGGTCCAAAAGGGTTGTACCTAGTCTCTTAATAAGTCATGGGTGTGTTTTGGGCGTAACGTGCAATAAACCAATCAGAGTCTCATCTCCCATTCCCTTTAAAAGCCAGTTGCGCTTGCACCATGGCGGATTCGCTATTTACATTTCAAAAGCGGAAAGACTGAACGCTTCTCCAGAGAGGAATCCTTTTATTTTTAATATTTAAACGTGTGTGTGCTGCTGTGCATCCCTGTGTGTGTAATAAGCAGAGTGTATGCACGTTGTGCGCCTATAGGCGCATATTACTAACACGCCCTTTAAATAACACAAAAAATACTTCGCCATTGACTTTAGAGCAGGTTTTTGTCGGTCAATGGCGCAGTCGTTTTCAGTTTCTCAAAATAGCAACGCGTCAACAATGCGCCTGAACACACCTGGTTTTCAGACCAGACGCCCATGGGTGAACAGATGGTGTGAGTGCATTTGCTATTTAAACAACGTGGCGCTGGACGTGAAAATGATAACTGCGTCGGGGGTGAAACTAGCAAAAAACACTTGTGTCGCGCCTGGCGTAGCATTGCGCCGGGTGTATGATAGGGCCCAGAATGTTTAAAATCATACAGAAATTTGCAATGAAATGGAAATAACACTGATCAGACCCACACTGATGAGTTGAAGTCTCATCCTTGAGAGGCCTGTCCCGTCCTCATTCACATGACATCTGAATGAAGCAGCAGGAGGCCGAGTGATATTCAGCTCTCCTGACCTCTGTGTCTGTCAGCTGACCTCTGTCGTGACTCTCTCAAACACAATACATCTGCACTGTCCACTCATGACAGCCCAACACTGACGTCTCCTCGGGATGACTGGAGATGCCAGCTCGCTCGGAAACAGGCTTTTGTCAGTAATGTCGATTGATATTCTGTGAATAGAAACATTTTAGGTGTAAAGCTGTTTTTAAAATGGTTAAAGGGGCATATCTCTTTATTTATCCAATCAAATTTACTAAAGAAGTTACAATGAGCAGGGCTGCCATTTGATTAAAGTAATTATATGATATTTAGATTATTATAAAATATACAAAAAATGTTTAAAGGGGTCATGAAGAAATCAAATTTTCCTTGACCTTTTGACATATAAGAGGTCACCATACTATAAGAATATCCTGTAAGTTTCAGAACTGAAAACTTCCTTGTTAGTCCAATAAAAGCTTTTATTGACACCAGGCCCAGCAAACGACAGGTTTTTCAAAGTGGGGATCTATGATGTCAAAGGGAGGCAAGCACCGCCTCTGCAGAAGAAGATCAACGCCTACTTCATCACTGCCTGTTTAGCCCCGCCCACCGATTCACGCATGACATGCAATAGAATAGGTAGCCTAAAAGTAACATAGGCCTACGTGGTGTTAAACCAGATCGAGCTACCAAGCAATAAACATGCCGTTGAGGATTACAAAATATTGTGCAGTGCCTGGGCTCGACAGTAATGCAACATGTAAGTAACTGTGTTAATTCTAATGCCTGATCTGAAATGTATTTATTCATGTACAGTCAGATGTTCTTTGTCTGTGTGTCAGTAAATCAAACCAGTGACTAAACGTCAACTTGAGTTGTTTCTCTTAGTAGGATGAAAATAATCTGTTATTTAACGGTGATTAAATTCTATAAAGAAAGCGATCAAAGAAAGCTCCCTTTGCAATCGTTGGAGCAGCGCGCGCTGGAGCTGTCAATCAAATGGCGAGAGTTTATCAGTGACTCCCGTTTTATTCAACGAATCTCTTAACTATATCACGTTTGCACTGTTAGTGAAGATGAAAGCATTGGTTAGTGTACAGAAACTGAGTTGCAATGACGAGATCACTGCTTTCATGCACTCAGCATGTCTGTGATCGGCTACAATGTTCATCTCTGCAACTTTCATGCCATGATCTGAATATAATGCCATAGATCTAAATATAATGCAACACTTTTCACGATTAGTTAACCATGAGAGCTGTAATAGTAAAAACGCGCTAAAAGAGAGAGTAATACTTGCTATTTCAAATGGAAAGACATTAGCCAATCACAGCAGTGGGCGTTTACACTGAAGTCTCACAGCAGACACGCCCCTTAAAACAGAGCGTTCAAACCAGAGGGCTAAAATCAGGGTAGGAAAAGTGCCTTTTATTTATAAATTATGACAATTTTTGATGTAAAAAGCATTCTAACATTATAAGTGCCCCCCAGGAAACATCATAAAACAATAAAACAACGCAGTTCATGACCCCTTTAAAATATAGGAACATAATTTAGGGTATGTTTACACAATGATGTACTAAAAACGGAAAAGTTCTTCCTTTGCATTTTTCGCATACAGACAATAACATTGTCATCCGCGAAAATGACTGAAACGCTGTATTCTGCTGCCAGGCCAGTAGATGGCGATGTCACTTATGTAAAGAAACACTACGCGCCTTTAGACCGAATACGTAGCCTAATACACATGCGCATGACGTCACCGTTTTCACAATTTCACGTTTTTGTAGTATAAACAGAGACGATAACGGTATTGTTTCAAAAACTTGCACTATGAAGCCCGTTTTCAAAAGTTAGCATTTTCAGTCCCCAAAAACGCTGTTGTCGTGTAAATGAACAGCCAAAATGCATTAAAAGGTTTACTGTTTTTAGTTCGGTTTTCATGTAAATGGCCCCTTAAAGTACATTTATGCATTACTGTAGCAAAAACCATTTTAAATGATATTTAGAAATTAGTGTATTATTTTTGTAGTAATAATAATTTATAAAATATAGCTATGAATAGATGAATAGCAATCGGGGCCAAGCACAAAGAGCACGATAAGACATGCCAACCTGGCTGGGAGCATCAGACCAACTATAACAATGAGCCATTAAAGACATATGAAGATGATTTTAGGCAGAATGGCTGAAAAAGCATAAATAGCCTACTAGTAATATGACTTAATGGTTTATCACTTTTGACCAATTGGTGGCGCTGTTACGAAACTGATGTGGTGTCGTCAGAGTAAAGGTGACAATGACACTTGCAAAATTTGGTGTCAATATCCCAAAGCATTGCAGAGAATACAGCCTCAAAAGTCATTTTGGCATCATGCCTCAAATTTGTTGCTGCGGTATACAAAAACGGTTTTGTCTATCAACACGAAATCCATAACTGTTTGTTGGCATGGTCTGAAGATGATATGATTCAATTTTGGTGAAATTCGGACAAACGGCCTTGGAGGAGTTTGAAAAAGTAGGTTTTGAAATAAAATCAAAATGGCAGACAGGAAGTTCAGCCAAATATGGCAAACTTGGTATCTATATTCTCGGCATGACCCAAGGAATATATAAAGACCAGATTCATTATAATAGGCTAATCAAATTTAATCCAAAATTTTGTTATAACTTTTGAACACAAGGTGGCGCTGGCCAGAAACTTACCTTCAAGGCATGGTGACAAAGACACATACTGAGTTTCGTAAAGATGCGCCAAGGCGTTCGTAAAATATAGCATTTTTTAACAAAATTCAAAATGGTCGAAAATTGGGTATCGTATGACTCGGCATGATGCACCGAATTATTAGCAAAAGTTATAAGCAAAAAAAATGTTTTATCTCAATTTTTCATATCTCCTGACCACTAGGTGACACTGTGCCAAAATGCTGCAGGTAGCTTCAGGTCATGGTTGGCATAACACACACCAAGTTTGGTCAGAATATGCCAGAGCATTGCAGAGATATAGCCTCATGTTCATTTTGGCGGGCACTTCGAATTCGTTGACACATTATTTGAGAACGGTTTGAAAAATCATCTTGAATTTAATAACTTTTTGTCGGCATGGTCTGAAGATGATCTGGTTTAATTTTCATGAAAATTAGAGGAACAGCCTAGGAAGAGTTCGAAAAAGTCGATTTTTCAGAAAATTCAAAATGGCGGAAATTTTTCATGACAGT
This sequence comes from Coreius guichenoti, assembly GCA_039654105.1. Classification (NCBI taxonomy): domain Eukaryota; kingdom Metazoa; phylum Chordata; class Actinopteri; order Cypriniformes; family Gobionidae; genus Coreius; species Coreius guichenoti. Next base: position 28,770,755 of record CM077191.1, read on the forward strand.
AAATGACGTCATGAGGTATCAGAGGAAATAATAATTTAATTTCTAGCCCTTACGGTTCAAAAGTTATTAGCATAAACATGAGTGAAACCTTGGACAGGTAGTGGCGCTACAGGTATTGATTTAGAGACTCCAAAATTGGTGTGGTTAATGTTGGGACTGACCTCTATCAGTGTGCCAAATTTCACAACTTTCCCGCAAGTGCTTCTATGGGCTGCCATAGACTTCCAGAGCAGAATAATAATAATAATTAGAACGCCAATGATTTCAATAGGTGCCTACGCACCTTCGGTGCTTCATCCCTAATAATGACAATTAATAACAATAGGTGGTTAGACTTTATTTTAAGGTGTCCGTGTTCCAGTGTAATTATACATTTAAGTACTGAGTAATAACAATTGAAAACTACTATAGAGTTAGGGTTAGGGTTTGGTTTAGGGTTAGTTATGTATGTAATTATGCATCATTTATTGTTATTACTATAGTACTTACATGTAACGTGTAACAGACACTGTAAAATAAAGTGTTACTAAAATGTTATTAAAATATAATTATTAAGCCTATTCATTCAATCAGATCAAATCCTGGAATAACAGAATTAAGCAATTCTGAAATGTATAGACACAATTACATGTTATATTTTCTAATGGATTTTTTATGATTACAATTTTAATCAATTTATAATTAATCACACTACATTAACACATTAAATAATCACAGGTGCGTGTCTATCAGCATTTCATAACAATTTTGGACACGGCTCATCCTAGACAGAACAGTGTGTTTTATAAATTCGTATTTGTTATTGATAGTCCATGTTTAGTCTCAGAGGTTACTGTTGGTATCCATGGCAGTTAGTGTCCAATGACAACAAGCTTCTGGAATCTCACTTCGTCCTTCTTTGTGATTCTCAAGAAAAGGCTCCATAAACTTCATTCACTCAACATCACTAAAGCTTGTTGGATTGAAGCCTGAACAGATTTTCTTTCCTAAGCATTAAAAGAAGAGAACAGAGTTGCTCTATAGGCAGCATATGGCAAAGCGTAAGGGCAACAGTTGGTTCAGGGAAGATCTACAGAAGTGGACAAAGAGATGTCCACTCCTCACTGGCATTTCAAATAGGGGGCAGAAACAAGATGTTTTACTGCGGCAGTCTGTTGATGATCGACCGCCGAGAGCCACTATTGTCTGTGCCTCCTTCAGCATTCAGAGGCATGTTTCTAAATGTTTCACACCTCATATAATGCTTTCAATGTGTCCGGCACACTTTGACATAGATGGAGCGTTGAGCGTCTGCTGTTGGCGGAGATTCTTGTAATGCCATACTGTTGAAGTCAACGTGAAACACCATTCACAACCCTTTGTATTTCTGGATTCGGATAGACAAAATGTGGAACGGGACTTGATTTTATCCCTTAGGAAATTATTGAATGACAAAAAGTAGCCATTACTTACCAGAATGGAGGCAGGTGTGGGAATTTGTGAAAAGACAGAAATGGGTGAAGCCACAAGATGACAAACACAAACATTTTGTTTACTTTGGAATAACTTGCACATTATTTGGTTACACTTTATTTTACGGTGTCAATGTTACAGTGTAATTATATATTGAAGTGCTGAGTAATATTGATTAACTACATGTACTTATGAGGTTAGGGTATGATTAGGGTTCGGTAAGGGTTAGTTGCATTTAGATGCATAATTATGCATAATTTACATGTACTGTAACATATGTAACAAGGACACTGTAAAATAAAGTGTTACCCATTATTTTTGCACAAAATGTTGTGTATTAAAGGGATCGTTCACCAAAAAAATTAAAATTAGCCCATCATTTACTCACCCTCAAGTCATCCTAGGAGTATATGATCTTATTTCTGATGAACACAATCGGAGTTATATTAATAAATATCCTGATGCTTTCAAGCTTTATAATGGCAGTGATGGGGCCCACAAGTTTGAAGCTCAAAAAAGTGCATCCATCCATTATAAAAGTGCTCCACACGGCTCCAGGGATTAAAAAAAGGCCTTCTGAAGAGAATCGATTGGTTTGTATAAGAAAAATATCCATATTTAAAACTATAAAGTTAAATATAGTCATTTATATATATAAAGTCGGACGTAGCATAAGCGTTTTGAGCTGCGAAAGGCGTTACACTTTCTTCGTAAGTTGAATACGAAAGAATACAGTAATTTTAATTTTAAAGTGAACTAATCTTTTAATATGTCATTTTGTTTCCGTTTTTTCCTAAGAGAATTTTGCTAAGCTTCCCTTTTTCAGAACTTTAAAACATACAGGTCCAGATTTACTAACAGCTTGCTCCAGCAAAAACCCTCTTTTGGCGTTAAAAACTACTGTCAGGAGTTACTAAAGACACGCAGTGAAACATTAGCGCTGTAAAGGCGTGGATAGGGTTATTTTTGCGGCTGATCTTATTGCATATGCATTTGTAGGAGTTTCCCTTTCAGATGCAAAATTTATATGAGGAGAGTATTTAAATGAATCATGCAAGGTGATTTACTAAGATTTGCGCTTGTCAATTTACTGGTGTTTGCGCCATTATTTACCGCCCAAAAAAAGCATGTCTTAAACCAGACGCTAACGGGTAGATTGTGTTGGTCATTATGGAAATGATCCGGCTGTGTCTGTGTTCTTTAATTTGCCTGTCGTCAGTAGATCACACGCAGAACTGTCCACTCCCATCGGTGCTTTTATGGAATTGCGCTCTCACGCAAATTGCCCTGTTTAGTAAATCTGGCCCATACACTCTTAAAAATAACGTTCTTTATTGGCATTGATGGTTCCATTTAGAACCTTTAACATCCATGGAATCTTTCCACTTGCACAAGGTTCTCTAAAGTGAAAAACGGTTCTTAGACTAGTAAAATGTTCTTCACACTAAGAAAAAAAAATGGTTAAGAAGGTTCTTTGGGTAACCAAACTTTTTTCTCCTACATCATCATTGTGAAAACCCCCTTATTGTATGATTTTTTTATTTGATTATGTGGAAAAAAATGATAGAGATATAATCACAGATAACAATAATTATAATTTTGTGACCTGTAAACGCTTTGTTTCGCTTTATGGAGACGGCACTGATGAAAGCTAATAAAAGGTTTGTTTGAATGGCCGCTCTCTGAACCCAAACCTGGAGTCACAACGTTGCATTTATTTGTCTACACTAGAAGACAGGTATTGTCATCTGTCCATAAACACACTGTCTAAAGAGGCCGGTGCTGACAGAGAACATCTTAAGACCAATTCAGTGTCTGTTTTGTGTGAGTGTGCGTAAGCGGTGCTCAAGGCCTGTCAACAGCCTTTTTGCAAATGGTTGAAACATGTTTAAATGGAATATGTGGTTCAAAGAAGGGTCACATACTACAAAACAGAAATGTTCTTGCTAAAGTTTGAAACATCCTTCAACAAATCCATTGGGTTAGTGAGTCTAAAAGCCAGACTTTTATTGCTTTTGCCCAAACTTTAGAATAATCAGTTGCATTATGATATGATTTGGGTCGAACACAGTTCAGTGTGCCCTTATGATTGAGTTAAACTTCAGATTTTACTATTCAAACTCACATTAGTATCCCATTTATTTCTAAATATGAAAGTGGTGGAACTGAAATCTGAGATACAGATCTCACCCCTTGTGACAGACTTTGTCTTTGTTTGGTCTAGTGACAGCACCTTTCACTACGTCCCACTCCATGTCCCGCACCATGAAGACTTGTGTGTGTGTGACCTTTGACTCCTGACCCTGGTTGACACCTCCACACCCACCCAGGAAATGACCTTACACTGACCCGCCAACATAAAGCTCTGAATTACCCAAGTTAAAGATGGTCGTCATCAGCAGCGCGGGCGATCGATCTGGAGGAGCCAGCGGCGGGGGGCTGCGTGGGCTTATTTAAGAAAGGCTATTACATGATAATGGGCATTTGAACTAAACGATGAGGGGCTTTAGGGCAGGCAGGGGGCAGGAGATGAGAGCTGAGGCAGAAGCACTGGTGGGCCACATTTGATAAATGAAGAGGGAGTCAAAACCCATCTGCTCCACCATCTCTAGTGCATCTCGCTAGCACATTTGCTTTTTATATCTCCTGCACCATCCCGCTCTCTTGTTTTTTGTTGTGCCCATCACAAACTAGATTCCTTATCCTTACTATGAAGTTTAAAGCTGCAATTTTATTAAAGTAAAATACTTATTATTTTACCAGTTCCATATGCAGTATTTTACTGTTTGAGCATCCCGACCAGCAAAAGTGACTCAGCCAATGGTGTAAGTTTGGGGTGGGACGCTCTGTTTGACTGACATTATTTTTGTAATTTTACTTGGTGAAGAAATTAAATGCTTCATCTTAAGCTATTTTTTGACTTTTTTTAAATTTTATTGAATGAATTATTGAAGTGTTGCACAATATTCTGCTGCCACGTTAGTATCAAACTGTACAAAACTTTCGTGACGTAACGCCGCTTTGACTGTAGGGTAGAAGTCTGCTGTGGAGCTCACTTCAGTGCAGGCTCGCCAAAAGTGCACATCGACGGCGCATATCATCTACAAAGGGGATGTTCGTGAGCACCCTTATTGTGGCCATTGTAAGTCTACAAGACCAAGACCGTAATTGCATATGAATTGTGTCATTTGGGACAGGGCCATAGAAAGATAACTTAAAAATGCATAGCTCAGTCACAAAACTCTTCCAGGTAACTGATTGGTTCTTCCAAGTCGGCAGCGCAGCCAGTCAATCTCTCTTTCCTGTCTCTTACCTTATTTATTTGCATGAGCCCCACCTCCCCTCCCCAAACCGGTTCAGAACAAATCCCGCCCTGCAGTCAGTTTGATTGGGTAATGTTAGGGTGTTTGGTGTGGTTAGGGGTTAGGATTGGTTGTAGTATTGTGTAGGTAATCAGCATTGTGTTCGACATCAACAACGCAATCTGCAGGGTGGAAACCAGTGATGAATCCAACATCAAATAAGGCAAAACGACAGGGATCAAAAATAGTGAAGAAGAAAACTGTCAACTGAATTAACCATATAGCCTACGGGAGAGCACCAATAACATACTGAACATGATTAAAATGAACAGCTTTCTGTTGTTTTAAGTAAATGAACTATAATAATATGGCAATAATTGCAATCTTGAATTGATCAATTAACAGAAGTTACTATAAATTACTCCACAACCTGCGTGTGACGCCATTGATGACAGTCCTATATTGTTGAACCAATGTGGTGCAAATGACGGAGGTGCGACCATGTTACTACGGCTTTGAGAAACTAGCTAGTTAATTTCTCCAATGATGATCCTTACTATGGTAGTTAAGCAGGAAGTTATGTTGTTTTGTTGAAACGCAGCCCTGCTCGACTTGTACTATGCACCATGAACAGTTTCTTTACCTCTCCTCCACCCCAGCACCACCTGTCTAATTTAAAATCTTTTTTTTATATTCATATAAAAAAATGCTGTTAAAGGCTAGTTTAGATATGTTTTCCAAACACTGTCAACAGTTAATATAATGTCAATACATTTTTACTTCAAAAACAAAACCAGACCAAAATGCAATGTTTGTGGAGCAATTTGTTTTCATTGTAAAATAATAGAATCAAAGTTACAACAAAGTTGCAATAACATTTAAACAATATCCCTCAAGCAAGTGTGTTGTTGGACTGAAAATCATCCACAAGTAGTTTGGCTACAATGGACATATTGAGTCCATTTTTGAGTTTTTAAAACATTTTTTTTTTACTTTTCAGAAAATATTTGACCTGTTAATTAGTTTTGTTTTTTCTTCACCAGAAAATGGTCCCAAAACTAAACATTGAGCATTGTGCATCATACTTGGTATCACAACATCTTTACTAGAGAGACCAGGGAAGTGAAGAGTGGAAGATGAAATGCATGTCGTGGGCTGGACTTGAACTCGGGTCTCCCGCGTGAGCGCCACAGCTGGCAAGAGCACACGTGCTAACCGCTAGGCTACGGCTCCAACAAGCCTAGCTTTTCCATATATTTCATAGTTATAGCTTGGGAGAAGAAGAAGAAGAATAATTAATGTAAATATGTTTAAACAGCAAAAATATGACCACACATGATCATCCATTTACAGACCGGCGTCCCACGCAGTTTGTGTTTAGCCAATCCCACAACCCATGTGCAACATCTGTGAGCCACATCAGCGGGCCGTGTGTCATAACCAGGCACACTTTGTCATGGGACAGCAGATGGAATTTCATCGGTTTCAGCGATCACGTTTTGACTTTAACCAAAGTGGACATGTGTGTGGAAACAATAATGTTAGGAGCTCTTAATTTCCCCTGGAAACACCATCAATTATTCATGCTGATGCAGTTGGCGCTACGGCTGGCGTCTTCGCTCCATGAACCGCTGTTAATTACAACCTACAAGACTGTTACAGTTAATTTCAAGGCAAGCATATTGTCTCTTCGAGGCTGGTGAGCGGGTCATAAATTATCCTGAAGGTGAAGGAGAACTCGAGGGAAACAGTTATGAAAATTTCATCAATCTCGGCCGCATACCACAGCTGGTCCTGTCAGCGGCCGCATTGTGGAGGAGCAGCGCTGGGTGGAGGGTCAAACCTGGGGAGCGGCGTGGGCCGAGGGGGGCCTGTCACATCCTGCTACTGCTCTCTGTCACAGAGCAAACACACACACACTGGCTATTATTGTAGCACTGGGCAGTGAGCCACAGAGGCAATCTTCAGCCTGTCCTACTCTATTAATTTACTTAAAGCGTGCTTTGTGGTCAAGACCTCTTCCTTTCATCAGCTTGAGTGAACGTGTGTGTGTGTAGGAGATCATTACCAGCTTTAGTACTCATATCATACTTTAACACACAGCTTCTGTGTGAGATCACATGTCTTTGTGGGGTCAAAAGAGGTTCTACATGTGAAAGCGAGAGATGAGAGAGAATTGTCTAATGGAGATCTTTAAATAAATATTTCTCCTGAGATCAGCTCACAAACTGAGAGAAACGGCAGAACAAGATAATGTTAGCAGGACATCATATTACATTTTGACATATTTAAAAGATGCCGATTCGGACGGAACTAACGTCTCTGTGTTTATTACAGAAGTGGGAGTGTGTTTTCTAGATGTGGGCGTTACAGAAGGTCATGTGCTGTGCTTGTGTGCATCACGTATGATGTATATGTCTTTTAATGTATTATTTGTTAATATTTTAATTTATTATAAAAACCCTATTTAAGTAAACTTCACGAGTTTATAACAGTGGCTGTTTATAATAAACTTGCATACGTGAGCATAGAAATGTAAAAATTATCTTACTTCTTACCTGACACTGATATTAAAATGGTGAATCTTCGCAGGTTTCGCGATTTGGCTCTATTTATTGATTGTATATGTATTTTTTTCGTCGGATACCATCTATATTTAAATTAAATGAAAACATGCTGAAGACTGGTGCGCAAACAGTAGTTTAGATAGGTCAAAAACACATGAGGTTAGAGAGTTAGTATAAAACAATATCATCAATCTGATACATTTGCATATTTGCATTTGGACAGGATTAGATTTCTCAGAGGACCGTTGAGTTTGCCGAAAAACAGTGGAATTTTTACAGGGCTTGTGTGAGAAAAACACTGACTTGGCAGATTCGGACGGGAATAAAATCGCAAAGTACATCTTTTGAGTTAGTTTTGCACTTCTGCCAGTTCAGTTTCATGTCTCTGTTCATCTGTTGCCATAGCGTTTGATTTGCTCTCATGTGTTGCACCTGTGTCTTGTTCATTATCTTGTTCAGTCCCTAGTGTTCCCTGGCTGTGTTCGAAATCACCCCCATACCTGTCACGGGTTGCTCCAATGAAGACGAAGATGAATACAAAAATCAAACAAAAAAGGTTTATTTTAGAACTCAAAAGATAATCCAACAGCGTAACAGTGTGGTAAAACACAAGCAACACCAGACCACTGAGGAGTGAACTGAACGTAACTAAATACAAAGGTAAATGAGGGACAAATGATAAACACCTGAACTGTGACATTACGCCCCCTCCCGGAAGGCACAACCTCGTGTCGTAATGAAGACAACATAAATGAATGAGGGACAAGCTGGCGAAGGGCTGGAGAGGAGGAGCAGGCAGGGGGCTGGCAGACACAGGCAGGCAGATAGGCAGAGACCCCAAGGAGGGACAGATGGAGGGAGCATCCATGGGGGCAGTGACGGGAGGAGTGGCCAAGTGCTACAGACCCAGAACATGGTGATGATGACAACCCACAGCGGCGTCGATGGAGGGAGGAGCCAAGGAGTGAGCGTGGTCGACGACCTCCGCGGGACGACCAACGGAGACCGAGCCGATCTCAGGTGATCCCTAGGCGATGACAGAGAACTGCGAGTCCGGCCTCTGCGAGTCCGGGGGGAAGAAGGATCCCACTGCAGCCCTAGGGATGGAGGTCCGAAGCGCAGCGGGAGGCTCGCAAGTCCATGGCGCAGGGGTGTCGACTGACCAAGGGGGAGCCGGCGGGACGAGGGAACCTAGTGGAGCCGAGGGTGGGAGGAGCCAAGGTGACTCAGACAGGTCGATGGGTCGAGGTGGAATGAGAGGATCAGAGGCCGGAGGCTGAGCCTAAGGATCCACTCGATCTGGAGAGGCTGGTGAGTGCAGGCTCTGAGGCTTCACCCTGCTGCAGGGTAACACAGGGGAAGATGAAGAGCTGCAGGAGAACACAGGGCAGGGCAGGGCTGGAGGAATTCCGTTTCTGTGCTGGTTATAACCAGAGATGATGAAGAAAGGGTTACCAGATCAGGGTGGGGCAGGGTGGGAAGCATTAGTTCTGTGTTCCGGTCAATTAGCCAGTCCTCCCCAGTGTCAAACTCCACCAATATTCCCACCAAGACAGCTGTTGCCAGCTCACACCCCTGGTCAGACTCACATGGAAACTTTGGCTCCAGGGCGTTAGTGGGCGCTGTCATCACAGGCTCCGTGCTAGCAGCGGGCGGAAGCTCTCCGTCTGCAGGGGGCTCAGGCATTGTCGTCTACGTGGTGCGGGGTGTTGGTGGGCTGTGCTCTGTTTTAGCTTGCGAGACATCTGTGCGGTGTGGCTGGACTAGGCTGCCGTCATCCTCCGCTTTGCTCACTATGGACGCGGATCCGGCCGCCCACAGCGCGAAGTTGATGTAATCACCCAGGGTCCAGCAGGGTTCGCCGTGGGGCGTGACGAAGCGGAGATCTTCGTCCAGACCACACCGAAATCCCTCCATCAAACAGACGTCATCGCAGGTGGCGTGATGGCAGATTACCTGTGGGTGTCGCTGTTGGACAGTGTCATTTTAGAAAAAAAATATTTATACACATCTTAATGTCACATTGATTTATTTTTGTAATATGGATTATTTTCTCATTAATTTTTTTTTAGGAGGCACTGTCTCTCTTGCCTCATCGAAGGAAACACGCCTGCATTTAATTAAAAAGAACTGCTTGCATATAGATTCAGCCTTTATTTTCCATTTTTGCTGGATCAACTGCGTGACGATTTTTTTGTACATTTTTTTTCACTTTTTCATCTTTTCTACATTTGTTGTTTCTTTTGTTTGTTATTATGGGTTTTTTGTTTATTCATATGCTCTTAAGTTCTTTCTGTCATTGTTTTGCTAATTCTTCCATTAGTTATTGTTTGATTGTTCTGTCTTTTTTTTTTTGTTAGTTCTATCATTTGTTTTACATTCATTCGTTTTTGCGTTCTCTCGTTTCTTCATTGATTTTCTTTCTTTCTTTCTTTCTTCCTTTCTTTCTTTCTTTCTTTCCCTCTCTCCCGCTCTGCCGCCCCTCCCTGCCAACAGCTGTGCCGCCCTTCCGCAGTCATACATCAGCGCCCGTGCTCGTCCTCTCGCCGCGGCCACAGACGGACACTGAGGTGTGCGCGCGGCTCGTCTCATCAGGTGTGAACACCGTCTTCCATCCCTCAATCTGTCAATTAGCGCGGCTGCAGATCAGAGGAGAGGGAGGATGGGCCTTTGATAGTGTGCAGAACGGCCTGTCACACAAGAGAACGGGCCGAAACAGAGCTGACAAGGCTGTTTTTTACTCTGTCTTCCTCTTTTTATGAGTGGTTGGAGTGGATTTTTTGAAAACTCTTATTGAATGTTTTAAGATAAGAGCGAGGGTTATGAATGAACCTGACAACCAGTAAAGATGGTCCTTAAGAAATCCGCTGGCCTAATTATGCAAACAAATAAATTCTCTGCGTGTCCCAGATCATAGTCCAACAGGGTAAATTCTCTCTCAGTAAACACTGTCTATAATATACCCATGTGTGATGTCTGATTTGGCGAATGACCTTCTGTGTTTGGGGCTCCGTCTGGGTCTTAGCGAAAGCCATCTCCTCCGTAAGACTGGCACGTTTTGGCACCTTGGACAGACGCATAAACAGATGCAGTCTCTGTTAGTAATGACAGGTGATTATATGTGGCAGCAGTGCCAAGGCAATTAAACGGCGGGCTGACGGCACCATTTGGCGTGCTGTTATCCCAGCGTTAAGGCTAATTGTGGCAGCACTTTCACTCCTGCCAGGACACTGCTTCGAACATCGTTAATTTTACACCAATACATGTCGTCTGGAGATGAATGCTGGCTCTCTGAGGGCTCTTCAATTCAGGGTGGGATCAGACACGGTGAAGTAATTACCCAGTGTTTCATGATTATAATCAGTCAAACTGTTCTCTGTGGCGATGTTCCTGTTTGCATTTTGCTTCTCTCTGAGGCCACTGCTCAAATTTGCAATGCATTTTGAAAATATTAGAAAACAATTGCGTTTTGAGGCAATAATCGTAAATGAAAGTCAGGGTTAAGTTCAAATTTATTCCAAACAGTGTCTCAATAATGTCTAATCTTCAATTGTTAAATGAAGACCTTCAGCCTTCATCCAGACATACAGTCGCCCAGAAGCCTCATGTGTAACACATGATGTCCCTCAGATTTTTGAGCATTAAAAGTATATATATTTTTTTTAAAAACTGTACTTGTAGAAAATACAACGTTAATGAAACAATAAGGCAACGCAAGTACCCTTTAGTACCCTATTTTCATGACTATGTTTCTTACCGCACTTAAGTACACTTTTAAAAAGTGCACTGTGTACTAATTAAATGTTTTCCTTTAAAGTACATTTTAAATCGCTGTGCTTTAATAATCTTTTGTTGTGCTTTAAAGAAGTGCTGTTATTTTGATCTGTTGACTAACATACTGAAACACATGTATAGAAATTTTCACTGTAGTTTTTTTGATATTACATTTAAAGTTAATATATTTTAAATATACTAATTTGCAACTTCATCATTACAAATGTGTAATTACAAATATATTTAAATGCATGACATACAAGTTTCAGTAGAAATTACAATAAAGTATAGTTTAGTTTACCATGAATGTTTGTCAGCAGTACACTTAAAATAAAATAAATTACATATAAAGATGTACCCAAGTCCTACTTAAGAGGTTAAAAAGCACTCTAAAGTTCAGCTAATTGCATATTAATATAAATTTTATCTATAATACATGTTCAGTTTTTTAACTTAAGTATATTCAGTTAGACTTTATTTTAAGGTGTCCTTGTTAGAGTGTAACTATATATTTAAGTACTGATTAATATTAAATAACATGTTGTCACAGTTGGTGGCTGTAATGAAGGAGATACTCAAAACTGACTTTTAATCTAATAATAAACACAACAAACAGGAGAACAACTTGGAGAAATCGCAACCATGTTACACATAGACATTAACAATACAGAACCAGGAACATACTGAAACTGAGAGCTTAAATACATGAGGGCAAACAAAGGAGCTGATGAGTTAATTAATGAGGGACAGATGATTTAGATGAACCAATGAAACACATGGGAAAACTGGGTCAAAGGAAAACCAGCAAACAGAAAGTGAACACAATGAAAACAAAAACAGAACATAACCCTGACACATGTTTCTCCTATATAATTAGGGTTAGAGTTACGGTAAGTTGCATGTAATTATGCATAATTTGCTGTTATTACTACAGTAAATACATGTAACAAGGAACCAGTAAAATAAAGTGTATATGTATATGTGTATATATATATATATATATAATGTCAGCTGTTGAAATGTAATCACGCAGGCCTAAATATACATGACAGAACTGATTTATTTAAACGGACTTAAGTTGGCATTGTAGTGTAGTTGTACTAGTCATCCCCAGATTACAGTAAAACACCTCCACCGGTGTAATGAGCTCTTGATCCAGTCAGCACCAAATGTATAAATGGCTCTTGCTCGGCCGCTGACCCCCCGAACACATGATACCATCCGCTGTCACAGAATGCAGCACGCTGTTATTCTTTAATTACTGAGGTCTTAGCTGTGAACAGCCTCCGCTAACGACTTTTAATCAACCAGGATTTGACACAGAATGATGGTCCAGCGTGGAATTTCACAGCCGTGTTCTCACAAGCGCTCGCAGGCAGATTTTATCCAGAGCTTTAAACTACATGTGTCTGCTGAATTCAATTTGGATCCGAAACAATAATGCGATTAGGAAGCGATGTGACCCTTCAGAGTGTTCAACTATGGACACTTTTGGCCCTGTGGACTTACAAAATAAACTCCCTTTCAAACTCTCAGTTGTTTGATTTGTCTACTAACAGTATATCAAAATCTATTACAAATGAATCCTGTCATTTTTGTCTATTTACTGAATTTACAAATGTAAATTCTAATAGTGGCCACTAATTGTATTGCGTTTGTTACCATTCAGTGGAAAAAACATGAATTAAACAAAATGGCTGCATCCTTAGTTTTGCTAATGCTAATTTCCTTGTTGCGTTATGAATTTCTTTTATGAATTGTGTTTACTGAAGTGAAGTGCTGGTTGTGTTTTTATTGGCAGAGTAGAGGGGTGTCAGATGGACTGTAATTAGGAGTCAGTGAACAGACTGTCCTCTCGCTGGGCTCGGTGCATTTGATGCTGTCGGGACACAGGGCTGTCAGTTTGGCCAAATCCAACACATTTTAAATATTGGGTCAAAGACACTTCCTGTGAGCTTCCTTAATCTGCCCGCACAGGCATGCCAAAGTCATTAACACTAACAGTTCCAAATGAGCATATGATTTTAGGGAAATATGGCATGTTTGCATAGCAACTGTGTTTGGAGGCACAGTTTGGGGGCAATTGTAACATGCTAAATTTCCTCAATCACAAGTGATAACACTAAGGGGCCATTTATATGACAGTTTTCAACTAAAAATGGAAAACGTTTTATGCGCTTTGGCCGTTCATTTACACAACAGCGTTTTGAGGGCCTGAAAATGCATGTTTTTGAAAACGATTCACTGTAAGAAAAAGTCCGGAAAAATAGGGCTGTACCATATAAATATGAAGGATTATTTATTTATTTATTTATTTATTTTTACAGTGTACTGTTATTGTCTCTGTGTAAACTACAAAAACATGAATTTGTAAAAAGGGTGACGTCATGCGCAGGCGTATTACATGTTCAGTCTGTAGTGTTTCTTTACAAAGTGACATATAATAATACAGCCTTTTTAGTCGTTTTCACAGATTCGTGTGTACGGGGATCGTTTTAAAAATGCTGTCGTTTCACGTTTTGAAAAGGATAAACTTTTCCATTTTTTAGTACATCATTGTGATGTAAACATACTCTTATTCACACATGCTCAGTAGAGTGTTATCTTTTTCTGATTAAAAAAACATGCAATTTTTCAATTTTCAACAACAACAACAAAATTGTTTTTTTGTCAATTTGTCAAAATTTTTGAAATGAGAATGATCTCATTTGAGATACAGTGGGTTAATATAATGGTACAGTTACTTTATATACAGTGGGGAGAACAAGTATTTGATACACTGCCGATTTTGCAGGTTTGCCCACTTACAAAGCATGTAGAAGTCTGTAATTTTTATCATAGGTACACTTCAACTGTGAGTGACGGAATCTAAAACAAAAATACAGAAAATCACATTGTATGATTTTTAAATAATTAATTTGCATTTTATTGCATGACATATTTGATCACCTACCAACCAGTAAGAAATCCTGCTCTCACAGACCTGTTGGTTTTTTTTTAAGAAGCCCTCCTGTTCTCCACTCATTACCTGTATTAACTGCACCTGTTTGAACTCGTTACCTGTATAAAAGACACCTGTCCACACACTCAATCAAACAGACTCCAACCTCTCCACAATGGCCAAGACCAGAGAGCTGTGTAAGGACATCAGGGATAAAATTGTAGACCTGCACAAGGCTGGGATGGGCTACAGGACAATAGGCAAGCAGCTTGGTGAGAAGGCAACAACTGTTGGCGCAATTATTAGAAAATGGAAGAAGTTCAAGATGACGGTCAATCTCCCTCGGTCTGGGGCACCATGCAAGATCTCACCTCGTGGGGCATCAATGATCATGAGGAAGGTGAGGGATCAGCCCAGAACTACACGGCAGGACCTGGTCAATGACCTGAAGAGAGCTGGGACCACAGTCTCAAAGAAAACCATTAGTAACACACTACGCCGTCATGGATTAAAATCCTGCAGCGCACGCAAGGTCCCCCTGCTCAAGCCAGCGCATGTCCAGGCCCGTCTGAAGTTTGCCAATGACCATCTGGATGATCCAGAGGAGGAATGGGAGAAGGTCATGTGGTCTGATGAGACAAAAATAGAGCTTTTTGGTCTAAACTCCACTCGCCGTGTTTGGAGGAAGAAGAAGGATGAGTACAACCCCAAGAACACCATCCCAACCGTGAAGCATGGAGGTGTAAACATCATTCTTTGGGGATGCTTTTCTGCAAAGGGGACAGAACGACTGTACCGTATTAAGGGGAGGATGGATGGGGCCATGTATCATGAGATCTTGGCCAACAACCTCCTTCTCTCAGTAAGAGCATTGAAGATGGGTCGTGGCTGGGTCTTCCAGCATGACAACGACCCGAAACACACAGCCAGGGCAACTAAGGAGTGGCTTCGTAAGAAGCATCTCAAGGTCCTGGAGTGGCCTAGCCAGTCTCCAGACCTGAACCCAATAGAAAATCTTTGGAGGGAGCTGAAAGTCCGTATTGCCCAGCGACAGCCCCGAAACCTGAAGGATCTGGAGAAGGTCTGTATGGAGGAGTGGGCCAAAATCCCTGCTGCAGTGTGTGCAAACCTGGTCAAGAACTACAGGAAAAGTATGATCTCTGTAATTGCAAACAAAGGTTTCTGTACCAAATATTAAGTTCTGCTTTTCTGATGTATCAAATACTTATGTCATGCAATAAAATGCAAATTAATTACTTAAAAATCATACAATGTGATTTTCTGGATTTTTGTTTTAGATTCCGTCACTCACAGTTGAAGAGTACCTATGATGAAAATGACAGACCTCTACATGCTTTGTAAGTAGGAAAACCTGCAAAATCGGCAGTGTATCAAATACTTGTTCTCCCCACTGTAATAAAGACATGGCTGTTCTGATTTATGTCTCATGCAAACAGAAAAAAAATCACCACATTTAATCTTACAGCAAAATAAACCATAAAATAAACCATTTTCTGTAGTTTATCTGTCTTTTTTCATGAAACAATACTCCTTTTTTTATATAAAATAATTTAGTCAAATGCACTTTGATACCTAACTACGAATTAATAAAATGATATAAAGTCACAATATGTCAACACTATAGACATTACAGTCATTAACACTGAAATTCACTACACTAAATATAGATCTGACTGTGCTGTCATACAAAGTCAATTTCTTAAATTTGTCTAGACACATTTCATTCTTCATGTGAAGTCTTTCACGTCACACATCTGAATGCCATTTGCATTTTTCAACGTCCCGCTTTGATATGAAACACTCAAAGTGAAGTGCCTGAACTGCTGTCATACATCTGCCCCATCTTCGTGTTTAAAGATAATATGACAGTTGTTTGAGTGGATAAAGTGAAGGCAGCTATTAAAGGGTGTTAAACAATGAGAGAATTATGATGGAGGCATTTAAACTTTTTGAATCCTCTTATATCTGAGACACTCTAAGAAAAAGAGGGGCTGTCAAAGAACGGGAATAGAAGCTACATTGAACTTTTTTTTTTAAATTGATGATTGGTTTGGATAGCTCCCCAAAAATTTAAATTCAGATTTTTAGTCATCCTCATGTTGTTACAAACGTTGGTATTTTTTTTTTCCTGTGGAGCACTAACCGATAATTTAGAAGAATCTTTACACAAATGTTTTCCATACAAAAATATTGTGTGTTCCTTATACAAAGTTATTGTATGGCTTCAGAAGACTTGGAATATGTGGGGTATATCAGTTCATATGTTTTTTTTTGCGCTTATAGATATTATAAACTGTCGTTGTAGGGTAAAGAGCAATTGACAACCAATACCTAGTGTGAAACTCACACTCATGAGGAGAGATTTTTGAGCTTATTGATTAAAACGTGAATAAAAGAAACAAAGATATGACAAACGACTTGCCATAACGTTGGTTAATGTGTTAATACAGAAGTGCAGCAGGGGCTGTAAACGCTGTAATTATAGTGAAGTTAGTGAGTTAATTAGTGAATGTTAAGGAGCCCCACTGGAGAAAGACGTAATGGAGTAATAAAATGGCTCCCCATTACCTTACCTGATGATTATGAACCTTTATACACATCTGCACAGCGTAATTAAATCTAGATCCAACGGCACAATAAGCATAATGTACAATCTGAATCATGAATGGGGCAGCTCTTCTATAAAAGTTCAACAAGGACAACAACAAATAAAAATATTTTTATGAAATTAAACTAAACCAAAGAAACTTTAAATTCTGATTGGATGACCCATGTTTGAAAAACACCAACAGGATCACGTTCCCACTCATCACATATTGACGTTTGGTCAGGACCCCTCGGCGTCACTTTTTAACGCACAGGGTACTCCATTGCTTTCATTGTTTGCCTTATGCGTCAGATCAAGACGCATAATTATTTGCGTTTGTAAAAGCAGACATGATTTTATAAACATTTATAGGCTACTTTTATATTTTGGAGAACTAACCCCACTCCTACCCTAAACCCACTTCTCAACAATATAAAACGTAACAGGCAAATAAAAGTACAGTCACTGGAATTTATTGCAAAAACTGACCGAAAACAGTATAAAAGTATTAACTCATGTTGCATCCCAAGTCTTCTGAAGCCATATGATATCTTTATGTGAATGATCTTAATGTTTTAATTGCTAAAATGATCCTGCCACTCCATGAACGCATTCAGTCATGTTTCATTCAAAAGATACACCCGACTCTTTAGCATGAGAGCCAATGACATTTCACTATCAAAGCTGACGTAACGCTTCTTTGGACGGCAATTTTTGAATGTGTGCATGATCTACGGCGGATGGAGACGCTTTTCTTCACAAAAATCAATCGTTTGGCCTCTGAACAGTTGGGATATTTGTACTTTTTGAATAAATTGTGCCTGCAGTCGTATCTGTCTGTTATATCCTGTGTTTTATATCATATAATACACAAATGGGCAGGTTTAGGGGTGGGGTTGGGTCTAAATAGCGTAAATAAAAGAATAAATAAATGTAAATAAAATTATGCTGGCTGATTAAATTGAGAATCACACTCCAACATGTCATAATGGCAAAATCATAACCAAATATATAATTTCATCATGACGATAACATTCCCATGCCCAACGCGTCTGTGTTTGATGCCAAAGGTTTCTCATTGAAAGCAATGGAGTACCCTGCACGTCGAAAAATAAGGCCGAAGGGGTACTCTGTGTGTTAAAAAGTGACGCAGAAGGGTCCTGACCAAACATCAGTATGTGACGAGTTCGGAGTGAGAACGTATTGCCAAACAGCAAACTCATTTCAACCACACAATAGAAAATAAATATTTTTCTGGCTTAAAGTTCCACAACATTACCTATTAGGCCATAACTACTGATTTGCTTTGGTTTACATGGCATCGCATTCAAGGTTTCTTGAGAGGAGAGGTGTCTAAGAGATCAACTAACCACTGGCGTGCCTCAGGGTTCGGTGCATGGCCCCCTCCTTTTCTCAACTCAACCAGGCCCAGTCATAAAGACATGTGGCTTTTCCTATACATGCATATGATAATCACCTCTGCCTGTCATTCCAGCCTGATGACCCCAATGGTTGATGTGCCATCACAGGTTTTTAGACCCAAATAACCCATGAACCAAACCAGCCACACCATGAAATATTATGAATGACACAGTACAGAAGTATCCCAGCAAGCAATAGTCAATAGCCGTCATTTCACTGTCTCGGTTAACTATAGACCCCATATAGTCCGGCTATGAGTAACCCACTTCTAGCCAAAATAACCTTGAATTTGGCTACATATTGTTTTTGCCAAAACAACTTGTGCGATGCATGATATTCCATCATGTAAGCAAAGTCAACAGTAATTACAAGGTGTTTGGTTTCATTTCTTTGACATGTTCATGTTCTAGAGACTAGTCTATGGTTAGACGGCTATTAAATTTTCACTGACAGCCCAAATTTTGCCTTGTTTTAGCCTAGACGTCAAGGCTGTGTTTCGACGGGTATTAGACGTCTTTTAAACACAAAATTGCTTGCTGGGATATATCACCACTTCCACAATTTTGTAGCTCAAGGTAGGTGTGTTTCGATAGGTTTATAATTCAAAAACCAATTTCTAAAAAATGATTTTTTACTTGAAACCTTACTGGTGCGCTCTGTTATCTATATTCCACTTTCACGGGATAACCCTTTTGACCTTTTGATATTACACATGTCAAGAGTTTGCAAAACACCAGCCTTTACTCTTTTATTGAAATGATGGCTATTACATCCATTCAACTGAGGTCAGACACTCACTGTTATTGAATGAGGTTTGATTCTTCCCCAATGAGAATCCAATGGCATTGATCACTGTGTAATATGAGCTCATTAGCACACTGACTCAGGATCACTGTGTTTGGGAAACGAAGAAGCAGCCCATCTTGACCTTAGCTAACGTCTCCAATCGATTAACTCAGACTGGGAAAATAAGCCGCGGAGAGGTGAACACTGCTTTGCCTGAAACATGATTACAGTACTTTGGCCTCTTGGTTTTTAGCATTAGAGTAGAGTAACTTAATTAACGCTTACTGATAGTATTAATAATGACTTGGGGCGACTGATTTACATTGATTCTTGTTGCATGTGTTTCAAGAGCCGTATGGCACCACACACTTGATGCGTTTAAATTATGTGAAAGTGCATGCTAAATTACTGTACTTGGAGATGATGGCAGGTAATATTGTTAATGACTTGGGTAAAGGATTCGATTAGATTCTTTAAGCATTTCAATTGAGTGTTATAGAGTCAAGTATGTCTACTGCAGAATATACAGTACGCACATAAAAAGAGCATTTTTTACGAAGGTAAATGTTTTTAGCATTAGCATAGTTGTTTCACCTCACATACTGCTATGTGTTTTTGGCTTCAATTTGAATTGTGAAATTGGGAAGAGGAGTAGGGTAAGAAGTGTCACCCCCTAAATCTAACAAACTGTGCACAACGATTGTCATATGACCATGTTTTTTAGAAAAAGCCCATCATATACAGCTGCCTCTGATTGGTAAAAATACAAAAAGGTACAGTATGTGGGGTAAAGTACAAACATTGCAAATTATTTCAGTGCATTCGAATATTAAGAATATTAAACCTTTTTCTGGCAAATGACAACAATTCTATTATAGCAGACATCTTGAAATAATTAGGGTTTGTGATTTCACCTCCATTTCTGGTCCCTTGCGTAGGGGACAACTTGAATAAAAGCATAAAAGTAAAACATCCTCTAAATCGCCTATGTTGCGATTATAAAAACCTTTTTTTTTTCCTCTCTTTTTGAACCTCAGCTGTACTCTAAATGACTGTTGACACCATGGAGCAGCATCTAATATAAATGGTTAATGGGTTGTGATGACCAACTACATGGTTGAAAGACCATGTAATCTCTCTTCAATTACGGAAAAGCACACACAGCTTTCTCTCTCTCTCTCTCTCTCTCTCTCTCGCTCTCTCTCTCTCTTCCAGCTGACACTGAAGGGCTGTGATGTGTAAAAATGGAGATCTGTGGTAGAGAGGCTCTTGGAGGCGCTAGGCATCTGTCTGGTTATTTGTGTTTTACCACCATGTGTCAGTATAAACGCCTCCAACACACAACAAACACACACCTCAATACTTCAGCTTAATTAGTGCTAAGGCAAGAATCATTATTACTGCTGATCAAACCCCTGAGCCTTAGTATTAAACTTTGGCATGTAACTCGTGCTGCACCATTTGATACTTAAAATCACAGAGAGGTGTGCCATTACTGTCCGAAGTGGTCTGAATTACATTTTTTTTGGTAAAACAGGTTTAAAAATTTTTCTAGATTTGCATCAATGAAAAGGAAGAGCACTTACAGTAAATGTACGGAATGTGCACTTGTACTTAAAAGTATTTTTTTTATTCTAATCTTAAAAGTATATTAAAAAACGTCTCGGTTACGTATGTAACCCTCGTTCCCTGAAGGAGGGAACGGAGACGTACGTCGGACGTCACCGACGAATTGGGATCACTTCTGGGAGCCCCTATTAGCTTCGAGTGTATAGAGAACGGGCCAATGGCCATTGGCGTGCGAGATTTGCATCTCGCGCTCCGCCCCGCATCGCGGGTATAAAGCGGAAGCGGATGCAGCGCACATTTGTTTTTCACTGAGGAGCCGAACTAGTGACTCGGCCGCTGCAGTGATGGTACAGCAACTGTGGCGACGGGACGTACGTCTCCGTTCCCTCCTTCAGGGAACGAGGGTTACATACGTAACCGAGACGTTCCCTTTCAGTCGGTCACGTTCGACGTACGTCGGACGTCACCGACGAATTGGGATCCCTATGGAAAACGCCACAGTTACTACCACTTCCAGCGCCCAGCGAAAGCCCCTCAGACCCCCGTCTGTTCGGGGCGGGGAACTTACGCAGGGAGAGTCACTGCTGCTGTTCCGCAAGACCCACTCAGCAGAGTATTGGATAACGCTGGGAAAGCGTGCCCCGGGGGGCCGCTGCGGAAGCCACATCCTACCCGTAGGGAGGTATCATGTGGAATATACATGTATGGACTGGCCGTGGGCAGTACAACATACGGAAGTCCCAGGGATGGCCCCGGCCAATGCAGGCGGGAGACTACACCGCACAGAGACGGCAGAGCGAGCTCTGCCAAGGGAAAGACACGGGCTCGCCGTAGGGAGCCGTACCGTGGAAGAATACACATATGGGACCGCCGTAGGGGTCACAACATATGGATACCCAGCCTAACACAAGTTCCACCAATGCATACGAGTGTTAGACCTGGCGTCGGACGCTCCGCCACGTCTGACTGCCACGGGTTGCGGAGGACTCAACAGGGTTCGCCGTGCTGGGGAACTCGACTGGAGCACATCAGCGCACGTATCCGGTCCATGAGGAGGGGAATGGCGCAGCAAGCCGACACTAGAACGGGCCCTTCGGTGTTACTGGCTATTTGAAGCGAGCACACGGGAAGAAACCGGCTCTACACGGAGGCTATAGAATCTAGCGAACGTGTTAGGTGTCGCCCAGCCCGCAGCTCTACATATATCTGTCAGCGAGGCGCCGTGCGCCATCGCCCAGGAAGAGGCCACACTCCTAGTGGAGTGGGCCCTCAACCCAAGCGGGCAGGGCACGCCTTGGGTTTCATACGCCAAGGCGATGGCATCCACTATCCAGTGAGCCATCCTCTGCTTGGAGACAGCCTTTCCCTTCTGCTGGCCTCCGTAACAGATGAAGAGCTGTTCTGAGGTCCTGAAGCTTTGCGTTCTGTCCACGTAAGTCCGCAGAGCGCGAACGGGACAGAGAAAAGCCAGGGCTGGGTCTGCCTCCTCCGAAGGCAGCGCTTGCAGGTTCACCACCTGGTCCCGAAAGGGAGTGGTGGGAACCTTGGGCACATATCCGGGCCGGGGTCTCAGGATTACATGAGAGTTACCCGCCCCGAATTCCAGGCACGATTCGTCGACCGAAAATGCCTGCAGGTCCCCTACCCTCTTGATGGAAGCCAATGCAGTCAGGAGTACTGTCTTCCAGGACAGGATTTTTAACTCTACTGACTGCAAAGGCTCAAAGGGAGCCCTCTGTAATGCGGTTAGCACCAGGGGCAAGTCCCAAGAGGGTATAGAGTGAGGGCGAGGCGGATTTAATCTCCTCGCCCCCCTCAGGAACCTGACGACCAGATCGTGCTTTCCTAGGGACTTACCTTCGACCATGCTGTGATTTGCGGCGATAGCGGCAACATACACTTTGAGGGTGGAGGGAGACAGCCTTCGCTCCAACCCTTCTTGCAGGAAGGAAAGCACAGAGCCGATCGAACATCTTCGGGGGTCTTCTCGACGAGAAGAACACCACTCGACGAACAGGTTCCACTTCAACGCGTAGAGGTGCCTCGTAGAGGGGGCTCTGGCGGAAGTGATGGTGTCTACCACAGCCTGTGGTAGGCCACCTAGAACCTCCGCGTCCCGTCCAGGGACCAGACATGGAGTTTCCAGAGGTCCGGACGCGGGTGCCACAGGGTGCCCCGTCTCTGAGTCAGGAGGTCCTTCCTCAGAGGAATGGGCCAAGGAGGTGCTGTCGCGAGGAGCACTAGTTCCGGGAACCAGGTCCGGTTGGGCCAGTATGGCGCAACTAGCAAGACCTGCTCCTCGTCCTCCCTGACCTTGCACAGTGTCTGCGCAAGAAGGCTCACTGGGGGAAACGCATATTTGCGTAGGCCCCGGGGCCAGCTGTGTGCCAGCGCATCCGAGCCGAGGGTCCCCCCGGTCAGGGAATAGAACAACTGGCAGTGAGACGTGTCCGGGGCGGCAAACAGGTCTACCTGTGCGGTCCCGAAGCGACTCCAGATCAGCTGGACCACCTGGGGATGGAGTCTCCACTCTCCTGGGAGCACTTGCTGTCGTGAGAGCTCGTCGGCTGGACGATTGAGCAGGCCCGGGATATGAATGGCACGAAGCGACCTCAGATGCTTCTGACTCCAGAGGAGGAGATGGCGGGCGAGTTGTGACATGCGACGGGAGCGTAGACCACCCTGTTTGTTGATGTACGCAACGGCCGCAGTGTTGTCCGTACGGACCAGAACGTGCTTGCCTCGTAGCGGCCCTTTGAGGCGGCCCAGCGCAAGACGAACTGCTAACAACTCGAGGCAATTGATATGCCATTGCAGTTGAGGCCCCGTCCACAGACCCGAAACTGCAAGCCCGTTGTACGTGGCCCCCCAGCCGGTGGATGAGGCATCCGTGGAGACCACAGCATGCCTGGACACTTGTTCTAGGGGAACTCCTGCCCGTAGGAACGAAGGGTCCAACCACGGACTGAAGGTTTGGCGACACTTCGGTGTTACTGAGACACGGAATGAGCCGCTCTGCCACGCCCATCTCGGGACTCGGTCGTGTAGCCAGTGTTGAAGCGGCCTCATATGAAGCAATCCGAGCGGCGTCACTGCGGCTGCGGATGCCATATGCCCCAGGAGCCTCTGAAAATGTTTCAGTGGTACCGCTGTCCTGCATTTGAACGAATTCAAGCAGTTCAACACCGACTGGACGCGCTGCTCTGTGAGTCGCGCTGTCAGATTGACCGAGTCCAACTCCATACCGAGAAAAGAGATCCTCTGCACGGGGCAGAGTTTGCTCTTTTCCCAGTTGACCTGAAGTCCCAACAGGCTGAGGTGACTGAGCACCATGTCCCTGTGTTCGCACAACTGTGCCTTCGACTGAGCCAGAATCAGCCAGTCGTCGAGGTAGTTGAGAATGCGAACACCACGCTCTCTCATGGGAGCAATGGCCGCCTCCGCGACCTTCGTGAAGACGCGGGGCGACAGGGACAGCCCGAAGGGTAGGACTCTGTACTGATATGCCCGTCCCTCGAACGCAAAGCGTAGGAACGGTCTGTGTCGGGGGAGAATCGAGACATAAAAGTACGCGTCCTTCAGGTCGATCGCTGCAAACCAATCTTGGGGACGGATGCACCTGAAGATGCGTTTCTGCGTTAGCATTCTGAACGGCAGCCTGTGAAGGGACCGATTCAAGAACCGCAGGTCCAAGATTGGCCGTAACCCGCCGCCTTTCTTGGGTACAATGAAGTACGGGCTGTAGAAGCCTGTCTTTATATCGGCTGGAGGGACCGGCTCTATCGCGTCCTTCGCCAGTAGGACTGCGATCTCCGCCCGTAGCACGGGGGCGTCCTCCTTCGACACGGAGGTGAAGTGAACACCCCTGAACTTGGGGGGCCGCCGAGCAAACTGAATCGCATAGCCGAGTCTGATAGTACGGATGAGCCAGCGGGACGGGCTGGGGAGCGCTAACCAGGCTCCCAGCGACCGAACCAGCGGGACCAACGGCACCACAGACGTACCCGCAGCGGGGCAGCGCAGCGGAGTGCAGGGACCCGACTCGGACGGCATCGCGGCCCGAAGTGGGGTCTGAGTGCGCAATGCAACACTTACCTGCTTCCGCTGAGGGGGTGCACGAGTGTGCGGAGGCCTCTTGTGTGCGTCCTGGACACAGCCAGCACCCCCTGCTGGCGATAAGAGAGGCACCGGAGGGTGACAAGGCATGGGAGCGTCGTACACCGCCAAGCGCGCTCTCTTGGCACCCAGAGATTTTAGAAACAGCTCTTTTTTTTGAAGTTTTGGGTACCACTGGCCCGAAGGCCAGTGGCGGAACAGAAACCAAACAAGAACATAAAATTCTCTCCCGGCCCTCCAGCGGGAGAAGGAGCGGTGCTGTCACCACCTCCTGAAGAGCTGTCTCCTCCATCTCTGGGTGGCCCGTCTCAGGGTCTCTTACGACGACGCTTGCCACCTGGCTTGGCAGCGGCCTGAGCGGGCTGGACGGCCTTCCCGCGGCCGGCTCCACGCCGTTGCCCTGGTGGAGGCTGCTGCTGGGCTGGGGCGGGAGCGGGGGCGGCGGCGGGCGGCCGCCCTCGGCGACGAGCAGGCGGAGGAGCTACGGCCGGCGGCTGGGCAGCAGCTGACCGCCGGGGCAGGATGTGTTTGATGGCCTCCGTCTGCTTCTGGACAGTCGAGAACTGCTGGGCAAAGCTCTCGACCGCGTCGCCGAACAGCCCAACCTGGGAAATGGGGGAGTCCAGGAACCGATACTTATCAGTCTCCCTCATATCGGCCAGGTTGAGCCAGAGATGTCGCTCCTGGACCACAAGAGTGGACATCGCCTGACCAATGGAACGGGCGGTGACTTTTGTCTCCCGGAGGGCGAGGTCCGTCGCCGTCCGGAGCTCCCGGAGGAGCTCTGGGTCAGGTCTACCCTCGTGCATGTCCATGAGTGCCTGGGCCTGGTGCACCTGGAGCAACGCCATGGCATGCAAGGCGGACGCAGCCTGTCCACAAGCCTTGTAAGCCTTCCCAGTTAGACTGGAGGAGAACTTACAGGCCTTGGATGGGTGGCGTGGGTCTCCGCGCCAGGTGGAAGCGGACGCCGGACACAGTTGCATCGCGACCGCCCGTTCCACCGGCGGGATCCCCACGTACCCCTTGGCTGGCCCGCCGTCGAGAGTAGTGAGGAGGGAGGAGCCACTCGGCCGATTTCTGGCAGAAAAAGGTGCCGTCCACGACCTCGTGAGCTCCTCATGCACTTCCGGGAAGAAGGGCACCGGGGCGGGACGCTGAGAACCAGCGCGAGCCGCCCCGAGAAACCAATCATCCAGCCTAGAAGGCTCGGGACACGGTGGAGGGTTCCACACGAGCCCGACCTTTTCGGCGGCCCGGGAAAGCATAGCCGTCAGCTCGGGGTCCGTCTCGGACAACGCCACTCTCCCAGAGGGAGGCAACGCAGCCGGGTCTTCATCCCCCGAGGACTGAAACTTCCCCTCCGATGCAGCGATCGACATCCTATCCTCTGCTGGAGCTCCAAAGGTCACCGTTGGACCACCTCGAGAGGGGCCAGCGACTTCCTCCGAAAGCTCAACCGGCTGCGGCACTACAGAGGGTTTAGGGGCCCACGGAGGCTGGCTCGGCGGGTGTGCCCTAAACGTGATCCTCAGGTCACCCTGGCTATTCGCCGAAGTAGGTCTATCCTGCTGGGCAGGGATAGCACTAGATCGGGGCATAGGTAAGGGGACTCCACCCTCCCGAAGGTAGGCGAGTCTCGACCTTAGCGCCGAGATAGTCATGTTCCCGCAATGGCAACACGAACTATCCACAAACGCTGCCTCGGCATGTTGAATACCCAGACATGTCAGGCAGCGATTGTGACCGTCAGCTGGTGACAGGGAACGACCGCATCCAGAAACGCACGGGTGGAATGACATCTTGAAAAAGACGCAATTTCACACCCGTGTTGCTCTTTTAGAAGAAGCTCTTAACGTGCTGAAGCACCCAGGAACAACCGCGGCAAACACAGGGGATAGTGCAGCCTGTGTTTGCACTCACCGTGGAACGCCCCCACCGAACCAACCGGGATGCTGTAAAAACAGCAGTTTGTTTCACCGATTTCGGTGAGCTCGCGGTTGTCACTGCACGTGCCTTCTCCCCAGCACAAAAGCCTCTTCTCTCGCTTTCTTTCTCTCTCTTGCTGAACAGCCTTTTTGAAGTCTTTCATGAGCTTGTTTGGCTCCGAAGTGAATGACAAATGTGCGCTGCATCCGCTTCCGCTTTATACCCGCGATGCGGGGCGGAGCGCGAGATGCAAATCTCGCACGCCAATGGCCGTTGGCCCGTTCTCTATACACTCGAAGCTAATAGGGGCTCCCAGAAGTGATCCCAATTCGTCGGTGACGTCCGACGTACGTCGAACGTGACCGACTGAAAGGGAACTGTACTTGCAGATATATAATATTAATTAAATAAAATGTACTTAAAGAGAGTACATGACTGTTTCTTAAGGTAAGTACACTTTAAAAAGTGCACTTTGTAACAATATCAGATTTTTATTTTAAAATACATTTAAATCATGCTACTTTTGCCGTGCTTTGAAGTACACTTACTCTGATTTGTTAACATAATGTAAACTTGTAAACTTCACTATAACTGTAACTGTAGTGTGTTATTCAAAATTACATTTAAAGTTTACTTTTGACATAGAAGTTTCATTAGAAATTAACTTTAAGTTATATTTTAGTTAAGCTTAAATGCGTGTCAGTATTCGACAGTTTACCTTAACCATATTTTAAAGACAATAGAAGTATGAAATGACATATAAAGAATTCAGACCTACTCAGCTGGGTCAAAAAAGCAAAGTTCAGCTAACTGCATTTCATACAAATTTTAAGCATTTAAAATATATTATTTATGTAATAAAAGTAATTAATTTTTAAATGTATGCTAAAGTTAACTTTTTTTTCACAAAGGATATCAGAGACAAGAGGGTGCCCTCTTTAGACAAACACAAAAACACCTTAGCAACCACCTAGAAACGTCCTAGAAACCAGAATGCGCTGACAACAACATACGCCATTCATAAAAACAACTCAAAAACTTTGCTTACTTTTGAGTCGATTCTCCTGGTCTTTATTTGAAATACTCAAGAGAACATCTATAAGATGTGAAAAAAGCCTCATTTTGTAAAATTAGCCCCTCAACCTTAAGAAAATAAACATTGATGCATTAGGGCGGTTTGGATAAGGACTATCAGTTTTTGACTTGCTTTCATATTGATTTGATTAAGGAAATGATGTAGTTTAATGAGTTTTCTGCTCGATGAGCAATCGACTCATGCCTTTCAGTCTCTTCAGGTTGATTGGACTTCATACAATCAGTGTAATCTCTATCAAACAGTATTTGGGAAAATACAAACTCAGATCATAAAATTCCATTTCAATCAAGCAGAAATTTTGGAATATTTTCCCCACCAGAACTATTAATTAAATGAAGGGGCTGTTTACACAACACCGTTTTCAACTAAAAATGAAAAACTTTTTATGCGTTTTGACTGTTCATTTACTCGACAACAGCGTTTTTGGTGCCTGAAAACATAAACTTTTGAAAGCGGGTTTCAAAGTGCAAGTGTTTCTTTACAAAGTGACATCGCCAACTACAGCGTTTTAATCGTTTTCTCGGATCCGTGTGAACGAGGATTGTTTTGACATTGTCTTCTGTACATGAAAAATGCAAAGGAAAATCCCAGTGTTAAATTAACTCTCCTCGGAGTTTATTCGAGTCCACACTCAAGAGTGTTACAATTAACACTAAAGCAGTGTTAAAGTTAATGAGATAATTAGGTGATTAAATGAGTGATGATTAACCATTAGTGAAGACACCTGATGTTAATAAGCAGAATCACTGAAGGAAAGAGTCACCATTTTAGGTCACCATTATGGTGATCAGTGTTTGCTTTATTTACAGAGTTAATTTAACACTGGGGTTTTTGCTGTTTACATCGTTGCTGTGTGAACATACCCTAAAAATGCAATCTGTCTATCTATCTATCTATCTATCTATCTATCTATCTATCTATCTATCTATCTATCTATCTATCTATCTATCTATCTATCTATCTATCTATCATCTGCTTTACCTTATAAAATGTTTGATTTATTTTTAAACCTATAATTTAGAAGTAATAGTTACCACTTGACATTCTTTACATGTAAGAAGTTTAAAACAGACTAAAACTTAATTTTTTAAACAATATTAATACAATGAGAATACATACTTTACAGATTTGACTTTTTCATCATCTTGGACATCCTCACACCCTGACCCTTTAATTCCGTTCAGTCATAATGATTAAGGCCGAGCGGATAAACAAACTGTAATTGCTTACAAAGTGAGATTCCTAAGGTCATGCGTGAAGATCGCATATTTTGCATCTGTCCAAATACAGCACACTGTACTCTTCCTGACCCGTCCACGGCTGATTGTGTTTTTACTGTACCTACTGTGGGCCAGTAGAAGCAACCAGACTGACTAATGCTTTTATTAGCTTTCAGACCACCAGCACAAATGATGACCGATCTAATCTCATCAGCCGTTTAAGAGTATGAGAAATGAGGCGTTTGCAGGTATATACAAAGTCCTAATGTCAGTGTTCCAGGCCTTCCGTCGCCTCTGGGCTTTTCCCGCCCTGGAAAGAATGATGTGAATATTATTCCTCTCTGAGTGGCATTAGAAGCCCACATCGTTTCTACGACAACTTTATGAAAGCGGAAGGGGTCGTGGCTCATATTCAGCGATGATTGACAATTATGGCCACATAATTCTCCTCCTGTCAGTTGTGCACACCAGCCCCCTTTCTCTCCATCGGAGTGACACGTCCCTTAGATAGAGGAGGATAAATATGTCATAAATCAAGCCAAAGGCTTACGGGCCCCCACTGGGATAATCTGCCATGATGCACCAGTCTAGTATTCATCATTAGATTGGGAACTAGAAAAAGGTCACAGTACCAGGTAATTTCCTCTCCCTCTTCTCTCTCTCGCTCAAACCGCGGACACACGGCGTGCGAAACGCCCGCTCATCTCAGCCAATAAGAGTGCATTAAGATGAGATCTCCGTATCATTTCCCCCTGCCCCCTACCATATTCACCGATAACCGCATTTCACATCACTTGTTTCTTTTTTTTCATCTGCTTCCCTTTGTGTCTGTCAGCCGTTGATTTATTAGCATCTCCTAGCGCCGTGCCGCTAGCTTAAGTTCGGTTAGCATCGGCGGTCCTGTCAGCTGTTGAGTTAATTAGCGCTCTTAATGAGGGACTGCTGCTTGGGTGGACATGACATTTGAAGCGTGTCGTCAGAGGAAAACAAACACACAGAAAAATTTCATTAGCGTAAAGTGACAGCTTCTTTTTTTCCCAACGCACTCTTATGCATATAATGAACTGCTTCGGTGTTTTTTTTTATTCTTGAGTACTACCAGACTCACTTCTTAAGACTCAACAATAATGATAAGAAAGTGACTCGTGGCGCGCGTGTTGCGGCAAACACATCAATTATTCATCTCTGTTAGCCTTATTATCTTTCCTGCTCTGACGTTAAGCGCCACGCCGTATTTGACGGGGGATAATGATCAATGCGTCTTCAAGACCGGCAATGAAGGAAGGTGTGTGACAGCGCTGATTATATTTACACAGCTCTTCCCTAAATATAGTCGCGCTGCGGTCCTGCTAGCACCGGTGTTGAGGCGTCGGTTCATGAGGTGACAGCAGTGGAGGACGGTGCTAGCCTAATGAGAGAGCTGTTGTATTCAGGGCTCGTGGGAAGCTTCGTGTGGGTTTGTTAAGTACACATTTGTAGTGTAACCAGCTTAAACGACAACTGGTACCAACAGAAACAATGAAACCAGAAAAAGCATGAAGAATATCCGTAGACGATAACTTGACAAAAAAGTCATTTACATTGACTAATGGCTGCAATTTGAAGTAAAGG
This sequence comes from Coreius guichenoti, assembly GCA_039654105.1. Classification (NCBI taxonomy): domain Eukaryota; kingdom Metazoa; phylum Chordata; class Actinopteri; order Cypriniformes; family Gobionidae; genus Coreius; species Coreius guichenoti. The sequence continues at coordinate 28,801,148 of CM077191.1, forward strand.
GTAAAAGTTGAGTGCCTGAAATTGCTTCAACCTTGGTAAAAATCACAGCCACTTGTGGTTTATTGTTTTTATAAAAGAGCAGATGAATCAATATGACAAAAGTCACCAATGATCAATGAAGTTACATTCATGGCATCTCTTAAAATGAATAAAGAATATTTAGACCAAAAACTATAGTTCATTGGCTGTTTATCCAGTTCAGAATCTACAGTCAGAACTACCCATTAAAAACTATTTTAAAAAAAATATGATGGCAAAAAAAGTACACAGAATGGCTGAATTTGACACTTATTTTTATAAAAATACAGACCTTAGTCAGTTTAATGGACCCTTTTCGTTCACGGACTGTAATGACGCATTTCCACAGTTATCAACATCACAAATCTAGTAAAGTTGTTTAATATTTTCATTTATTTTTAATATATTTTGTGTTATATTACCTTGTCAGTAAATGACAAAAACAAATTAACGCTGCGGCGACGGTGTTTCTAATACAGCGGTTGAGGGAGTGATGGCAAATCTTTCTCTCTTCTGACTTAATCTCTCTATATTTTTCCATTTTTTGGAAATTCATGGATAGTGGATTTTTTAGAGCAAATGCAAAATACAAATTCAAATATACTTCTGGGGGCCCAAAGCAAAACTTTGTAAATGAGACCCCTGTCAATGCATTCATAAAAACCCCAAAATGACCCCCAACCCCTTAATCAGTTCTTTCAGAGCAGTTTCACTGTCAACAAACAACAGTGAGTTGACACCATAAAAAATAATTTACAAACAATAGGACAAATGCAATAAAAATAAGATACAACTGAAATAAAAAATGTACCGTACTACTACTACTACTAATAATAGCCTACTATACAGAAATTGAATAAAGTAATCAAATGTAAAAATAAAATACTTATAGTCTTCACTATATGAATTATATACATACATTGATTCTTATTAAAGTTACTAAAGTTATTCAGTGAATGATTCTCTCGTTTTCTTTTGTTGTTTGATTAACATTTAAGGCACCTTATGTACGATTTTTGGATTAAAATATCCAAAAACCACTAGATCAATGCTATATATTTTGTTGACTTGTGTACTTACATTATCCCAAATGTTTTAATCCAGAGAAATAAGTAATTTTAACCAGGACACGGACCGTGCGTCGCCTATCAATGACATCATACCCGCGTTACCCTCAATTTCTGGTTTTATTTTGTAGAAACCATGGAAACACCAAAGACGCTTTAATATATGATGTGTTTTATTAGACAGGTGAGCAACTGTTTGGATCATTCATCGACAGAAAACTAATCATTGTTATACAGCTCACAGATCACAGTTAGTCTTACTGTTTAAATCTGGTTTTCTTGATTTACTGCGAGTACTGTGTTTTACCATGTCTAATATTGATCTAGCTCACTGCAGTGTGAACAAGTGTCTCGTAGTCGCCGCCGAGTGAACGCACAGAGTAACGCTATAACATAACTTTCAACACACTCAAATGTATTTAATATGATAAAACCAAACCGATCTCATGGCAATTTGTACATATTTTACGAGTTGCCCAATTCGTATGAATTTGTACGAATGACCGCCCCCTAACCCCGCCCCTAAACCTACCTGTCACTTGGGTTTAGACAAATCGTACAAATACGTACGAATTAGCCATCTCGTAAAATACGTACGAATTAGTCGTGAGATAGCGTTGGATAAAACAGCACTGCGTTACTCCACATACGCATGAGCGGAAGAAGCGGAAGCGGAATAAAAGCTCCACTGCTCTCAAGCCGTGTGTCGCACTCGTCTCTCATTAGCAATCGCTCCAGCGGCCTCGTTTCGCTCTCCCCCTCTGCTTCATACTACAGTAACGTTAATAAATCTGTAATACATTAGCTCATCCATTAATATGATTTCTGCCCGAGTCCCGTCGGATTCTTTCCCACCGGCTGTAGAGGTGAAGACAACAACTCCCATGATTCTGCGAAATCAAGGTGTCATCAAGCTACGTCTTTGTTTTGAATAAGCGACCTCTAGCGGCCAAAAATTATATATTGTGCCTTTAAATGACACAGAAGGTTTATTAGACTGCTGTCACTTTAAGACCAAATGCACAGACCTAATACACTGACAAGCATTCGATTACTTTCCCAACTGTTTATGTTCACTTATGACATAACCGACTGCATTTAAGTGAAAACTCGCCAACATGGGCATTTTGACGTTTTTGTCTGTATTTGTCCGTTTAAGCGCAAACTCGAAGCCTATACTTGTCAGTGTTTCACTCCATCTCGGATGCACGCATGCCTGGGGAACAGCGTCTCTTCCGCAGCTCAAAACGCTTTTAACTCATTTTGTAGTATCGAGCATGTCTGGCAGGAGACTGTATTACAACAGTCATGTTACATGATTTGACTGATTTGGATGTTATGTTGGAAGAGCGACAGCACACAGCTTTAAAGGAAAGGAACATCATGTTTTTATAACCGTTGGGAGCCAAAAGCAAAACTAAAATAGTCATTAAATCATCTTCGAGAGCAAGGGGCCCCCTGGTGGTTCGGGGCTCCTACGCGCACTTTGCGTAGGGGAGACCGGGGATGGTTGTAACACTTTTTGTTTGAGCATCAATAACTCAGTGGTTTTTTGCTCTAGATGTCTCAAATTTTGATACATGGTAGCCACATTTGTCTGCTACAAATATAACTCAATTGGACATGTACTACACAATCACAGATTATGTGAGTTAATGTCAAATAAGTTGTTACAACCTACCCCACTACTGGATAGATGTAACACTGAGAGGTAATTTGATGAAATAACACACACACTATCCAATTTTTGCATAAACATCATTGAAGAACAAAGAAAAAACAGTTATGAACAACGTGAACAATTTAAACTTACAAAAAAACATTATATTGCATTTTTTAAATGTAGTGCAAAACAGTTGGTGCGGGTTTGTGTGTGTGTGTGTGTATGTGTACTGTATTCCTGTCACATAAGGGTTCAGTCACCAGCTATGTTTCCAAGATCCACCTATTTTTATGTGAATTTTGAGATATTGCATAAAAAAACGCTGGATGGAAACATCAAGATGCGCATAAATTCTAATAATGTGCACAAAAACTTGTGAGTTCAATTGAGGCAGATCATTTTTAGCTGGTAAGAAGACATGCGCATAAACCATGATGGAAACACACATTTACTGAATAAATCCCTCAATACGCAACAAAAAGAAAACTCACATGACTTTGCCACAACAGAGGATGTGATTGATAACTGGAATCATTGGAATCATTTCTGGACACATTTTTAATAAACTGTTACAACTATCCCCACCCCTAACAGCCATAATTTAGCTAACAGTTTTAGCATGTGGGTTTGAAGTTAGCATAAATACAAAGCATCAAATTAAACTAGAGAAATAGTTACTTCAGGTCATGTAAGTTAAATAATTGTACCTACAATTCAATGATTGTTAGGCAAAACATAATCTGATGAAAAATTTTACTTTCTTACCTGAAAATCAGTTTTTTGGCCATAAAATCAATAAATTTGCTCACATGCAATTTCTCCTGTGAGCTCAAAAAGAAGATGGGAGTGTATGATATTGATTACATTACCACAGCTCTTTTCTGAACTTCTAAACTTACAGTGTTACAACTGACCCCGTGTTACAACCCTCCCCGGTCTCCCCTATAGGGAGGACCAGCACGGTTTGCTGTTGTCTCCCATTCACCGCTATAGAAGTTTACCCACCTATGACGACTTCCGCTTCTGAGAACCCCAGGAAACCCTGTGACCTCGGGAAACCCTGTGTACCTCTTTAGCCCATTTTTAACGGGAATGAAAACGAGACTGTGAGGGATAGAATTACAATGTTGTTTAACAACATACCTGTCATAGTCAGGTTGCAGCAGAGGAGAGCTGAGGATGGATCTTAATTGAAGCAGTCTTTACTAACTACACATATTTAAACAAAACACTCTGGCACTATGAGGCACAGGAGCTAAGACAAAACCAACCTTCACACAGACGAGGACAAAACTAAACTAGAAGCTCAGGCTTACATAGAGAGGTGAAACGAGATCATTAACAGGACTCAGGTGAGTGGCTAATCAAAAACCAATTTAATTTATTAAAATTAAATGATTCCCTATCCATTAACAAGGCTGTTGGAAGATTTTGAAACTGAGACTCTTACACTCACTCATTTTAAAGTTATTATAGTAAATATAATGACATTGGTAATGGTTTTCAGTAAGGTCCCATTAGTTTATGTTGCATTAGTATTTACTCATCTTTGATAAAATTAGTTTATAAAAATACAACTGTTCACTGTTAGTTCATGTCAGCTCAGGTCCAATATTAACATATCAAAACAACTTTTGATTTTAATCTTGTATTATGTTAAAATGTATGAAGAAGTACCGGTAACACTTTATTTTACAGTGTCCTTGTTACATGTACTTACCATAGTAATAACAGTAAATTATGGATAATTACATGCAACTAACCCTCAACCAAACCCTAATCCTACCCTAACCCTATAGTAAGTACATGTAGTTAATTCATATTACTCAGTACTTAAATATATAATTACACTGTAACAATGACACCCTTAAAATAAAATGTAACCTAACTCTAACCCTATAGTAAGTACATGCAATTACTTAATATTACTCAGTACTTAAATGTATAATTACACTTTAAAAAGGACAACCTAAAATGAAGTGTAACCGAAGTATCTTTCATTGTTAGTTCATGTTAACTAACGTGGTGTAAAGTGTTACCATGATTAAACTAATCATAGTCAATGAAAGTTATGTTTACCAATTGTGCTACTCAAAAGCTTTGAACTCGACAAGTTTTAATTTTCCCTCTTATTTTCTGGGTCGTATGCCAGTCCACAGTCTTCATTTGTTTTGCCTCGTTCTCTCGCCTTTCATTTCCCCATTTCCGTAATTCTTTTATTTTTCGATTTTCTTTATTTCTTGTCTGGCTAAATCACATCACCCCTCCCCTCCCTCCGCTTTGATAAATAATTTGTGCTGATGCGCGGCGCCGTCAGTCATGTGGGCTAGCGTGGCGTGGGCTCTGCCGTGATGCGATAACCGCGCGCATCTCTTGGCTGCGGCATGGAGATTTATTGAGCCGCGATAAGTGAAGAGCTAGCCATCACGCTCAGCCAAATAGACTCCCCTATGCGTTTATTCTTATTGCGACGAGAGATGCAAAATGTCTCCCCAGAGGGCCCGACGGCTGCCAAAGAGGCCTGGCAGGCTGTACGTGTCATTACTTTCTATTAGATAAAGAAGGAAATGCGGCTCGCTGGGACTTGGGCGATGATGGCAGTCGTTTGTATGAGTGACAGTGCATCACTCACCGGCAGACCCGGAGACGACTGCCTGGCGCAGCGTCCTGTCTTGTGCTGTCATATTTTTCTCCCCTGTTTAAGATGTTTTTGTCTTCGCAGAGTTTTGAAGTCATTAAGGAGCAGGGAGCTCTCGGGCTGTTGTTTCGAGCGCAGCTGCGTGCAGGAAACCGTCCTATCAGAGGATGTCAGAGACAGACTGTTAATGCAATATTGCACATTGACTTCTATAATAAGGGCATGACAAATGGAGAATTATACCTGTATTCAGACAATCAATCTGACACGTGCATAAAAATAAAGACATCACTCTAAAAAATGCTGGGTTGTTTGGATCAAACCAAAAAATTTTAATTCCATTTTTAAACCCAACAGTTCGGTTTGTCTATATTTGACCCAAACATGCATTGAAACAACCCAGCATTTTTAAGAGTGCAGTTTTACTGAAGATACAAAAGATAGTTTCGGTCCTGGATGCTGATTGGTCAACATTCGAGAGAAAATATTAAAATGGGTAACTTGTTTCAACCCATGTTTGGGTCAAATATGGACAAACCCAATCATTGGGTTTTAAAAATTCAATTGAAAAATTTAAACCAATGATTGGGTTTGTCCATATTTGACCCAAACATGGGTTGAAACAACCCAGCGTTTTTTAGGCTGTTTATCATTACAATCAATGCATAATATTGTCATTAGTATTTGTTGGTATTCATCCATAAAGTGTAATTCTAGCACACGCACATTTATGCAATATTCACTCAAAATTCGCTACGTTTTGTTTGCGAACCAGAGTTATTATCGTTAACTAAAACTATAAAAATAACTGAAATAAAATAAAATATGAAATTTAATTCCAGTTAGTTTCCAAGGCAACATTTCATGTTTACATGAAATAGTAAAATAAGACTAAATAAAACTTAAATTAATAAAAAATAAAAACTATATACTATATATTTAAAAAAAAAAAAAAAAAGACAAAAATGCAATAAGTTTAAATAAAATTAAAGTGAAAAAAGAAATTACAATAAAATCAAATTCAAAATATTAGCAAAAACTATAATAGTATATATAATAGTAAGTTAGTATAATATCACATATGCAGGCATAACTATGACCCGCAGCTTACATGTCAGACACTATACACCGATCAGGCATAACATTATGACCGGTCAAGTGAATAACACTGATTATCTCTTCATCATGGCACCTGTTAGTGGGTGGGATATATTAGGCAGCAAGTGAACATTTTGTCCTCAAAGTTGATGTGTTAGAAGCAGGAAGGAAGGAACAGTGGTGAACCAGCGACAGGGTCATTGATGCACATGGGGAGCGAAGGCTGGCCCGTGTGGTCCGAACAAACAGACGAGCTACTGTAGCTCAAATTGCTCAAGAAGTTAATGCTGGTTCTGGTAGAAAAGTGTCAGAATACACAGTGCATCGCAGTTTGTTGCGTATGGGGCTGCATAGCCGCAGACCACTCAGGGTGTTCATGCTGACCCCTGTCCACCACCGAAAGCGCCAACAGTGGGCACGTGAGCGTCAGAACTGGATCACAGAGCAATGGAAGAAGGTGGCCTGGTCTGATGAATCACGTTTTCTTTTACATCACGTGGATGGCCGGGTGCGTGTGCGTCGCTTACCTGGGGAACACATGGCACCAGGATGCACTATGGGAAGAAGGTATGGTAATGTTCTGCTGGGAAACCTTGGGTCCTGCCATCCATGTGGATGTTACTTTGACACGTACCACCTACCTAAGCATTGTTGCAGACCATGTATATAAATTATAATAATAATGATAATAATAAAACAAATAAATACATTTTAAAAATCCAGGAAATCATATTTTCAAACATTGATATGTGTATATTAAGCTGGGATATAGGAGTAAATATTTTAACATCTGAAAAAAAAAAAAGATACACATTAGTACAAATTTGTGTATTAATAATTAAAAATATTGTGTATTAATAATTAAATATTTTTAAAAGCAAAAAGCTGTTCTATATTGTCATGGCTTATTGCTTAAATACGAATGTTTACTTTGAACTGCATATCTGAAAGTTCTAGTTTTGTGATTGTGTTTGTACTATGCTGTTATTATGATAAAATGAACTGTATATTGATTGAATGCGCAGTCAGAGGCAGTGATTGGACAAGGTCTTTTAAGACCATATTTCACCTTCTCCTATAATACGTGAGGTTGTTTTTGCCCATCCACCCTGAGCATGTCAAATCCCTTTTCATCAAATATTCACACCACCAACGTCTGTAATGATTTTCTGTCGCTTTGTATCTTTTGCATCCTGTGATTTCCCTCTGTTCTCCTCCGTGTCACATGCTACTGAGGTCAGGTAGTGTGTTTTAGCTCTGTGCTACCAGGACGGTCAAACCAATGTTCTCAAAGTGTTGTAGATGCAGCCTGTGAGTATATGTATATGTAGTCTCAGCCTCAGACGTCACACCCACAGACCACTGTCTGAACGTCTGATGCATATGGCACACTTATCTGAAAACACTTCAGGAGTTTCGAAGTCGTCATCTGATTGGTTGAATTCTACAGGATGTCCGTGAGACGTGTCTGTTGCGTTCTTTAATGGTCCGCCTGGAAACAAATGCCGCGACTCCAAACTCCCAAACTTCTTGTGGAAGAAGAACGTCGTTGTGTTTACAACTGTAACAATGAACGCTTACCAGGATCAACTAAACGCTGGATTTTCAAAAGTATGTGAAGTTCGCGGCTCCATTGTTGCAGTAAACTTGCACAACGTTCTTGAATGAATCATTTATAGACGCACACCCGTCTGTTATTGCAGGGACATTTATTACATTTTCACGCCCCTAAACATGACGAGGAACAAAACAAACTGTGATTGGTTGCGTTACATGTCAGTCAAACGTCCTCTTGGGACCCCCCTTGACCAATAAAAGCTGCGATGGAGTCCAGTGTATGTGACAAAAATCATTATGTCAATGGAAAGTCCCCATAAAACATGAGAACCCAGCATTTAACCTCACAATATACATTGTGTATAATGATGAACCACTCTTGTTTGAAAATTAAGCCTCAGTAAATCAATTTAAAAATTAGGTTGGACCAACATAAGAGAAATTGTCTGGCTAATGTAATGAAGTTAAGTTAAACATACTAGAGTAAATTAATTTGACCTAAACCAACTAAATTTTGTTGACCAAACTAAACATATTTTTTTGTTCTTGCATGAACTAAATTAAATTGTTTGTAAAATTTCTTCAAATAAATTAAGGGTAATTAATTTTTTGAGTGTATTTACATCAAGGTGGAAAATGACTTTCATCATATAAAACAAAAAAAATTACATCAAACTTAAGTAATTTTAACTCAATTAAAAGATATATATGCTCAATTATTCATAATGGTTCTTATCAATGTGAAATAATGTTTTTGCGGTTAAATGTTTTTTGAGGACGCTGTGATATATTTTTTCAGGATTCTTTGATGAGTAGAAAGCTCAGAAGGACAGCATTTATTTGAAATATACGTCTTTTGCATTAAATGTCTTTACTGTCATTTTTGATCAGTTTAATGTGTCCTTGCTGAATAAAAGTATTCATTTCTATTTTTTTTAAAGAACTTTTGAATGGTAGTGAATCACGTTTTCCACAAAACTATGACGCAGCACAACTGTTTTCAACATTGATAATGATAAATGTTTCTTGTGAGCATCAAATCAGCATTATAATGTTTTCTGAAGGATCATGTGACTGTCACAGAGTCAACCACACCGTCACAGCCCCAATCATCATCGAATCACCAGGACCCGCCCACTCGTTCACAATTACCAGAGTACTGACTCGCTGCACCTGCACCTCATCAGAGACTCACCCTTTATATTTCCTGTGCACCATTCACTCCTTGTCTTGTCTCGTCACAGTATACACTGTTTCACCTCAGACTCCTTACCTCTCTGCCTACCTGTGATCCTCTCGTCTTGTCTCCTGTCTTCAGTCCGTCTGCCTGGTTCCCGATCTCCCTTCTTCGTTTCTATCGTCACCTGCAAGGAATACCCACCTGAATCCTCACCAGCTAAGTCACCATCTACATTCAGCAAGTCACCATCCACTTCCCATCGCCTGGTTCCCGCTGTTCACCCACACTCTGCCTTTAATAAACATCTTTATTCACTTACCTGCCTGTCTGTTCCCTTCTGTGTTGTGACAGAAGACCAGACCGTCAATGCAGAGTCCGGCTGAATGGAACAGAACGTCCTCCGGATTCCAGTTCGTCACCACCTCGCCACTGCACCTACCTCTTCTTCTCCACCTGCCTCTGCCTGTCCCATGGCCCAACCAGCGACATACACCAGTGAGGCGGAGGATTGCAGCGGGTTTCTGCTACAATGCTTACTCTATTTTGAGATGCAACCACAGCTTTTCTCCACTGAACGGGCGTGTGTTGTCTTCCTGATTTCTCTGCTCTCAGGAAAAGCTCCCCAATGAGCTCAAACCATCTGGCAAGCTGGCGGTCCGGTCACAAGCTCCTTAACCACCTTTACCAACCACTTCAAGGAAGTCTTCGGCCAGTATTATCCATCCATGATCAACTGTTCAACCTGCGTCGAGGTAATACATCTATCAGCACCTATTCTCTACAGTTCCGTACCCTAGCGGCCTCAAGTGGCTGGAACGAGACGGCTCTACTTACCGCCTTTCGCCAAGGGTTGAATCCCGCAGTTCGACACCAGATGGTCACCTATGACTACATTTTTGTCATCATCGGTCTAGAGAGTTTCATCTAGAAAGCTGTACGCATCTCACAACGTCTATCTGCCTGTTCTCTGGGTCCGCCCGCTTTGCATCCTCCGCCTACCGATCCATCTGTCGCCCTTCCAGCACCAGAACCCATGCAGGTAGATTCTTATCATCTGTCCCACGCGGAGTGACAAAGAAGATTGCTTAACCGTCTATGTCTCTATTGTGGGGGAGAAGGTCACATCATCACAAACTGCCTGATACGACCACCACACCCAGCGGTGAGTATCATTCAGTTTCTTCCAAAGATTGCACCTCTCACTCGAACTCCTGTCCAAATTATAACCCCTAAACTTCTCATTCCAGAGCAAGCGCTCATCGACTCCAGCTCCCCAGGGAACTTCATATCTCACCAACTTCTCCAAAGACTCAATCTCCAGAGGAAACGCTGCCCACAGGAATGAACCATCCACACCATTCTCGGCAAGCCGCTGGGTCGTGGTCGTGTACGTCACTTCTCCCCCACCGTCACGCTCCGCGTCGGCTGCCTGCATGAGGAGAAGATCTCGTTCATGGTGCTGGAAGGTTTCACTGCTGCCATCATCCTGGGACGCCCCTGGATGACTCAACACGAACCCACAATCAACTGAAACTCTGGAGAAATTCTACAATGGAGTGATTCCTGCTTCAAGGACTGTCTTTCATCTATTACCAAACCAGCGAGGCACAGGGACTGCCAACATCACACCATCTCTTCCTCCAGTCTTCAGTTGAACTCCACCTCCGTAGAAAGCCCCGAAACTGAGGGTAAAACTGAAATTCCTCCAGAGTACCGGGCGTTCCAGGATGTGTTTAGTAAGCAGTTGACGACCCGTCTTCCACCTCATCGGCCATGGGATTGCGCCATCGACCTGCTGCCTGGGGCCTCTCCACCTAAGGGTAAGATCTACCCCCTGTCTATCCCGGAAAAGAAGGCCATGGAGGAGTACATTCAGGAGGCTCTCAACCAACGTTTCATCCGTCCATCCACATCCGATGCCGCATCTAGCTTCTTTTTCGTGGCCAAAAAGGACGGAGGCTTGCGGCCGTGTATCGATTACCGAGCCCTTAATTCCCAGACAGTCAAGTACAGTTATCCTCTTCCTTTGGTCCCTGCTGCGTTGGAACAGCTCCATGGGGCTCGCATCTTCTCCAAGCTGGACCTGCGGAGCGCTTACAACCTCATCCGGATACGCGAGAGTGACGAATGGAAGACGGCATTCATCACCCCGGCAGGCCACTACGAGTACCAGGTAATGCCGTATGGCCTGTCCAACTCACCCTCCGTATTCCAGGGCTACATGAATGAGGTGTTCCGGGAGTACCTCCAACGCTTCGTCATTGTCTACATCGACGATATCCTTATCTACTCCCGGAACCAGGCCGAACATCGCCAACACGTGACGCAGGTCCTCATGAAGCTGAGAGAGCACCATCTATACCTCAGGTTGGAGAAGTGCGAGTTCCACACATCATCCGTCCAGTTCCTTGGGTATATCATCGACCAGCGAGGTATCCAAATGGACTAGAGGAAGGTGGACACCATCCACAACTGGCCCCAACCTGTCACTGTCAAGGAGCTCCAACGTTTCCTGGGATTCACCAACTTTTACCGTAGGTTTATCCAGAATTACAGTCTCCTCAGCTCACCTCTCACCTCACTTCTCAGGAACCGGCCCAAGTCTCTGTCCTGGAACCCTTTGGCCACAGAAGCCTTCCAACACCTCAAGGATGCCTTCACGACCGCTCCAATCCTGGTCCATCCTAATCCGGAACTACCATTCGTGGTCAAAGTTGATGCCTCTACTACCAGGGTTGGAGCGGTGCTATCGCAGCGGCAGGGTGAGCCTCCTCGACTCCATCCATGTGCCTTCTACTCCAAGAAGCTGTCCCCGGCGGAGCAGAACTACGACATCGGAAATTGTGAGTTGCTCGCAATCAAGCTTGCCTTGGAGGAGTGGAGACATTGGCTGGAGGGAGCTCAGCATCATTCTGAGGTTATCACTGATCACCGGAACCTGGAGTATCTCCAAGAAGCCAAGCGGCTCAATCCTCGACTAGCCCGTTGGGCACTCTTCTTCACCCGGTTTGATTTCACCGTTACCTACCGACCCGGTACCAAGAACTGCAAAGTGGATGCCCTATCCCGTCTATACCATCCTGAACCTGACTCCGGTCCTCCTGAACCTGTTCTCCCTCCAGCCATGGTTGTTAGCCCGATTCAATGGTCCCTCGATGATCAAATCCTCCAGGCAACCCTCACCGAACCTGCTCCGCCGGGAGGTCCTGAGGGATGGTTATACGTACCATCTGCCTGCCGTCTGTCCCTCATGGACTCAGCACATACCTCTCCGGGCTCTGGACACCCAGGCAGCCAGCGAACCCTCTCGCTCCTACAAGATCGCTACTGGTGGCCCAACATGACCCAGGATATCTCCCGATTCGTCAAGGGGTGCTCAGTCTGTGCTATCTCCAACACTCCATGGAAGCTGCCGGAAGGTAAGCTGGTACCCCTGCCGATACCCCGACGACCCTGGTCCCATCTGGGAGTGGATTTCATGACTGACCTTCCTCCATCTAACCATCATACCTGCATCTTTATCATTATCAACCGGTTCTCTTATCAAGGGCCTGCCTACCGCATTCGAAGCTGCAGAACTTTTATTCCATCAAGTATTCCGTCATCATGGCTTGCCAGAAGACATCGTCTCCGACAGAGGTTCCCAGTTCATCTCCCGAGTATGGAGGGCTTTCTTCCAACTCCTGGGCGTCTCAGTGAGTTTATCGTCCGGGTACCATCCCCAAACCAACGGCCAGACTGAGCGCAAGATCCAGGAGATCGGGAGATACCTACGGTCATACTGCCACCAGCACCAGGACGGCTGGAGCCGTTACCTCTCCTGGGCGGAGTATGCCCAGAACTCCTTACGGCAGACCACCACTGGGCTTACTCCGTTCCAATGGCTACCAACCTCCTCTTTTCCCCTGGTTCAGAGAACTGTCAGAGGTTCCAGCCGTCAATCACTGGTTCAAGGAGAGCAAGAGGGTATGGGACTCAGCACACGTGCATCTCCAGCGGGCAGTGAGAAGACCCCAACGCCAGGCTGATGTCCGAAGAGCTGAAGCCACACAGTACCAGCCAGGACAAAATGTGTGGCTCTCAACCCGTGACATCCATCTTCACCTGCCCTGCCATAAGCTGAGTCCCCGCTACAGTGAGGAGAACAAGTATTTGATACACTGCCGATTTTGCAGGTTTTCCTACTTACCAAGCATGTAGAGGTCTGTAATTTTTATCAAAGGGTACACTTCAACTGTGGGAGACAGAATCTAAAACAAAAATCCAGAAAATCACATTGTATCATTTTATTGCATGACATAAGTATTTGACCACCTACCAACCAGTAAGAATTCTGGCTCTCACAGACCTGTTAGTTTTTCTTTAAGAAGCCCTCCTGTTCTCCACTCATTACCTGTATTAACTGCACCTGTTTGAACTCGTTATCTGTATAAAAGACACCTGTCCACACACTCAATCAAACAGACTCCAACCTCTCCACAATGGCCAAGACCAGAGAGCTGTGTAAGGACATCAGGGATAAAATTGTAGACCTGCAAAAGGCTGGGATGGGCTACAGGACAATAGGCAAGCAGCTTGGTGAGAAGGCAACAACTGTTGGCGCAATTATTAGAAAATGGAAGAAGTTCAAGAAGACGGTCAATCTCCTTTCGGTCTGGGGCACCATGCAAGATCTCACCTCGTGGGGCATCAATGATCATGAGGAAGGTGAGGGATCAGCCCAGAACCACACTGCAGGACCTGGTCAATGACCTGAAGAGAGCTGGGTGCACAGTCTAGTAACACATTAGTAACACACTACGCTGTCATGGATTAAAATCCTGCAGCGCACGCAAGGTCCCCCTGCTCAAGCCAGCGCATGTCCAGGCCCTGTCTGAAGTTTGCCAATGACCATCTGGATGATCCAGAGGAGGAATGGGAGAAGGTCATGTGGTCTGATGAGACAAAAATAGAGCTTTTTGGTCTAAACTCCACTCGCCGTGTTTGGAGGAAGAAGGATGAATACAACCCCAAGAACACCATCCCAACCGTGAAGCATGGAGGTGGAAACATCATTCTTTGGGGATGCTTTTCTGCAAAGGGGACAGGACGACTGCACCGTATTGAGGGGAGGATGGATTGGGCCATGTATCGCGAGATCTTGGCCAACAACCTCCTTCCCTCAATAAGAGCATTGAAGATGGGTCGTGGCTGGGTCTTCCAGCATGACAACGACCCGAAACACACAGCCAGAGCAACTAAGGAGTGGCTCCGTAAGAAGCATCTCAAGGTCCTGGAGTAGCCTAGCCAGTCTCCAGACCTGAACCCAATAGAAAATCTTTGGAGGGAGCTAAAAGTCAGTATTGCCCAGCGACAGCCCCGAAACCTGAAGGATCTGGAGAAGGTCTGTATGGAGGAGTGGGCCAAAATCCCTGCTGCAGTGTGTGCAAACCTGGTCAAGAACTACAGGAAATGTATGATCTCTGTAATTGCAACCAAAGGTTTCTGTACCAAATATTAAGTTCTGCTTTTCTGATGTATCAAATACTTATGTCATGCAATAAAATGCAAATTAATTACTTAAAAATCATACAATGTGATTTTCTGGACTTTTGTTTTAGATTCCGTCACTCACAGTTGAAGAGTACCTATGATAAAAATTACAGACATCTACATGCTTTGTAAGTGGGCAAACCTGCAAAATCGGCAGTGTACCAAATACTTGTTCTCCCCACTATACATAGGACCCTTCACTGTGCAGAGGCAGGTCAACGAAGTCACCTACCGACTCAACCTTCCAGCGCAACCTTCGGATCTCACCTTCATTTCATGTCTCACTCTTGAAACCCTTCACTGAACCTCTGTCTCCTTCTCCCACAGAATTCACCACGGACCACGGTACCTCCTCCTCCAGACATCACTGATGAGGACCTAGTGTACCGAGTCCACACCATCCTAGACTCACAGCGGCGGGGCGGCAACCTTGAGTATTTAATTGACTGGGAGGGGTACGGTCCCGAAGAACGCTCATGGGTCTCCCGAGATGATGTCCTGGATCCGTTATTACTCACCCAGTTCCACGAAGAGCACCCTGACCATCCAGCCCCCAGAGGTCGTGGACGGCCCCGTCGCCGGGTCCGTCAGCCGTCAAGAGCCGGCCGTGGAGGAGGGGTTACTGTCACAGAGTCAACCACACCGTCACAGCCCCAATCATCATCGAATCACCAGGACCCGCCCACTCGTTCACAATCACCAGAGTACTGACTCGCTGCACCTGCACCTCATCAGAGACTCACCCTTTATGTTCCCCGTGCACCATTCACTCCTTGTCTCGTCACAGTATACACTTTCACCTCAGACTTCTTACCTCTCTGCCTACCTGTGATCCTCTCGTCTCCTGTCTTCAGTCCGTCTGCCTGGTTCCCGATCTCCCTTCGTCTCCATCGTCACCTGCAAGGAATACCCACCTGAATCCTCACCAGCTAAGTCACCATCTACATCCAGCAAGTCACCATCCACTACCCATCGCCTGGTTCCCGCTGTTCACCCACACTCTGCCTTTAATAAACATCTTTATTCACTTACCTGCCTGTCTGTTCCCTTCTGTGTTGTGACAGTGACACTGAAGACTGGAGTAATGATGCTGAAAATTCAGCTTTGATCACAGGAATACATTTCATTATACAATATATTCACACAGAAAACTGAATTCAACCAACCTGAAAAAAACAGGTTTTACTTTAGCATAACTGTCAGTAGATATAACCTGATTTCTCCAGCAAGTTAAAATGACTTAAGTTTGATATAATCTTTTTTTTTTTCTTTTATATGATAAATTTTTGATTATTTTATGATTATTTTCCACTTTGATGTAAATACACTCAAATTAATACATTACTTTAAATTTAATTGAAGTTTTTTTTTTTTTTACAAACAATTTAATTTAGTTCATTCAAAATGAATCAGTTTAGGAGTCAACACAATTTACTTTTTTATGTTGGTCTTTTTTTTTTAGTTTCACTAAATTTGTTTACTGAGGCTTAATTTTCAAACAAGTAGTGTTGTTCATCATACACAATGTATATAATGAACCACTAAAAAAGACAGGTGTCAGTACTGACATGGGCGCAGAACACTGAGGGCCCTATTTTAATGATCTGAGCGCATGGTTCAGGTGCACTTAGGGCGTGTCCAAATCCACTTTTGCTAGTTTAACAACGGAAAAAATGGTCGGTGCGCCAGGAGCATGGTCCAAAATGGTTGTACCTAGCCTCTTAATGAGTCATGGGTGTGTTTTGGGCATAACGTGCAATAAACCAACCAAAGACTCATCTACCATTGCGAGTGGAAAGACTGAACGCTTCTCCAGAGAGGAATCCTTTTATTTTTAACATTAAAAAATGTGTGTGTGCTGCTGCGTGTCCCTGTGTGTGTTATAAGCATAGTGTATGCGCGTTGTGCACCCGCCTATAGGCGCATATTACTAACACGCCCTTTAAATAACACAAAAAATACTGCGCTATTGACTTTAGACCAGGTTTTTGTTGGTCAATGGCGCAGTCGTTTTCAGTTCCTCAAAATAGCAACGCGCCAACAATGCGCCTTAACACACCTGGTTTTCAGACCAGCACGCCCATGGGCGAACAGATGGGCGCGAGTGCATTTGCTATTTAAACAACGTGGTGCTGGACGTGAAAATGATAACTGCGTCAGGCTGAAACTGGCAAAAAACACTTGCGTCGCGCCTGCCGTTGCATTGTGGCGGATGTATGACAGGGTGCCCACAGCCTAAGCACTACTCTTCAGCACAATGTTAACCACAAAATTCAATAACAGAAACTCCTCAAAATGTCCAACATAACTAAACATTAAACATTAACATAAACTACCAACATCTTTCCCTTTACTGAAAAACACAGAAAATAACATTTAATCCCTAAATGTGTTGTTATCTGTCTGCAGCGTGCTTACAGAAATCACCTGAAATCAACATCTAAGATAAGTGCACACTCTTCTACTCCATATCTTTGTGCATATTGCGTGGTTTGCTTATTAATTCCTAAAAGAGTTTAATCTAAGCGTTATGTTTAACAGTCTTGAGGAGTTCATATGTCTTGGCGGTAGATCTGCTTGTTTGGAGGGGTGTGTTTTGTTCTGTCTCATTCTGTCTATGTTCATATGTACAGATCTGCCTATGCAGCAGCTTGTTTTCTCAATCAGCAGCACGTTTATATATATTTGTATTGTCTAGTTCTTCCATTAACCTGTGCAACTGTGCGGAGTGAAAAGTGCTTTACAATTTTATAGCAATAGTCTCTTTCAGCACAACTCGGTCCAAACTCAAAATCTAGAGTGGCTGGGAAAAGCTGTGCAACTGTGGCATTGGCTGTACAGCCTTTAACTATCTGGAAAAGATGTTTGTGTGTGGGAGGGCTCTGCACTTTTCTCATGTCCTTTCTCCTGCTTTGTTGGGGGGTTAATTCACGTATGTTACATGTGCAGCAGCAGCAGCATGTCTGTGAATGTACTGGCAGTAGCAAGTCTCGGTACTTGCTGTGCAGCAGCATAGCAGTGCTATTCCGCCAAGACCACCAAATACATTAACATTGCCATACTATTACCATGCGATTCTCTCCGAGAGTTGTCATGACAGAAATCGCTCCGGTTACTAACGTAATTTTGGTTCCCTGAGATATGGGAACAAGCATTGCGCCAGTCTGATGAGTATGGGGAAACTGTTTTCTCCGAATACTGAAGCCTGATTGGTTCATGTCTGTGCTTTTTACAGACAAATGGCCTTTCAGCCCAGCAGAAAGGGGGGGCGACTACCTATTTAAGTTGCGCAAAAACGGCCATTTAGTCAGATTTTCTCGACTGAATAGTAATAGGGTCGACTCGCGCATATGCGCAGTAGCACAACAGGATACGCAATGCTAGTTCCCGTATCCCAGGAAACCGTGGTTACGTTAGTAACAGGAGCGTTCCCTTTCAATACCTTCCTAGCGCAGAACGGAAGTTGTCCTGCGAAGCCGGACAAGGAAAAGGACACATTGGCCCATGGGTGGCCCCCTCTCCACCTTCAGTGACGAGGGCCCCAGGCAGGCTACTAGAGTCAAGGACTTAGAATGCCCAGAAATGGCAGGCTCGGGTACAGAACTGGAGCCTGTGGGTATGGTTATCTCCTTAGGCAGACAGAACCTGTGCCTGAAGGGTCGGGATGTCCAGGTTGTAGAACCTGATAAAGGTGGATGGCGAGGACCAGCAAGTCGCCGCACAGATGACAGCCAAGGATATTCCACTAGACCACACCCAAGTGGAGGCCATCCCTCTGGTGGAGTGGGCCCTCACTCCAATGGGGCACTGCAAGTCCAGGGACTTTTAGGCTAGCGCTATCGCGTCCACTATCCAGTGGGATAGTCTCTGCTTTGTGACTGGCAGCCCTTTAAAGCGGCCTCCCAAGCACACAAACAGCTGCTCCTATTGCCTGAATTAGCTAGAGCGCTCAATGTACTCCCTAAGGGTCGGCACCGGGCAGAGTGGCTGTGGTGTCTGTTCACCCTCAGCAGAGGGGAGAGCAGAGAGTGAGATAACCTGTGCCTTAAAGGGCGTAGAGAGCTCCTTAGTCACATAGCTTTGTCTGGGTTTAAGGACCACTTTGCTGTCGTTAGGTCCAAACTCGAGGCAGGAGGCGTCCACTAAGAGAGTCTGCAGGTCACCAATTCTCTTCAGGTCATGTTTTTCCAATCGATTGACCAGCTATAGGGGCGTGGTATGCCGTGATAGCTGCCGTGTATACTTTGAGCATGGATGGAGTGCGTCCGCCGTCCAACAGCTCCTGAAGAAAAGAGAGAATGGAAGCGATCTCATAAGATATGGGGTCTATGAGCCAGGCTGCGCACCAGCCAGAAAAAATAGCCCACTTCTGCGTATGAAGGCGCCTGGTAGAAGGTGCCCTAGCCTCAGAGATCATGTTCAAGACCCTCCTGGGGAGGCTTGAAGGCTCCCGTTGAGAGGCCATAGGTGGAGGCTCCACAACTTGGGTTGGGGATGCCAGATTGACCCTTTCGCTTGGGAAAGGAGGTCCCTTGTCAGAGGGATTGGCCAAGGTGCTGCAGACAGCAGCTGGACCATTTCGGGGAACCACGGCTGGTTCTGCTAGAGTGGTGCCACGAGTAAGACTGAGCATCTGTCCTCCCTGATTCGGCTGATGACCTGAGGGAGCAGTGCTACCGGGAAGGCATAAAGGTGCAGAGGGGGCCTCCTGTGGGCCAATGCGTACTTTTCCTTCGAAAATATTATCAGGCAGTGGGTGTTCTCGTCCGTGTTCAGTTGACGGGACCTGAGACCGCCCTGGTGATTTATATAGGCTACCACTGTCATGTTGTCCGACCTGACCAGGATATGGCGCCCCCTGAGCTCCTGCTGAAATTCCTTGAAGGCCAGGAGCACTGCCATCATTTCCAGGCAATTGATGTGCCAGCTCGTCCAAGAGCCAAAGGTCAGCCTGCCGTCGCACAGTGCACCCCAAGCCGCCTTGAAGGCGTTTGTCACAACTACCTTCCTTCTGCAAACTGAGCCCAGTTCCACTCCCCTCCGATACAGATAGGGCGATTTCCAGGGGGCCAGGGCTCTGGTATAGCCGTGGCTAACATTGAGAATAATATTGCCCTCACGTCACGCTCAAGGTGGGACGCGGGCCTTCAGCCAGTGTTGCAGAGGCCGCATGTGTAACAGTTCCAAGGGAACTACTGAAGAGAGTGCTGCCATGAGGCCCAGTAGCTTCTGAAATGTCCTCATGGAGAAGTTGCTCCCTGGTCTGAATGCCTTCGCTAGCTGCTGGGCTAAAAGGCCATTTGTCTGTGAAAAGCACAGATGTGAACCAATCAGGCTTCAGTATTTGGAGAAAACAGAGTTACAGGAAACTCTGTTTTCTCCAAATACTGAAGCCCGATTGGTTCACATCTATGTTTTTCACAGACAAATGGTCTTTCAGCCCAGCAGAGACTGACGCAATGTGAAGTGAACTGTATTGAAAGGGAAACCAAGTTCGGGCATGAAACTGTAGATGGCACAGGCTGACAGGTCCTTAACTCATTTCGTAGCGATCGCATCGCCATCTACATAGCACAGCTGATTGGTTGCTGTTGCATCAGCGCCCAATGAGCTGCGGCTCAACATTCAAACAAATACCGGTAGTGTTGCTGTTAGCAGCCTGCAGCGTGCTTCCAGAAACCCTCCACCTTCCCTAGCTACACCTGTATAGATCTGCTATGGGGGTTATTTCATGTACACTATATTGCCAAAAGTTTTGGGACGTCTGCTTTTACATGCACATGAACTTTAATGACATCCCATTCTTAATCCGTAGGGTTTAATATGGAGTTGGCCCACCCTTTGCATCTATAATAGCTTCAACTGTTCTGGAAAGGCTTTCCGCAAGGTTTAGGACTAAGTTTATGGGAATTTTTGACCATTCTTCTTGAATCGCATTTGTGAGGACAGGCACTGATGTTGGACGAGAAGGCCTGGCTCGCAGTCTCTGCTCTAATTCATCCCAAAGGTGTTCTATCAGGTTGAGGTCAGGACTCTGTGCAGGCCAGTCAAGTTCCTCCACACATAATCTCACTCATCCATGTCATTATGGACCTTGCTTTGTGCACTGGTGCACAGTCATGTTGGAACAGGAAGGGGCCGTCCCCAAACTGTTCCCACAAAGTTGGGAGCATGAAATTGTCCAAAATGTTTTGGTATGCTGAAGCATTAAGAGTTCCTTTCACTGGAACTAAGGGGGCAAGCCCAACTCCTGAAAAACAACCCCACACCATAATCCCCCTTCCACCAAACTTTACACTTGGCACAATGCAGTCAGGCAAGTACCGTTCTCCTGGCAACCGCCAAACCCAGACTCATCCATCGGATTGCCAGACAGAGAAGGGTGATTGGTTACTCCAGAGAGCACGTCTCCACTGCTCTAGAGTCCAGTGGTGGCATGCTTTACACCACTGCATCCAACACTTTGTATTGCACTTGGTGATGTAAGGCTTGGATGCAGCTGCTCAGCCTCGTCCATTCCATGAAGCTCTCTACGCCCTGTTCTTGAGCTAATCTGAAGGCCAAACGAAGTTTGGAGGTCTGTAGCTATTGACTCTGCAGAAAGTTGGCGACTTCTGCGCACTGTGCGCCTCAGCATGCGCTGACCCCGCTCTGTGATTTTACGTGGCCTACCACTTCGTGGCTGAGTTGCTGTTGTTTCCAATTGCTTCCACTTTGTTATAAAATCACTAACAGTTGACCGTAGAATATTTCACGAGTTCACACTTACAAATAATCAGATAGTAAATAGTATGCGTAATAGTATGTGTATTTGCCGTGCTGTCCGAGGAGAGGGCTCCGAGCTCGGTATTTGGCCCGAACCCAGAGTACTCCCCCCGTATCTCTGGTTAGGAAAGTAACCAGGTAAGGGTGAGGAAGACGTGATGCTGAAAAACTGTCGAGGAACATTGGTGAGTCGACTGGGTATTTATATAATCCTGCACTTGTGCTGACTGGGTAGACATGTTGATTACTGATTGCTGACAGCTGGTTGGAATGACATGATGATTGGATAGATCATTTGAACGTGTTCCTCCCGAACTATGTTAATAAAACATCATTTAGTAGTGAGGAAATTTCACGAATGGACTTATTGCACAGGTGGCAACCTATCACGGTACCATGCTTGAATTCACTGAGCTCCTGAGAGCGACCCATTCTTTAACAAATGTTTGTAGAAGCGTCTGCATGCCTAGGTGCTTGATTTTATACACCTGTGGCCATGGAAGTGATTGGAACACCTGAATTCAATGATTTTGAGGGGTGTCCCAATATTTTTGGCAGTATAGTGTATGTTATATGTGCAGCAGCATGTCTGTGAATGTTTTGGCAGTAGCAAGTCCCGGTACTTGCTCTGCAGTAGCAGCAGCGTAGCAGATCTATTCCACTAAGACCAAATACATTAACATTGCCATATCAATCACCATTACCATGCCAATTTCTCAGAGAGCTGTCATGACAGAAATTAGGTTACAACAACAAAATTAGATTTTATAGGTAATCAGGTAGAAATACCTCCTTAAAGCAACAACTGCACATTCACTTTTTACAGTGCAGTGAGACTTCTTTCAAAAACACTTTTGACCTCCAGTGTACACTGGCAGTCAAAAGTTTAATTATCAAATAATTTAATTATATTTTCTTACTAATTTTGTCGAAAGTATAGTATCTGCCAATATACAGTTCAATTTCAAAAATATGAAATTTCTTTCACTGTTATTTCACAATTATGTGTACACGTTTTCTTATTGGTGTGCTGCATTCAGCTATTCCTCTTTTTTCTGCTTATGTGCAATTCTGGAGGACATATCTTTACTTGCATGTTTTGTTCTCATTGACTTTGTGGAAATTCATCTTCAGACCACCAAAACACATCTATAATCTCAACACATTTATGTCCGTTCAGTAGGTAATGACTGTTGACCCTTCTCGATTCGGTTCATCGCCTTCTCTTCCTATGGCGATGTGCCTGAGGGTTTGTTTCGTCTTGTGTCAGTTAAAAACAGATAAATGTGCCACACATCAGCACCTGTAATCCAACTCCACTGGTCGGCCTGTTTTATTGGCAGGTGATTGAAGCTGTGTCAGGTCATAATTCAAGCAGGCTAAGATCTGGAGACATTCCCGCTGTGGTTGAGTGTGATTTGGCTTGTTGTAAAAGTCAATGGTCCACTACTTGGTTTTAAAGGTTCAGTGAGTTCTCAGTCATTTCAGCTGTCAATATTTTGGAGCTGCAGACGATAATGGCACTCAGCAAGGTTGAGAGTCATGGCGCATTTCTGTTTGTCTCAAAGATTACTCGTGACTCTACCTGTTCAGTCATATGTTTGCTTCGCTTTCAGGGAAAATCAGTGACTTTGCATATCTTTGCAAATGTGGGAATAACTAACTAGTAACTTGTTAGCTTAGATGCTATGTTAATGTACTGTTAGCAATGTGTTCAAGCAACAACAAAAAAATAAACAAATAATTAAATAAGATAAATAAAGAATAAACAGAAAAAAAAAGTATCAATCAGGGAGGGTTAAACAATTAAACATAGCTATTTCAACGAGAAAATTAAAGCTACACTATATTGCCAAAAGTTTTGGGACGCCTGCCTTTACATGCACATTAACTTTATTGACATCCCATTCTTAATCCGTAGGATTTAATATGGAGTTGGCCCACCCTTTGCAGCTATAACAGCTTCATCTCTTCTGGAAGGTTTACACAAGTGTTTATGGGAATTTTTGACCATTCTTCTAGAAGCGCATTTGTGAGGTCAGGCACGGATGTTGGACGAGAAGGCCTGGCTCGCAGTCTCTGCTCTAATTCATCCCAAAGGTGTTCTGTCGGGTTGAGGTCAGGACTCTGTGCAGGCCAGTCAAGTTCCTCCACACCAAACTCGCTCATCCATGTCTTTGTGGACCTTGCTTTGTGCACTGGTGCGCAGTCATGTTGGAACAGGAAGGGGCCATCCCCAAACTGTTCCCACAAAGTTGGGAGCATGAAATTGTCCAAAATGTTTTGGTATGCTGAAGCATTAAGAGTTCCTTTCACTGGAACTAAGGGGCCAAGCCCAACCCCTGAAAAACAACCCCACACCATAATCCCCCCTCAACCAAACTTTACACTTGGCACAATGCAGTCAGGCAAGTACCGTTCTCCTGGCAACCGGCAAACCCAGACTCATCCATCGGATTGCCAGACAGAGAAGCGTGATTGGTCAATCCAGAGAACACGTCTCCACTGCTCTAGAGTCCAGTGGCGGCGTGCTGCATCCGACACTTTGCATTGCACTTGGTGATGTAAGGCTTGGCTACAGCTGCTCGGCCATGGAAACCCATTCCATGAAGCTCTCTACGCACTGTTCTTGAGCTAATCTGAAGGCCAAACGAAGTTTGGAGGTCTGTAGCTATTGACTCTGCAGAAAGTTGGTGACTTCTGTGCACTGTGCACCTCAGCATGCGCTGACCCCGCTCTGTGATTTTACGTGGCCTACCACTTCGTGGCTGAGTTGCTGTTGTTCCCAATTGGTTCCACTTTGTTATAATACCACTAACAGTTGAGCGTGGATTATTTAGTAGTGAGGAAATTTCACAAATGGACTTATTGCACAGGTGGCAACCTATCACGGCACCACGCTTAAATTCACTGAGCTCCTGAGAGCGACATATTCTTTCACAAATGTTTGTAGAAGCATCTGCATGCTTGGGTGCTTGATTTTATACACCTGTGGCCATGGAAGTAATTGGAACACCTGAATTCAATGATTTGGAGGGGTGTCCCAATACTTTTGGCAATATAGTGTATGTTTAGAGGCAGATTAGGCCAATATTGAAAGCAGAAAATTGATAATGATATTATTATTGTTCATCGGTCTGATTAGGCCAATACTGGAAGCAGATAATTGATATTGATATGATCGGAATCTGTATTCCTAATTATCGGAATTAGGTCAAAATTGGAAGTCCATATTTGCATCTTATACTGTATTTATTATTATTGGTCTGACTAGGCCATCGTTGGAAACAGATCATTTCTATTGTTATGAGTAATTATCAGCTATATATTCCAAATCAAACAGTACTCTCTTTCTGTGCCGATATTTAGAAGTATAAAAAGTCACTTGATTAAAATAAAATTATAGAATCTACAGTCTTGAGTGAATGTTTTCTCAATAAAACAGACAATGTAGCCCGTCATATTTATTATCTATCATAAGAATATTAAGTACCTGCTATCAGTATTGGCTAAAATTTATATTTAAAGCATCATTTGTTAATATTAGTTAAATTTCTTTTTAATTGACTGATCTAAACAGAAATATTATACAGACAAGTAAACATGAGATAAAATAACATCTGGTCCCACTGTGACATTCAAGACCTTTTTATTTATTTATTTATGTTAGCTTTATTTGGATAAACTTCTTTCTTGGTCTATGAGTAAGGATCTTTACATTAATAAAGATTTGTAGAGGTTGTTTGCTTTTAGAAGTGCATGATGGGATAACTTTATTTAAAGAAGGCCTAAACGAGACGTGCTCTCTGTGTCGTTCTCTAGTTATTTGTGCAATCTATAAAGTACAATCTGGCAAACTGTATTTGCACTTTATATTCATAAATATGAATGTGGCTGAAGATGGCCATGCCTCTCTGACACATTTCTGACTGTCCCTGAGAGATGATTTTTACAATACCATCTTCTCACATTTATTACCCTCTGTTGAGCGCTTTCAAACAGTCCTGAATCATAAGCAGCAATGTACTTTGATGTCACTGGAGAAAGCCATAGATGGATTTGAAAGGAATCTATTTGGCACTTCAGCTCTTTTGTCAGTCTTTTCCTCAAGTAAAAAAAAATAAGAGAGAGAGAGAGAGAGATCATGGGATCTCTTTGTATTTCCCCTCTCTTGTTCTCCAGCCTCAGTTTTTGCTCTTCCACCTTCCTTTGCTTTGTCCAGGGGAATAATTACTGTTTTGCTGAATATTTCATACACTTCAATACCTCTCTTCTCATTCACCTGACAAACACCCTCCTCACCTGCCCCCGAGTTCAGGAAATAAATAAAACACATTCCGCTGTGGATACACCCTGAACTCTGTTTAAGTACTGCTGTCTCCTCCAGAGTGGGATAGAGTTCACCGGAGACATTGGATTACATTTGTTTTTTCCTTTCCTTTCCTTTCCTTTCCTTTCCTTTCCTTTCCTTTCCTTTCCTTTCCTTTCCTTTCCTTTCCTTTCCTTTCCTTTCCTTTCCTTTCCTTCTTGTAATTTCCTTTCCTTTCGAAAAAAAAAAACCTTTACACATCTTTCCTTGTAATTTCCTTTCCTTTCCTTTCCTTTCGAAACAAATAAAAATAATTTACAATCTTTTCCTTCCATTCGAAAAAAAACCTTTTCCTTGTCATTTCCTTTCCTTTCCTTTTCTTTCCTTTCCTTTCGAAAAAAAAAAACCTTTACACATCTTTTCCTTCTTGTCATTTCCTTTCCTTTCATTTCCTTTCCTTTCCTTTCCTTTCCTTTCCTTTCCTTTCCTTTCCTTTCCTTTCCTTTCCTTTCCTTTCCTTTCCTTTCCTTCTTGTCATTTCCTTTCCTTTCCTTTCCTTTCCTTTCCTTTCCTTCCATTCTTGTCATTTCCTTTCCTTTCCTTTCCTTTCCTTTCCTTTCCTTTCCTTTCCTTTCCTTTCCTTTCCTTTCCTTTCCTTTCCTTTCCTTTCCTTTCCTTTCCTTTCCTTTCCTTTCCTTCTTGTCATTTCCTTTCGAAAAAAAATCTTTACACATATTTTCCTTGTCATTTCCTTTCCTTTCGTTTCCTATCCTTCCTTTCCTTTCGAAAAAAAACCTTTACACATCTTTTCCTTTTCCTTGTCCTTTCCTTTCCTTTCCTTTCCTTTCCTTTCCTTTCCTTTCCTTTCCTTTCCTTTCCTTTCCTTTCCTTCTTGTCATTTCCTTTCCTTTCAAAAAAAAAACCTTTACACGTCTTTCCTTGTAATTTCCTTTCCTTTCCTTTCCTTTCCTTTTGAAAAAAACCTTTACACATATTTTCCTTGTCATTTCCTTTCCTTTCCTTTCCTTTCCTTTCCTTTCGAAAAAAAAAACCTTTACACACCTTTTCCTTCTTGTTCTTTAATTTCCTTTCCTTTCGAAAAAAAACCTTTACACATCTTTTCCTTTTCCTTTCCTTTCCTTTCCTTTCCTTTCCTTTCCTTTCCTTTCCTTTCCTTTCCTTTCCTTTCCTTTCCTTTCCTTTCCTTTCCTTTCCAAACCGAACCAAACCAAACCAAACCTTACCTTTTTCTATTCTATTCTATTCTATTCTATTCTATTCTATTCTATTCTATTCTATTTTAATCTTTCCGAAGTAAACCAAATGTAATCCTTTTACATTTGAACAAACAGAATATATTTGATCATTCAAGGTGTGATTTCCTAATACAGAGAATTGAAGGAAATTCTGTACTTTCCAGCTGAATGTCTTCATATTTAATTTACGTGTGTAGAGACGGTGTTTCTACAGCTGTAGGGCTGGCTAAAGCATAGCCTAAGGGCAGTGTGCTTCTCTCAAAGTCTGTAGAGATTTCCCATCTCCTGTCCAGATCTTCTGGCTGATGCTTTTGTTTAGCTGCCCTTGGTTTTACATGTGTACTTGTGTGATTGAAGTAAATGTCAATACACATGAACAAACAAGGAAGTGCTTAAGCCTTTTTGCTCTGCAGTGACTTTTCTCAGCTCTCTGTTGTAGTCATGTCTAACATTGCTTATAGTTTCATACCAACATAGTGAACTAATTTTGATGGTGTATGTGTGCTAACACATTTCTGAGTAAAATTCCTCAAGACGGTGTGATTGGGTGTGTTAGAATGGGGAATTTGGCTCAAAGAACAAAACCGGTCTAAACTACAGTCACACCAAGTCTCTCTCTCCAGATGAAAGCATATTTACTCTCTGTTCTAACCTAACACAAGTGAAGAATAGAGTGCCACAAGGCTCTATCTTCAGCTTCCACCTGTCAGTCAAACTCTTACCTATACTGACATCCTGGGCCAGGGGAAGTTTAAACAGTCCTTCAGATGTCTTAACCAAAGAAAATATGTCTCTCTATAGCTCTGGAGGAAAAAAGAATGATCTGCTCTCTTATCTGACGTATGAGGAAATAGGTTGGTGGCATGTTTCATCTCAAATTTAAAAAAATAAAAAAAAAATGTTTAAACACATTTCTCCCCGATTTTTAATGACTGTAATATACTGATACAATATATACTGTTTAAAGCTGCGGTGTTAAAATATTATAGTTCTCCTAAAACTTAATATGTAGAGACTAGTGTAGGTAAGATATTTTACATTAATTATCGGTTAAATATTGGAATAATATTTTTTGAAAAAAGTCCTTATGCTCACCAAGGCTGCCTTTATTTGATCAAAAATACAGTAAAAACAGTAATATTGTGATTCCTGTGATCAAAGCTGAGTCAGTTAGTTAGTAAAATATGAAACAAATCCCTTTTAGATTTAAAACAACTTTAGAATTTGTGTCATGTTTATCATGTATTATACTGTATATTGTAAATAATTTAATTCCATTAGACACAGATGAGGTGTGTGTGCTTGTGCATGTGTGTGCGTGTGTGTGTCTGAGCTGAGCTCACCGGCACCCTGCGCTGCTGGTCTGGTGTTTCATTAGAGAGTGTGTGTGAGCTGGCAAAGTGAAAGAACCAGGAATGATGCGGCGGTCATCGCACCTCACCCTTAGCCCAGAGAAGGAGACATGTGGTGGGTCACTGGGAGAGATGTGGCCATCTCATCCTGGTGCTATTTAAACAGGCTGGTGAAAGGAGTGACTGCCAGGTCTCAGATTTAATTCACTTTACTGATGATCATATTCCTCAAATAGGCCAATGAACTATATTTGCCTCTGACAACAGCATATGAAATCAGATGTGTGGGTTACTGAAACACAAGGCCTGTCCAAGACATTAGAATGACCTATTTCACTCTTTAAGTCAGCACAGTTTTAAACCTGTAGTAATTAATATTTTGGTAGCACTTTACAATAAAGTCCTATTAGTTAAAGGTAGGTATTTGTTTTATGAAAACATTTGTTATACTAGTTGAAACTCTCTTGACATCTTGATAGCAATCAATAATGTAAGTGGTCTAAATATTAAAAAATGTACATATATCTTCTGTGCAAGTCTCAGGACCAAAAAATGTTTGGTCTGAATGCAATGATACGATGTCCTACCTGCCTGTCAACATATGTATTTAAATACCTCCACACATATATGACTTTAAACTATTAAAGCGCAAGTAGACTCGCACGCTGTTTTCTGTGCTGAACACATCCAACGCAAGCGCACAGAAAGCTGCCTCTCATACTGTATAGTGCGAAAAAAGTTCTCTTCTGCGTCTTTTTGCACTTGAACGGACAAATACACACAAAAATGTCAAAATATCCCTGTAAACACAGTCCGTTATGTCTTAAGTGAACATAAACAGAAAGAAAACGCATGTGTAACAGTATATTGGACCCGTGCAGCTCTTAAAGTGACAGCAGCCTAATATTCCTGCTGCCATCTCTATAATAACGTTAATCAAACAACAAAAGACAAAGAGAAAATTCACTCGCTGTTCTTGACTGAATAACTTTTGTAACTATATTTGTAATGTATATTTTATTCAAAAAGTTCAAAATGTGTTATTTTACATTTGAATACAGTTTCTGAATACCCGAAAAGCTTAAAACACTGTTTATTTCAATTGTATTTTTGTTCAGTTGTATTTAATTTGTGCAATTGCTAATTTGTTCTTTTTTTTGTGACACTAGCGTGAAACCAGACTTAATTTGCCCCAATGGAAAGCATATTTACACTGTCTGAATCGTTCCCTATCCCCTATATAGTGCACTATGTGCCATTCACCGTGTAGAAAATAATAAATGTGTGAACAAGTGACCGATTTCAGCCGCAGCTTTAGCGTCTATTTATAATGTAGGGGGCGGGGCTTCAGATTCTAGAGAGCATTTGATTGGACAGAAAATCTGATGAGAAGCTGAAGTGCAGAGTGATGTCATCAAAATCATTGATCCATATTGGCGGAAATGAGAGACTGTAAGTTTTGAACGCTTATATCCTCTAAATGTGAATTTTTCTCATTGTTTTGGAGCACACTATCGTATAGTATGAGGCTGTGAGGCTAACATATTCATACTAAAAGCCAAAAAACTTTCATGGGGACTTTAGAGCATATTAAAAACACAAAATAGAAATACAAACAACATTAAAAACTTGATTTTCACCACAGGGGGATTTTAATGGAACTTTATTGTAAAAATTTTACCAATATTTTTATTATTATTATTAATTTACAGTATCCTTGTTACATATGTTACTGTAACAGTAAATTATGCATAATTGCATGCAATTAACCCTAACCATATAGTAAGAATATGTTAATTAATATTACTCAGTTCTTGATTGCAGGGACACCTTAAAATGAAGAGTATTTTTATAATTTAAGATTGATAGTGAGGGTCTGGGACAAAGATATAAGAATAGAAACTAAAAATCATAAAATGCTTTTTAAAGGTAGTAAAGAATGTATGTTGAAAGCATGGTAATAGTTTCCAAGATGGTTTAATGTGACCTTCATATTAGAAAAGAAATAAAAATACTGTTAGTTTAAAAAAAAAAAAAATCAACCCCTGGGACAGGAAAGTGTCAAAGTTAAAGATACACTAATTTACGTCCAGTCAGTCATGGGAGTTGTTTGATAAAGATTTACATTGAAACCCATGGAAACGGCAATGTGGATAACTGTCGAAAACATGATTTCAAGCCATTTAATCATTTTGGATGTGGATTTAACCATTTGACCCCACATCCCATGCACTGTTTGCTTTCCTCTATTTTAAAATGATCGTCTGTTCGTCCGTTTAAGATATGTTTATACCAAAACCCAGATTCCAACAACTGTATATTTTCTTTCAATATAACACATACCGAGTCCATCCTGAAGACAGGGTGAGCGAGACTCTGGGGAATTCTTGGAGGTCGACATTTTAATACTGGTAATTACGTTCCAATCTTCTTGTGAATCCACCTGTAAAATTGTATTAGCCATGCGATTTCCCATGGTCCTGTGGGGGAGCGGCCCAGTGCGGAAGTCCTGTTTTGGATGTTTGATTATTTAATCAGAGAGTGATCTTAGGTCTCACACATTTCTCAAGGTCATGGGAGTTTCCACAAAGAGTTGTGTGTGGATATTACAGTGCTCTGATGAAGGTGATGGCGGTGGGGGGTTGTTTTAGGTGCCCTGGTGCATTATGGTTCATGAATAGAGACATAGATAGACAATTAGACAATATTGGGTGATTTGGGGATTAGAGAGAATAGAGTTCTGTAAAAGAAAACCTAAAAACTATCCTTTTAATTATTGTAGATAAAAAGTTATATTTATGTTGAAGCTAAGCATGCATGGACTGCACAGCATTGCATATCTTGTTAAATCTAACATCACCCTAATTATAATGTAATAAAAAATATACATTTTAACCCAAGATAGGGTAATTTAAGGTAATAAAAAGGTTTTTTAGGTCTAAAAATATTTAAATAATATTTTACAGTAAAAGTATACATGCATTGTCTTGTTAAAAATAATTTTTCACCCCAGGGGTGATTCTAGGATTTAAATATTAATAATTTAATACATTATTTGTATTCTAGGGTAGGCATGAACAATACAGTAGGTTCTACACTACCTGTCAAGTCAATCCCTGATATTCAATCAATTTCTAATCATTTTAAATAACCAGCTAATATTCATTACTATTCATTAAGAATATAGACAAACATTATATTACTGTAGTTGTCTAGATTGGCAATATGTGGGTAAAATATATATATATATATTTTTTTTTTTTTTTTTTTTTTTCAGCACATGTAATATTTTAAACACTAATATTTTTTTAAACTCTACATTCGAGCAATAAAATTAACTTTAAAGAAGATTTACATTTCTTATTTTCATTCATGGAAATAACATGAAAAATGTGCCGTGCTTTATTGGAGGATTTCTGTCACCTGGTGGAAAACAAACACACTTTAACACGAAAATGACATGAAATTGCCACTATAACCAGTAAATGGCAGCAGAGGACCACTCATTAGCTCATTTGCCGTTTCCACTCACTTTTATAGTTCTTTTCGCATGTTTTGCTTTTGGATTTCTTATAAAATTAATATTATAACAAATTTTTAGGATAGCAAGAGTAGGAAAAGTCACAATACTTGCCAAATCATGCCATTTAGATTAAAGGAAATGTCTGGAATTGTTCCCGCATATTATGTAAACTGCATTTATGACAAACAACTACACAGATGCAGATATCACAATCTATCAACAATTAGTGTACATATTATAGAGTTAATCGCAAATATTAGGGAGGCTGGATGGAAATTTAGGGGGGCTAAAGCCCTCCTAAAATGGGCCTAGTTTCACCCTAATCATAAAGCAGTAGCTATGGTAAAACTATTACTGTCTATTTAAATATAATTGACATATACATGTTATATGTATGCAATTTTTACTGTATATGTTTATGCATTTAACTAATTAACATTCTATTGTTAAATATAATTGTTCACTAAGCACTATGGTAAAACTATAACTGTCTATTTAAATATAATTCAAATATATATTTTATATATTCAGTGGGGAGAACAAGTATTTGATATACTGCCGATTTTGCAGGTTTGCCCACTTACAAAGCATGTAGAGGTCTGTAATTTTTATCATAGGTACACTTCAACTGTGAGTGACGGAATCTAAAACAAAAATCCAGAAAATCACATTGTATGATTTTTAAGTAATTAATTTGCATTTTATTGCATGACATAAGTATTTGATACATCAGAAAAGCAGAACTTAATATTTGGTACAGAAACCTTTGGTTGCAATTACAGAGATCATACGTTTCCTGTAGTTCTTGACCAGGTTTGCACACACTGCAGCAGGGATTTTGGCCCACTCCTCCATACAGACCTTCTCCAGATCCTTCAGGTTTCAGGGCTGTCGCTGGGCAATACGGACTTTCAGCTCCCTCCAAAGATTTTCTATTGGGTTCAGGTCTGGAGACTGGCTAGGCCACTCCAGGACTTTGAGATGCTTCTTACGGAGCCACTCCTTAGTTGCCCTGGGTGTGTGTTTCAGGTCGTTGTCATGCTGGAAGACCCAGCCACGACCCATCTTCAATGCTCTTACTGAGGGAAGGAGGTTGTTGGCCAAGATCTCGTGATACATGGCCCCATCCATCCTCCCCTCAATACGGTGCAGTCGTCCTGTCTCCTTTGCAGAAAAGCATCCCCAAAGAATGATGTTTCCACCTCCATGCTTCACGGTTGGGATGGTGTTCTTGGGGTTGTACTCATCCTTCTTCTTCCTCCAAACACGGCGAGTGGAGTTTAGACCAAAAAGCTCTATTTTTGTCTCATCAGACCACATGACTTTCTCCCATTCCTCCTCTGGATCATCCAGATGGTCATTGGCAAACTTCAGACAGGCCTGGACATGCGCTAGCTTGAGCAGGGGGACCTTGCGTGCGCTGCAGGATTTTAATCCATGACGGCGTAGTGTGTTACTAATGGTTTTCTTTGAGACTGTGGTCCCAGCTCTCTTCAGGTCATTGACCAGGTCCTGCTGTGTAGTTCTGGGCTGATCCCTCACCTCATTGATGATGATCATTGATGCCCCACAAGGTGAGATCTTGCATGGTGCCCCAGACTGAGGGAGATTGACCGTCATCTTGAACTTCTTCCATTTTCTAATAATTGCGCCAACAGTTGTTGCCTTCTCACCAAGCTGCTTGCCTATTGTCCTGTATCCCATCCCAGCCTTGTGCAGGTCTACAATTTTATCCCTGATGTCCTTACACAGCTCTCTGGTCTTGGCCATTGTGGAGAGGTTGGAGTCTGTTTGATTGAGTGTGTGGACAGGTGTCTTTTATACAGGTAATGAGTTCAAACAGGTGCAGTTAATACAGGTAATGAGTGGAGAACAGGAGGGCTTCTTAAAGAAAAACTAACAGGTCTGTGAGAGCCGGAATTCTTACTGGTTGGTAGGTGATCAAATACTTATGTCATGCAATACGATGCAAATTAATTATTTAAAAATCATACAATGTGATTTTTGTTTTAGATTCCGTCACTCACAGTTGAAGTGTACCTACGATACAAAAAAAATGACAGACCTCTACATGCTTTGTAAGTAGGAAAACCTGCAAAATCGGCAGTGTATCAAATACTTGTTCTCCCCACTGTATATGCAATTTTTACTGTATATTTTTATGCATTTTACTAATTAACATTCTTTTACTGTTACA
Organism: Coreius guichenoti; assembly: GCA_039654105.1. Taxonomy (NCBI): domain Eukaryota; kingdom Metazoa; phylum Chordata; class Actinopteri; order Cypriniformes; family Gobionidae; genus Coreius; species Coreius guichenoti. The sequence continues at coordinate 28,835,303 of CM077191.1, forward strand.
TTTTTAAAGTTTTAACATTTATACAAAAGGAGTATTGGCTTATCTTGTAGACAACTTAAAATCTGGTGACTAAAAAAAAACCTGATAGTTTACAAAAACCTGATGAACAAAACATGATGAACATGATATAATCTTGAGGCAATAGTGCAACACAAAACAAAACTATCTGTCAAACTCATATGAAGTTTGTTTGAAGATTGACTTTGAGGATTGAAGATTTATCACAGCATGACTCATTCACTCACACATCCCTCGGCTTTGGCCGGCAGCCATCATGTTGAAACTAGCGCCGCCATGTTAGCACATTTTCTCAGATGACGGTGAAGTTGTGTCTTATTAGTTCGCACGGTGGGTCTAAATTTTGGTCCAGAATGATGATATGGTAGAGCAGCGAGAACATTCAGGGCTGTTGTTTTCAGGGCTATGCTACTGTGCTGGTGTACAATCATGCATTACAGCTCCACCAGCTGATCAGAGGTACAGCAGATGCTTCAAAACCAGATGAATTACAGCCTAAAGACTGTGAAAACTATTCACTTAAAATCTGTCGAGGACAATGCTAAGAACTAGATTTTAAATTTTTGGAAAGATATGTGAGTGGTTCTTAACACTTGTCAGGATGTTGTTGAGGTCCCCTGAGTGGTTGATAGCAGGATATTCAGTTGCTAGCATGTTCTGAGTGGTTGTTAAGATGTTATGTGGTTGCTAGCGTGTTCTGAGTGATTGTTAACATGTTGCAGTTGCTAGCGTGTTCTGAGTAGTTATTAGCATGTTTTGCAGTTGCTAGCGTGTTCTGAGTGGTTGTTAGCATCATAGATATATATACATAAATGCCTCATTAGCGACTGTTTCTATGGGCTGCTATACATAAGCTGTCAGCCATATTGGAATGGTCAAATGGCCAATCCGTGAGCACTTGAGAGCAAGTTGACTGTGCGTCTGCAACCGTAGTTATTCACATGTACTGCATGAATATCAGCATCTGAAATGTTGACCGTTCCAAGATGGTGGACACAGTGATGTATCTTTCATTTGAAAGCCACATTTCTAGCATCTGTAAAACCGCATTCTTCCTAGATTATTGTAATGCTCTACTGGGTGGTTGCCCTGCATGCTTAATAAATAAACTGCAGCTGGTCTAAAACGCAGCAGCTTGAGATCCTACTAGAACCAGGAAGTACGACCATATTAGCCCGGTTCTGTTAACACTGCACTGGCTCCCTATTAAACATCGTATACATTTTAAATCTTGCTAATTACTTACAAAGCTCCCCAGTACTTGAGCGAGCTCTTAACACATTATACTCCATCACGTCTATTGCGATCTCAAAATTCTAGCCAGTTGATAATACCTAGAATATCAAAATCAACTGCAGGCGGTCGATCTTTTCCTATTTAGCACCTAAACTCTGGAACAGTCTTCCTAGCATTGTTCGGGAAGCAGACACACTCTGTCAGTTTAAATCTAGACTAAAAACACATCTCTTTACTATGGCATACACATAAAACATTATCAATTTATATTATTCAAATCAGTTAAATGAATGTTATGATGCGTTAACCAGGTCTGCTGAAACCGGGAACATTTCCCATAACACCTGTTGTACTCATTACATCATAAGAAGAATGGCATCTACGCAAATATTAGTCTCTCTGTTTATCCCGAGGTTTACTGTAGTCAGCCGGATCCAGGCCGGATCCAGATCAGATGGTGGACCTGCGCCTAGACACGACCACAACGCATCCCTGAAGTGTCAGTAGAGATTGTGTCAACTAGACTCTCCCCTGTGAAGGCCTCATCGACCCAAGGTTTTTTCTCCATTCTGTCACCTGATGGAGTTTGGGTTCCTTGCCACTGTGGCCTCTGGTTTGCTCAGTTGGGGACACTTAACATTCAACAATATTATTGATCTGCCTGCATTGACACCATTGTATGAGAACTGAACTGAGCTGGACGGCTGTATAGATAAATGAACTAAATTAATAACTAACGATTTTTACAAAGGAAATGAATCAACACTGAACTTACTTAAACTGGACAATGACACTATTTTCTTCTAGAGCTGCTGTATAGCCAAAACAATCTTTATTGCATTATTTTCCTGCTATCACTGTAAAGCTGCTTTGAAACAATCTGTTTTGTAAAAAGCGCTGTATAAATAAAGGTGACTTGACTTGACATTTATCTGGAGCAGTTGAATGAGGTATGCGATGGTTAGCATACTGTGCATGTTATGTTAGCATGCTATTTAGTTGAATGTTAGCATGCTATTTAGTTGCTTGCATGTTTTGAGTGATCATTAGCATGTTATGCATTTGTTAGCGCGTTCTGAGTAGTTGCTAGGTGGTTACTTCCACTTCATAGGTAATGATTTCCATTATACAAAACTTTAGTCCATTCAGTTACAGATTTAGTCTTAGATTTAGCCCTCAAGATTGTCACAATCTTAAGCAAAAACAGGCCTAGTGAGATATAAAGGTATAAAATGACTACGGAGTGGAAAGTAAACATTCTTAACTTGCTTTAATACTTACTCAAGAAAACAATCTTTTAACATAATTGTTCTGTAACCCCTCTGACAAGACCTTGTGGGAACAGGGTGAGGAATTTTAAACTGAATGGAGAGAGACCTCAGTCTGTCCTCCTTCTCCCCCAATCCAGACGAGGGTCCTTTGTGTGCCATGAAAGTGTTCCCATCAGAAGCCTCCATCAGACGCAGGCATGAAATCAGCGCCACCTCCCTCTCTGTGCCGTCTGTCCTCTGGACACACATAAACAATCACAAAAGGGTTAACCTTTAACATGCCTCGTATGTTCAGATAGTTGTGGTTTAAATACAGAAACTCTCATTAAATTACTATCATCAAGATCTTTGTCAGCATTACAGGTACAGATCTGCAAACAGCAAGACAAGTGAAATGCTAAAATGTGACCCTGGAGCACAAAACCAGTCATAAGTCGCACGGGTATATTTGTGGCAATAGCTAACAATACATTGTATGGGTCAAAATTATCCATTTTATGCCAAAAATCATTAGGATATTAAGTAAAGATCATGTTCCATGAAGATATTTTGTAAATTTCCTAACGTAAATATATCAAAAATGTATTATTAGTAATAATATGCCTTTATTTATACAGCGCTTTTTACAAAACAGATTGTTTCAAAGCAGCTTTACAGTGATAGCAGGAAAATAATGCAATAAAGATTGTTTTGGCTATACAGCAGCTCTAGAAGAAAATAGTGTCATTATCCAGTTTAAGTAAGTTCAGTGTTGATTCATTTCCTTTGTAAAAAATCATTAGTTATTAATTCATTTGGACAACTTTAAAGGCGATTTTCTCAATATTTATATTTTTTTGCGCCCTCAGATTCAGATCCAAAATGACACAAAGAACAAATCAATGGGCAGCCTTTAACAGTGAGTTGATTGTTTACTATTTTAGCTACAACAGTTAGCAAACTAGACTTTTTACATTGCCTAAGGAAAATGTGGGTGGTGTTTGCCCATGGAAAACCAGGGTGCTGTGGATGGTTGCCAGAGTGTTGCTAGGTGGTTTCTAGGGCATTCTGGGTAGTTGTTACAGGCCGAAATGAAGAGCCCAACCACCAAGTTTCTATGATATCCTGGTCTCTGGATATTTTACCACATTTGATCATTTAGAAAAGTAATAGCACACCTTTCTTAACAAGCCATAAGATATAAGGTGTCATTTATGTCTGTAGCACAAGTTACGTGTTAGCCTACATGTTAGGGGTAAAGGGTTTGTTCAAGTATGAAGAATAATTATTGTAACTCAGTATTTGGTCTACTTTTATGATCTAATGAGCCGAACCAGAGCAGAAGGCAGAAAATGTGAAAGTTTCAACTGGGATCATTTGATTGCCTGCAGATGGCGCTCTAAAGCAGAGACAGCACGTGACAATCCTGAACCAGCAACATGACGACCTCAAGAGAAACTTCAAGTCATCTCAAGTGTGGCTTGACAACAATTGTTTTCTGTCTGTCAATCAATGTGACCTCAGAGATTTAGGCTCTGGACAACCACTGTGTTTTTAAAATATATTACTATTCTGAATAGAAATAATTCTATTTAATTCTTTCACATTTTGGTGCAGTTTATAGTTCAGGTTAATTTAAATGTGATTATGAATAATGTAAGGAACTAACATTTATTTCATTTGCATATCTCATTTCTATAACACGTCATTATTGAAAAAGACTGAATAGAAGAAAGAATAAATTCATTATGACAATTGTGATTTCAATTTAATATTCAAAATATATGTCTTTGTACAATATTATTTCAAGTAGGTACATTTTCATTTCATTTACAAAACATTTGAAATATTTATGTTGTTTTACCCCATTTAAAATATTCAGACAAAACATGACATATAAAATGCAATGTGACAAACAGGTTTTCAAGACCCAAGGCATTTGGGAAAACTAAACAAAAAATATTAAAAGATAATTCATATTGTTAAATCACTTCTTTAAAGATAAGCATAAAGTCTGGTTTAATTTTATTGCGAATCCTTAAATGGGATGTGCTAAAAAGATGTAGATGCAACACTCACTCAAATCATAATTCATGTGAGCAAAGCCGTGTGTGTGTGTGTGACATGATTAGAGGACTTTTAAAATTCCCATATAGGCACTATTTCCTCCATGATTTATTATAACTCTCAATAACTAATTCTGTAATTGTACAATCTATTCATTTAGATTCATTTGTTGTTTTTAAAATAGGCTAGGTCTGAATTCAACGGTAGTGTGAGACAAAACTGGACTTATCAAACGATTCTAACAAATTAAACACAATGGAATGTATGTTTACGAGTCAGCAATATAAAATATATTCTATTATAATCTCATATCAATCGAAGAGCTAATAGACAGTTTAATCTATTATAAATTCAGGGCATCCTTTGTGTAGAAATTGGATATATCTCTGATTCATGATAGCCATCTTATGTGTTACACTCCCATTAGGAAGGTGAAAATAAAGCAAATAAATAATAATAATAAAAAACTGCAAAAGTTTGTGTTTATAGGTTGTGAGTCCTCTGGTCTCCATGCTTCATGTGTGAGGTGGTCTGGTGTTTAAGTCCGAGGTAATGGCTTGTTAAAGCCATCTGATGGGCCGAAAAGGCCATTTTGGTCCAGTTTTGAACATGGAGAGGATTCCTGACTGTCTGAGCATCACAGTTCCTCTGAATCCACGAGGACTTTTTGGGACTGTCCGGCGTCGTTGCGGTTTCAGCCAAAGACCAGATCTTTGGCTTCTGAGGTGGACTGGCATTATTCGAGGGCTCTTGTGCTGCCGGACTCTTTTTGATTTGCTCCTCCTCTCCCTCGTCTGATTTCGTGTCCCTTCTGTCTTTCATAACACTGTTCATAAAACACTTCTCAGCTCCCGCATCATCATATTCCTCAGATGCATCCGAATCAGTCCTGTCAGAGACTTTAGACACCGACTGTTCATCCTCCTGATAATCACAATCCTGCTTGTCCTCGATATTTTCCGTGTCAATGTTCTCCAGGTCTATTTCCTCGTCCTCGTCCCTCTTGTCTCCGTCCTCGTTGTCACTCGTATACACATTTCCTTCCTCGTCGGTTCTGGTTTTGGGAACCCAAGTCATTTTATTCTCTTTTTTCAGTCTTCTCCGGGCGTTGGCGAACCAGGTGGACACCTGAGTGAGGGTCATTTTGGTGATGATGGCCAGCATGATTTTCTCACCCTTGGTGGGATAAGGGTTTTTCCTGTGTTCACTGAGCCAGGCCTTCAGGGTGCTGGTGCTCTCACGGGTGGCGTTCTTGGGTCGGGACGGGTCGCCGAACTGATACTGGTGTCCGTATGGGTAGAAGGGTGCGTGAGGAAACCCTGCGTGCTGAATCCCAGGACTGTCTTTAAACTCGTACTGTGAGCCCTTAGATAGAAAAAAAAAACAGATATGAGCATGTGGTTCTAAGAGAAAAAAAATATATGCTTACTTATTTACTTCTAAATTTGCTCAAAAATCATGGATGAAAGACATGAATAACCCCAAGGAATTTTTTTTTTTTTTTTTTTAGCATCTTACACTGCAAAATGGAAATATACAGTTGTTTCATTATGGGTTTTTTTTTTTTTTTATCAACTTGGAACCTTAAAAATAGCTTTTGCTATTAGGTTGATTCAGTAATGTGAAATAATCATTTTGATCAGGTTAATATTTAAAATATTAACATTCTTTAGTTCTTAAGGGTTCTTGCCACTGGATATTTAAAAAAAAAAATCATGGATGCTAGATGATAGATGATTCAGAATAAAAATATAGAAAATATATGCTATTAATTTGTATAGAAAATTGTAAATGAAAACGTCATTTGTGGAACTTGACAAACGCTCTAAAAACTTGCTTAAATCTACACCGTTTCTTAGTTTTATTTTTAAAGTAGCGAACATGTACGTTTTTAATAATTAATATCATATGGCAGCAACATTTTCCAATTTAAAAACATCCTAATTTTCTTAAAAATAACCTTTCTTATCAAGAACGTTTAAGTTCGCACATTTAAATGTTTTAGCGTATTTGAATTATGTGTTCTTTAAAGAACCAATTCTTAGTTGTGAAATAAATAACTAGAGAACTAGAAAAGTTCTTTTTGGTGCTTACAGATAACCTACACTTTATTTGTAGATTATTTTTAACAGGCTTTAGTCATTTGGATATGGATAAAATGCGAACAACATTTTCAAACGTAACTCCAAATGATTATGTTCTTCAAGTCAAACACTTACCAGCTGGTTGAGTATGGAGAGGTCGTTGGAATAGGGCAGGAAAGCGCTGTATCCCTGCGTGTTGGCGAACGGAGCTCCGTACATGCTGGAGAGGACGCTGGAGAGAGAGCCCGACGCGCTGAGCTCCGCGCCGACGCGCCCGCCGACCGCCGCGTGCCGCTCCGTGGAGTACAGCGGTCTGATGTACTTATAGCCGAGCTGCGGGAGAGACATGCTGCTGCCAAAGGTCCGAGCGATGGAAAAGAATCACAGATCTCGCCTTTGACACGGAGAACTGAGTGGAAACTCGCGGAGAGTCTCGGTGAGAGTTAAAGCCGCTCTCCAGTCTGAGGTGGACTGAGGTCACATTCAGATCGAGTGTGATTGTTCACAACACTCCTGTGATTGACATTTCTAGTGTCTCTCAGGCCCCTCCCATCTCAGAAAACTCTCTCTCTCTCTCTCTCTCTCTCTCTCTCTCTCTCTCTCTCTCTCTCTCTCTCTCTCTCTCTCTCTCTCTCTCACACACACACACACACACACAGTGTCTGCTGTAGTCAGACTTTATTTCTTATTATGCTTTAATCATATCATGTAATCTGTACTTTATTTTCACACAACTGCATATTATAAACCTGATCCATATAGGCTATCGTTTGAGTAACGTTTGCCAGAAATAACTAAATCGCCATAAAAATAGCTACAATTTAAACAATTATAAAACAGCTTGACTAAATTATTATGACAATAAAATGTGATATATAGGCCTACATAATAATTATAGGAATAAAACATTCTGGCAATATGGGAATTAATTAAATAGCTAGTAAAACGATAAAAAACAGGAGCTTGTTATTTGTCATTAAAAACTTATAATTTGCTAAATGCGATGGATTAAACAGATTTTCTGTTAACAATAAGACTAAATCAGAGAAACAAGAGATACAATATTGAAATTCCAGGAAAAGATTAAATAAATCCTGAAGAGGCATATTGATGCGTATTGTCCTCAGAAAACTGTATGTTGAGATTACATCTCCGTCGAGTTATTATGAACACAAATCATAAATCTTATTTCACAGAAACTAATCCGCTTTAAAAAGAGTTTTTATCCGGCGAAGCAGACGATCATATCACTATTCATCGACATAAATTAACAAAGAATAAAACACGAGGGTTGTACATTTAAAACTAAGGGAAATTTTTTATTTAATTCTGTTCCCTTTCACTCGATTTGAAAACGCATGCTGTCTGTAATATTGCCCAAGAATAAAAGGTCTAATTGGTACAATTGAGGAATTCCAAACTAAAGAATAATTCCAAATGTTGCACTTCTGGAAAATCAGGAGGAAACACTCAAAGACGTGATGTTGAATTTCACTGAAATAAAGATCCATATTTATTTTGCATTGATTTTGCATTAGTTCAGTCCAACGAAAAAAAGAGAAGGGCTATTTAAAGCTTCCTCAAAATGATCACTATCTTCGAGAAATATTGATTCGGCAGTTTGGAAAATTTCCACTGAAGCAACCTTTGGAAGGCCAATGAAAACAAAAACATCAAAACTCTCAGGACTTTATTAAGTTGGTCCAAATGCACCAAATAATCGATAGAGATTCAACTTTCTATCAAGACTTGTGTATCTTACAGCAACATTGATCACTGTGTGGACCGCGAGTCTATAATCAGTTCATAACCGCAGGGCGAGCGGTTATAGCGAGATTAGACGCGGCGCGTGACCGCGTCTAATGTCAGCAACGATTTGCTTGGTCGGGCGGTAACGAAAAAAAGAAATAGTGTTTGCAAATTATCTGAACATCCTACCCCGCCATCTCATTTTGCACCTGCTTTATTTCAGCAGGCAAATGGCCGGAATCTTGAGGAATCAATACTCCTCTCGCGCGTTTAGCCAGGAGAAACAGAGTCCTTATGGCAGTCAAATGGATGACTTCACAGCCAGTTATTCTTAAGTAATAGATACATTGCGCTCAGCCACCCTGAAGAGACAGCAGCGAAAACCCATTTCCCCTTCATACTAACAGGAGCGTCGCGCGGCCGCGTTGAGGGTCACAGGTTAATGCAATGCGCGCGCGCACGGTTTGTTTTCCTGCGAAGTTTAGATAAGTAGCTGACCAATGAAGCTTGTAATTACAATATTCCAAAAACTGGTCCCGGATCAGTATATAAATCTCTCCATCCAATTACAAGATGTAATATTTCTGCACTCAAGCTGGTAATGAGCTCTAATGCCTGTGCTGCAGTTAATCCCCCTCGGATGCAGCACAGATCAGATGTTGCCTCTGTAATTAGACTGGCAGAAAATCATTATTTCATGTTCAAATAGAAAATGAGGTTGGTGGGGAAGTTAATTTCTCTCTGCTCTGTCAAGCATGGACAAGAATTTAATGATTTAATTACAGTTGTAAGCTCTTTGGATCAGACTTAAATGGAGATGGGTTTTTTTTTTTACCCTTTCTTCTTCTGCACAGTTGCGGCGACTCAAAGCCTTTGACACGAGCTCAGAGAGACCACAGATCTTTGTGAGCGCTTCTTATGACGATATTAATTGCCTCGCTTCCTTGTTCAACAACTTAAGTAATACCTCTTCACCCTTGATGACACACCGGATGACAATTACAGGAAATTGAATGAATAGTGCACTCTTAATGATTTCCCACCCTCCGTAGAACACAAAAGGAGATGTTTAGCAGAATGTTCAAGCTGCTCTTTTCCATACAATGAAAGTGAATGAGGCCTCAGACAGAGGACTCGCAGCTCCAAAAGTGATAAGAGAAGTGGAGTTCAAGTAGGATATTACAACTGGTGCACTATTAAAGGGATAGTTCACCCAAAAATGAAAACTACATGCTTCAAAAAGTTCATAAAGAGCCTAAATTCAATCTGTTCATCTTATAAAGCGATTGAGTCTCTTCAGAAAATTTGTACTAAACCGCTTAATTCATATGGATTAGTTTTACGATCTCTTTATGAATTTTTTGAAGCGTCAAAGTGGTAGTTGCATAGCTGTTAATGGAGGGACAGAAATCTCTCAGATTTTATCAAAAAGATCTTCATTTTTTTGTTAATTTAAATGAAACGTAAATAGTATATTGAATGAAAATTGAAGAAAAATTAGAAATATGTTGAAGTTGAAGTACTACAATTATTAAAACTAAAAACTAAAACTGAAATAAAAATAAATTAAAGCTATATGGAAATATAAAAGAACTAACACAAATGACAAAAGCACACAACAAAATTGCTAACACTAAATTAATATAATATATATAAGTGCTGTCAAACAATTAATCGCGATTAATCGCATCAAAAATAAAAGTTTGTGTTTACATAATATATGTGTGTGTACTGAGTATAATTATTATGTAGGCTATATTTGAATACACACACACATGTATATATTTAAGAAATATTTGCATGTAGATACTGTATATATATTTATATAATATATATTAGGCCTATATATAAATATAAATATTTTATATATAAATATAAAAAACAAATTCTTAAATATATATTTATATATACATAATAATTATACACAGTACACACACACATATTATGTAAACACAAACTTTTATTTTGGATGCGATTAATCATTTGACAGCACTAAAAATAATAGGCTAATTTACAATATTTATAAATAATATAATAGTATTAAAATAACACTGGTTATTTACTGAAAATCTTCCCTTCTACCAAAGCTCTCAAATTTCAGTCTTTTAAATGGTTTCACTATCGAATGGAAAAGAGCTGCAGAAATATTGTTTAAAATGCTTCTGCACAGTAATTAGATTAAATGAACAGCAAATGCAACTTCTCCTTCTGTCATGTTTCAGGGCATATCTCTACATCAAAAGTTGTCATAATCTTGACTCAATATTAAACGCTTCTTCTGAAATCATCTTTCAAGACCAAAACATCAGTGCTATCCACATTAATTATGTACTCTTAAATCAACCATACGGTCTGGTTTATGTGTGTTTTTATTTCTCTTTATTGCTAATACTTAAATGAAAGGTAATTGAGAACACTCCTGCGCAATAAAAGAGCAATAAAAAAGTCCCATTTCTTGGTTTTGTCAGTTTGTTTTCTTCCCTGCGCTATTAAATGAAGACCCGTGACTTCACTGCCAGTGTATAATGCTGACATTGTCCACAGTCCAGTGCGAATATGCAAGAATATTATTTAGTATTCAGAGGCTTTATGTGTCACTCAACATGACAGACCCCCATCTCTGTTCCATATTCAGAAATCATGTCCCTTAAGAGCAGCTTGCAAAAATGCATGTGTTTTAAAGGATTAAATCCTTCATGAGTTCATAACAAAAGATCTGCAGGTGCCAACTAAACATTGTCAAACATTATCACTGTATTGCTCATATATTCAGGTAGGCCTATACCTTCCACTATACATGTTTATATATTTATTTAGACTGTCAATTGCAGTACAGTTCCTTGTTGTGTGTGAGTGTGTGCTCATGCGAAAGTGTATGTGCTGTAAATTAGCTGTGGGACAGTGTGTGATTTTAGGACACTAGTGAGATTTGTTCTAGCAAACAGGTAAATCCCACAGCATGCTGTTACAATCACGTGTTGGCCTGCGTTTCTGTGAAGCTACAGCTTCCGGAGAGATCTGTGCTTTCCATATTCCTCTCGGATTTCTGTCTGTATCATACTGTGTTCCGGAAAGGAATTTTCATGTCAAAGGGATATTAAACAACTACATACATGTACAATAGGTATTAATAGATTTTCTGAGAAGAATGCGAATGGTGGTTTCACGCGCCACCATGATACTAGGGTTTTTGGAGTGGTTGCCAAGTACTTCCTAAGATGTTCCGGTTGGTCGGTAAGTAAAAAGAGCTCTCTCCAACATCTCTATGATATTCTGGTCTTTAGGTATGGCTCAAATCCCTCCTTCAATGTAAGTCTGTGGAATTCCTTTTTGCCTGTTTTATCATCCATACGAGAAAACTACAAGACTGGAAATGTACCAGCACACATGCATCCTTTAAGGTATCATTGATGGTCGTAGCAAAATGGTTATAGAACAAGTTAGAAGTCAGAGTTTTAAAGGATTAGTTCACTTCAAAATGAAAATTTCCTGATATTTTACTCACCCCCATCTCATCCAAGGTGTTCGTGTCTTTCTTTCTTCAGTCGAAAAGAAATTAAGTTTTTGAGGAAAACATTCCAGGATTTTTCTCCACATAATAGACTTCAATGGCAACCAAAATGTTGAAGGTCCAAATCAATGCAGTTTCAAAGGGCTTTGAAGGGCTTCAGAGGCTCGCCACGGATTGCGTAATCACGTCGAAAAGGTCACGCTAGACGTAGGCGGAAGTACCACCCCAAGCGAATGTGCGAGGACTAATACAAACGCCCTTTACCCCAACAAAAAACTCTGCTCCACGTCCTCCATCCTCCAGTTGTTGAATACGGCACTTAAATGACGTCGCTGTGGGCCGGCTTACGTCAATTCAGAAAGCAACCAGGAAAATGTCCATGGGGGAACATTTAGTTCTCAGGGGACCACCCTGGTGGCTAGTCCCTATAACTAACCAGTGCGAAAGCCCCTATTACTCAAGTAGATATCCATAAATATGTTGATTGTTTTACTAGCATGCTCAATTGTTACGCCATGACAGTAAGCTGATCAGGGGTGCTTTTCCCGTACTTGGACGTAACGACGTAAATTTCTTAAAGGGGGTTCTTTATGGAAGCATCAATGATATTAGAGTAACAATTACAGAAGAATAAAATAAAGCATATTTTGTCACCTTTTGGAGCTTGGAAGGGTTCAGTTTGAGCAGATGTTTTATCCCATCATCACTGTCCTCGTCAGAGCTCATTTCCCAGTACATTCAGCATCTGCCTCATATTCACCATCTCACACATATTCTCAAAACTATCTTCAAAATCAATGTTTTGATCGCTGACAGCTTCTTCAGCAGATCCAGCATCAAGTGACAGTGACACTAATGTTTGACTGCGTTCAGAACTTGCTCTGCAGTAAATCTGAGCCGTTTCAAGTTTTGCTGATGATTCTTCCTATTCTTTTGTTTTCTGCCTGCGGTGACTATGAGTGAAACGTCACTTCATCATTGAGTATCAGACATTGCCACCTTATTCAATTATTGTTGTGCAGAAAAAATATACTTACACTGTTACACACCTCTGGTTGTTAGCGACCCTATATGATTTTTACAAAATAATTAATAGGAAAACAGGCATTCTTTTATAATTGTATTATTTTTTTCTTGTTATGTTGTTTATAATGAATTGATTGAGGAATACTAAGAAGGCTGATGTCTAACTGTAAAAAATGAATGAGGAGGAGGGTAGTGAATGACGTCCTGGGTCACTAAAGATGCATTTGCGTTTAAGGGTTTACTAGTCTTGACTGTTTCCTGAAATCACAGTAACTTTAGGTACATTTACACGACAACTATGTACTAAAAGCATAAACGTTTTTCCTTTGTGTTTTTCATGTACAGACGACAACATCCTCAAAACTATCCCCATTCACGGATCCGTGAAAACAACTAAAAATGCTGTAGTATTCATGTCAGGCCAGTAGTCGGCGATGTCACTTTGTAAAGAAACACTGCGCACCTATAGACTGAACACGTAATACGCATACGCATGACTTCCCCGTTAGTGTTTTTGTAGTTTACACGGAGGCAATAACGGTATCGTTTTCAAAAAACTTGCACTTTGAAACTCATTTTCAAAGTTTGCATTTTCAGGCCCCCAAAATGAACGGCCAAAACATATAAAAAGTTTTCCGTTTTTAGATGAACATGGTGTCGGGTAAATGCCCTCTCATTCCCACAAGCGTTCAGCAAACAAAAACAAAGATCTATTGTTAATGGCGTCGTCATGCAGGGGGTGGAGTAATAACTTCTGCTAATTCATCGGTTCAATATAAAATCCATGGTATTTAAGATCAAATCTGATCGTAAGTGCCTTTTATGAATGAGCAGGGCTGCGTTTCTCAAAAGCATTGTAAGCCACCAATGGTCTCTATGAACAACTTATCTCATGATGCTTTTGAGAAACACAGCCCAGAGCAGATACGCCCCAGACAGCAACATAGTGTCGCCCTAGAGCCGGCCCACATCTGGTACACTTGCACACTTTTTATAAATGCCACTTTCATTATGTTGAGAAACTAAAATACTTAGAATTAAATATCTGTAGTTCAAAACACAACTTTGCGATGCTGTCTGTAAATGTTCAATGAAAGTATAGTTTTGGGAAATCATTGAATTATGTTGGTAACGATGGAACGTGCAACCATATTGGCTAACAATGCTTTTGGGAAACACCGCAGAGCCTTTGCGTTCAAGTATTTGCACATACTTGTATGTTTTGGCCTTTTGGTTAGCGGTTTGTTTAAACCACCAACCCAAGTAGGAGCAAGAGTGATAGCAATGCTTGCTTTAGCAAAACCACCAACGATATTGTCATTTGAATATTAAAACATTACAACCACTAATCACAGCCGACTGCCACACCAGTCCAGCCCTTTCAAAGAACCCGACACAATACGACATCCACCTCAATAGACACCGAACACGCATTGTAATGTAAAACATGCCAGGGAGGAAAAAGGCAATTATTATTTTAAGAGAATGATTACAATCTGAAATGAAAGGACCTCGGTGGTCCGTTATTTCTACGAGGGGAAGATTAATCTTTTCCAATCTTTGGACAGGATAATCAGGACAGTCCCTCACACCTGGGCTTCCCGTGTGTGTGTGTGTGTGTGTGTGGCCGTGATGGAGGGAGTAGAGTAATTAATGACTCTCACCCCACGGCTGACAGTAATGGATTGGCTGCTATCAGTGCTGGCCATCCGTTAGTTCGTGGGAAAATATCACGGCGTCGCACTTTGATGGGATCGAGTGAGTCTTCATGAAATAGAGTTTTCAAGTGAAGTTATCTCCAATCAGACTGATCGTAAGGGCTCCTCGGGGCAGGTTATGTTGGTCAGTGATTTCTTAACAGCTAATTTCATCTATAAATGCTTTTGTGTTTGTATGTTACAGTTCCTTTTTATATAGGTTCAATACAAGTTGAGCTCTACGTAAAGCATATGTGACATGCTGTCGATTACCACAGTAAATAATTTCAGCTCAACCCTCAATTTGTACAATTACTCTTAAAAATAAAGGTTTCAAATGGGGGATTTCACAGCGATGAAATCAGAACCTTTATTTTTCTTTAGTGAAGAACATTTTTAATAATGAACCTCATATGAACACTTCAATTAAGAACCTTTTTTCCACTATTAAGAACCTTTTGTGGAATGGAATGTTAAAGGTTCTTATTGGAATCATCAATGCCAAAAAAGAAACGTTATTTTTGAGAGTAGCATTTACAGTAAAACCCTTTCAGTGGAAGTCTATGGGGCAAGCATTACACCAAGCTAAAAGTTAAAATACTCACTCACATACATGTTAACATCAGACTACTGTGATAAAATCACTTACTATACTCTATTATAACCAATATTATATTATATCATCTCTTGTCATGACCTTGGAAAGCCAGTAAACCTGGTAATTTTAGCACGAAACATGTACAAATAAAATAAACAGGCGTGGATGAAGAGATGTAGTCTAAGGATTTAGACATCAGGACAGCTCAAACATCTCATATTTTTGAGTGGAACAATTAATATAAGTATTTTAACCATAAGAAAAGCTTTCAATTTCTGCTTTTAAACGCTCCATGCCTTGCTCCATAGACTTCCACTGTAAGGGTTGAGTTAAATTATTTTTTGTGGTAAATGGCAGGATGCTACAGATGATGTTGATGGAGCTCAAGCGTTATTGAACCTGGAATATTCCTCTGACTCATATTCAGTATATCTATTATTTGAAATCTGATATATAATAATATCATCATGCAGACATCACACACCACAAGGTTCGCTAAATCGATTGTTAATGTTAAATTATGCTTGAAAACTCTCGAATTTTTCCATTTTACTCTGATATAGACTATACATCTTCTCTCAAACTCTCATAAACACATACACAGTTAGGAGGAAGTATTAGCATAAATACATTAGAATATGAATAAGTGTGAGCGCACCATTCTCCCTCAATAATGATTAATATTCATTCACGCTGCAGTCTTCAGATCAGGCTCACTACCCAACAATCCACAACTATTAATATTTAAATGCTGGTTTTATTTAACAGCGATACTCTGCATGAGGGTGTTTATGGGCGTGATGCGAGAGATCTTGATAAGTTTCTCCTGAGAGCTGCACTTGAGCAGATACATTCTACCCGCCAGTGTCATCTGCAGAATCCAATTTAACACAAAGCGGTCTTATTTACAGAGAAACCAAAGATAAACATACCTGAATGACTTTTGTCCAAAACCATTATGCTCATAAATTTTGCACCCAAACCCTTTTTCTCTCGCTTTCTTACTTCTCTAAATTCGTCTTTGTGAGTGTTTAGAGCTTTGCCCTTGATTCAAATGTCAAAAGTGCATCACCAATTGTGGCCTACTGTAATCTTTTTACCTAAAACACAAGAATATGTCCTCATTGACATAGAAACAGAGGCATAGAAATAAGCAAAGACTGTCTATCAGAAGCTGCCAACCTAGCAAACACTCCCGACAGGAAGGTTCTTCCAAAAGGAATACCTTATTTTGATTGTTTTTCTTGATAGAATTGCATGCATACTTCATAAGCTCAGTGAAAAAAAGAAAAAAAGAATTCAAAATGGTGGACAAAGGCCCTGTTTATCGTTTTAAAACGCATAACTTCTGCTACAGTTACGCCTAATCCGGCATTTTCGACCCTCGAAAACGGAGACTTTCGAAAACGCTGCAGACCCCGTTTTAGTTTGAAAAGTGTAAACGGACCAAAACGGAGACTTTTGAAAATGAAGGCATGGCTGCCAATATTACGCTACAAGAGCATGACAATAACAGACCAGGGCTGCGTTTCCCAAAAGCGTTCTTGTAGCGTAATGTTGGCAGCCATGCCTTCATTTTTAAAAGTCTCTCTCAGCAGCCTCGACGACCGTTTAAACAATAACACAGAGACGGAACTGCATGCTTTGCTGACTTTGTGGTCCTTTTTAGCAGTTAAAGGTGCTGTATGTAAGTTTTTGACTGTACTAAAGCATAACAATACCATAATATGTTTGCAGATATTTAGGAGTTCACATATTCGTTTCTCTGAAAAACAATGCTACAGCCAGTTATTTTACTTTGAAATGTGCTTTCCGTGTGGGAATGTTTGTTTTTGTTTTGGTCTGTGCGAAACCGCACGCTGCCAGTTTACCCAATAGTATTTCAACACCCCAGGTTGCCAGCTGGCGGAAAACACAGCTTATTGCTGCCATGGAAGCCAGCAAACAAACTGGGTCAGAGATCGCAGATTCAACCCGACCGAAAAAGCCTCGGCATCCATCTAAAAAAATCTATGAACGGAAACACATTAAAACGAGGATAAATCTTAACTTACAGTGTGTAAGATTCCTTGCCTTCCATTGTTGCTCGCTCGTTCCTGTTGAATCTATGAATGCTTTATAAATGATGAATGAACTATTTACTAATGCTTAACTAATGATTCATAGCGTGCAGTTATTATAAAGTGTTACTGAATCATTTTTATCAGTAAGGGAAGTATGTGATTTCGGATGCAGCCATTGTTTTAAGTAGTCATGTGTCTCCTAGAAATGAGACAAATCCTAGACAGCAAATAGTGTCGGCCCAGATCCGTGCCACATCTGGTACATGCGGAATCCACTTGTACCCGATGTGGATCTGTGCCGACACTATGTTGCTGTCTGGGATGTTTCTGTGTGAGTTTGTTGTGTTCAGAATAACCTGAAAGTCTGGTAGTGTGTGATCCAGTTGTTTAGTGTATGATGCCCAGTTTTTTTCTGTAATCGTTTAAGTGTTTTAAAAAAAAATTCCGGTTTTAAAAGTTGTGTCGAATTTCCCATGTGCTGTTTTGTAAGTGTGGTGCGCAGAGTTCCAAATCACTCCATTTCAGTTAGGATTCGACAGCAACTGCATAGGCACTAGAAAGCAAGAGAGCTTATAGGTTGTGGAACAGAGCTATCATCTGTCTTCATGCACCTCTTTACTCACGCTATGAGCTGATTAGCTGCTTCTTTTCGTATGCTAACGGGACGTCAGCAATGCCTCCCCTGTCATGTAGAGTCTAGCTAACAGGCTCTATAAGAATCTCATAATGTTTTACTCGCACGACGGACGAATGGCCACAATTACCATTTTACACTTCACTTCATGACGATTGGTCTGTAGATCCGACTAGCTCTAGCTACTGATACGGATTCGCCTGCCCCCTTCTCCAGTGCATTTACATACAAATTGAGGATTTTATATTTATTTATTCTTATTAATCAGCCCTGTGGCAGGAATCACACAGTGGTGCTCCATCAGTGTTTAAATACATCTCTGTGACATTTGTCCCCTGCTTTAGCATGATAGGGCCGAGCGGGTGGATAATGTAGCCGTGATTACTTTTTCCATTGAGAGGACAAACGCTTTCATTTTTCCTGTCATCTTGAATAAGTGTTAAAGAGGGTTTAGGGCCTTCACTGTGTGCTCAGTATGCAAAAGGAGTGGAACGCGGAGATGGGTGTATTAAATAACCATTAGCAGCCAGGCTCGGATCCATTATGACAAGCCGCCTCTTGAATGCATCACGGTTATTTGGGTTGAGAGAAATCCACGCTCTGGGCTTGCAGTCCACTTTCTTTTTTTGGTGCAGCGTTAATGTATCATCGCTTAAACAGCCGGCATTGGTATGGTAATTTCGTGCAGTGCAGATAACGGTGTGGTAACTGGGGTCTCAGTTTTATGGAGATGGCACAGAATCTGGATCTGTGGTAGATCTATGGATCTGTGTCCCTAATCCCTTTGATCCCTTTTTTTTTGGATCAAACTGCATTGATTGATCAGTAGTTCATGAAGTAAGGTCATCATCTTTAAGGTGGTTTGTTATGAATACAGGATGTAAACACATGCAGTTTATGATGTACAAAATAGAATGTCTTATATAGAATGTCCGCACTTATATTTATGATATTCTAGCATTATATTTAAATTAAATATGCTAATTTGTGATGAAGTTCAATATGATATGGTTTGTTTTTACCTTCCTGATAAAAATAAATATAAATAATTTACATTTATTAATTTATAATTTATTTTATTAATTAATGTATTATAAATAAATAAATAGACTTGCAGACCAACAAAGTGGTCAACAGGGTTATGAAAAATGTGCCAAACATTTACTCTAAGCAAATTAGTGCACCCAAAAATGAAAATTACCCCATGATTTACTCCCCCTCAAGCCATCCTAGGTGTATATGACATTCTTCTTTCAGACGAATACAATCAGAGTTATATTAAAACATCTCCTGGCTAATCCAAGCTTTATAATGGGAGTGAATGGCAGCCAAAAAAGTGTATCCATCCATTATAAAAATAATCCACACGGCTCCGGGGGGTGAATAAAGGCCTTCTGAAGAGAATCGATGGGTTTTTGTAAGAAAAATATCCATATTTAACACGTTATAAAATGAAATATCTAGCTTCCGGCAGACCGCCTTCCGTATTCAGCTTACGGAAAAAGCGTAACTGGCACGACGATGATGTCGGACGCTATGTATTTTGAATTATGAGAGGCGTCACACTTTCTGCTTGAGTTGAATACAGAAGGCGGTCCGCCAGAAGCTAGATATTTTACTTTATAAATTTTAAATATGGATATTTTTCTTACACAAGCGCATTGATTTGCTTCAGAAGGCCTTTATTAACCCCTGGAGCCGTGTGGAGTACTTTTATAATGGATGGATGCACTTTTTTGGGCTTCAAATTTTGGGCTGCCATTCACTGCCATTATAAAGCTTGGATTAGCCAGGACATTTTTTAATATAACTCTAAATGTATTCGTCTGAAAGAATGTCATATACACCTAGGATGGCTTGAGGGGGAGTAAATCATGGGCTAATTTTCATTTTTGGGTGAACTATCCCTTTAAACACACGTACCAGGACCTTGGTAGGACATCTCTTTAATGTGCATCTGGTCATCTGGTGTTCCTGTAGCTTAACTGGAATAGCATGATGATAACAAGGTCATTGGTTCAGTTCCCAGGGAATTGCATAGACTGATCAAATGTATATCCCAATGTATATATAAAACAGGGAATTTTGGTTAAAAGTGTGAATAAAAGATTTAAAAAATAAAAATTTTTTAGAGGCTAGTCATTGCAGAGCCAATTGGTGTAGCTTGAAGGTCCAGCCACACCCAACCTTACCCATTACCCTATCCCTACAACTAATTAGGTCAAGCTCCACCCATTAGATCCACAGAGCTGGAGCTGGACTCCCTACCCCTTTTCCACCAAGGCAGTTTGAGTGCTGGTTCCAAAGCCTAGTTTCAAATCGGTTCTTTGTCTTTTGACACCCAAAGCACCAGCTCTGAACCAGGAAAAGTGGTTCTTAAGTAGCACCAAAACATTGCTGGTCTAGATGTGAGAACTGCTTGTGTCAGGGGCTGGGGGCGGGGTTACCGTGACCAACAAGACGAACACAAACTTGTGACCGCCATTTTTGAAATAGCAGCTAATCGAGCTAATAGCTGCTCGACTGTAATCTCCGTCTATACAAATTACGGCAAGCTGCACGAATGCGTTGGATTCGCTGTGTTTTGATGCCGATGTAGGTTCGCAAAGCCATGAGCATCAATAGTAACGCAACGTTCACATTGTTGATGGAAGGCTTGTTTGAGATCCATCGGCGCTGCGCAGACCGATCGCCGTATGACATCAAAGTAACTTACAGCAAGATCATACGACTCCTTATGCTTTTGAATCGCTTTGATGTCATACGCTGATGGGTCTGCAGTGCCGATGCATCTTGAACAAGCCTGGTGTGTTTGTGTTTCCAGATGCCTCGCTAGCGTTGCTGAGAAAGATGAGACGTATACAGTGACATAAGACCTGGCTCTGTGGTGGCTCTCTAGCCCGTGGAAAGGCAAACTGGCTCTTAGAAGGCTCGTCAGTCGAACCAACTCCGAACCGGCACTTGCACTAGCTCTGAACTAGCACCCGGTTTATGCTGGTAGAAAAGGGGTATATGATGTCCAGAGAGATGGAGCTGGGCTGCAGTGAGCACCACTTGAACATTTTCAACCCCAAACACTGCAAAAACATCTGCTCAACATTGTACTAACATCAGACTGGAAACATTTCAGCAACAAACTGAAGATTGAAAGTCACATGCTCCAGATGCCAGTGTTGTGCAACATTCATAATTTAATTAAGAATGACTTTTGAATTCTTTTAAGTTCAAATAAGTTTGAATTCATCTGGTAAATACTGTAAGATAGCAAATATGGTGCAGAAAAAAGTGTCAAAATTGTCATTATTATTACAATTATGAGCAGTGAAAAGTTGAAGTTTTAAAAGTTGCTTCTTCAAGACTGGTGAAGAAACAAAAGAAGAGAAGAGAACAAAGAAGTAGAGCTAGAACTGCAGCGGGAGAGATCACAGCCAGTTAAATGAGCAGTCACTCCAGGAATGTGAGGTGGGCTTGTCAGAGCCAGGTGCTTTGGTCTAAGGGTCAACTGAGAACAGAAAACCTTGTTTGTGTTTTTAACACATCAGAGAGACCTCCTTGACCCAGCTTCCCTCCATTTCTGAAAGGGAAACAGCTCTCAAATACACCGATGTTTGAAACTACAATGAGGAAAAGTGGCATGATTTCCTGTAATTTGCTTAGAGTCACTGATCTTTGTATTTCATGTTCTCATTAAATCTGTACTATGAACATTCCAAGGTAACTGTAAACTGTTAATTGTCCTGGTCTATTATAAAATCATCACTTGTATTACAGTAACTAACTCTATTGCAGTGGTAAATAATACAGGCATTTCACACACACTGTAAAATCCAACCGTGATTCTAACTAACACTTTTTAGTCAACTTTACTTATGGCGCTTTTCCACTGCATGGTACAGTTCGGTACGGCTCACTTTTTGGCGCTTTTCCACTGCATGGTGCGGTTCGGTACGGCTCGGTACGGTTCGCTTAAATAGTACCACCTCGGTTGAGGTTCCAAGTGTTCCGTACCGATACTAAAATGTGACGTGTAAATACTGCAGATCACTGATTGTTCAGAGAGAATCGTCACTATCGTCGCTACCATTATATGCTTTTGTGACAGTGATATAGCGATTGAGACCCTAAACACATAGCTAAATACAAGATTAGTTTACCCGTGAGCAAATCAAGTGATGTCGTCATCTGCGCTTTGTTGTACAAGTGCCTAAGACTCTCTTGTTTTTAGCAGTATTTTGTTTTGGTGCCATCAGCCTCCTTTGAAACAAACTTCTTCGTCTTGTAGTTAAAAACATCCACATACCGAGAAGTAGAGGCGGCACAATTACAACGATCATTCTATAATCCTACCCACTTTAAAGCGGTGCTAACTGCAGTGGAAAACCAAACCGAGCCAAACCAAGCCAAGCTTTGCCATGCCGAACCGAGTCGTACCACACAGTGGAAAAGCGAAGCGAGCTAAGCCGAGCCGTACCAAGCGTTACCATGCAGTGGAAAAGCACTATTAATGTCTTAACTTAATTGTAAAAATCTATTAATCTGTACTATTCACATACTATACCTTGTTTACTCAGAAAATCTAATTAAATCTTAATTGTGCCATTTTGTCAAGCAAAAAAAAAAAAAAAAACTCCCCATTATGATGATCAGTGTTCCCTTTGGTTGGGCACTTGGAACATTCATATTATTGTAAGTCTCTTCCTATTGATGCAGCGATGCAACAAGAAATCAGTTATTTGGTTTCAAGGGAAGATAAGTAATAAATATGTTGCTTTTAAAAGTTGACCTAGCTTCTGACTGAATAATTAACTATAGTTAATGATTTAGTCAGAAATTAGGTCACCTTTTAAAAGCAACCTATGTAATACTTCCCTTCATGTTGTATAATGATTGTTTACAATTTTATTGCTAACACTTACATCATAAAAACCTTGTGAACCTTTTAATTGGGTTGATATAATCCCTCTATAGTTGTAACAATATCTTGCAGTTGACCATGCTTGAGATATACTAATCAAGAGTAAATCTAAAGTAAATTATATTCTCTGCAGTTCTTTTGTAGTTACTAGAACTCTTGTGTAAGTGAACTATACTAAGCATTTGTTAGTAAAACATACTATTCCTATTTCACTTTAGTTTTTGTAAGGCAATCAGTTTGCATGCTTTTTTTTTTAAGTAAGTCTAACTAATTAGATTTTACAGTGCAGTAATCTCTATTACAGTTTCCAGGTTTTTCCTTTCCTTATATTGCAGTCAGACTGAAATGAAATTGACACATATCTTATATCCTGGCATGCAATGCAATTGTCAGTGAAGTCTACCAAAAATTAAGTTTTATCAGGATCAAGATCAGAGTTGCTATTTACACCTTGTATTCATTTTATAAAGCCAGACTTTTCACCATCAGCATTGCAGCTTATTCAGGCCACAAAAGAGTGGGTCTTTTCTATGCATGTTCACGGAAGGGAATTGTGAGATATTGACAACTTTTCAACTTTGTGCAAATATCAAGTGGTCTGTGTGGTTATGCCATCTAAACATAAGACTTACCTGTCTCGGGGGATCCAAAATGTTAAACTGCATATTGATGGTTTAGTGCACATGTATATGTGTGTTTTTTTTTTGTTTTGTCATACATACATTGTCAACAAAGCTTTAAAAACTGGGGTGCCACAGGATTCGGTACGTGGTCCTCTTCTCTTGTCAAATATATGGCTTCTCCTATCACCGATCACTGTTGTTCCAGCATCAGGATACGTTTATGCTACAAAAACGATGCTCACATCAAAAAAAGTTTGAGGGATCAGATCACAAAATATATTGTACCACATTTACATCTGTATTAAGTGCTCTCCACTTGTGATCACATTACCTGAGATAGATTCTGGTACCATGAATAAACAAGCATTTGAGTTAGTGTGTTAAGAGATAGCTGTAGTGCTCCAAATGTTTTCTGCTTTAACTAACCAATTCCACATTCATCTGCAACAATTGCCACTCTAATCCAATTCCTAATCTCAGCTATCCTAAACTAGAAAACCGATCTCTGATCTGTGTGAAAGGTCCGTCTCTAGCAGCACCCCCATTTATAGGGCCAAATGTGAGGATCTGTGCCTATTGAGAGTCTAATCCTATTAACAGAGAGATAGAAGGGGAGAGGTCCTTTTGAAAGTGGCAGCAAAAAGAGCCGTGGAGCACTGAGAGGACTACTACCATCACATTTCTGCTGGGTTTAAATCCAACAGAGAAATCTCACTTTTTAAGAAGAATAACAAGTCATACTTCACTGTGCTTAACCAGTACAGCAATTTGGTTTGAAATGTTGCATCATGAAACCACAGTCATAAAATAATCCGCCCTCCTAGAGAATTTGAGTGAATATATTCACTGCGCTATAGCTACCATTTCAAAAAACAAAGGCTTAATTGAATTCAAAAGAAGATTTACTCTTGGCCTCCCGCAGTTTAGATGAACCTCAGTAGTGCTACGGTAACCCAAACCTGAGCAGTCCCCCGGACCAGATGCCCATGTGGCCAGATCTCAGCCGCCCCTCTTGGCCTGGAAAAGGTAAAATCTTCAAAGGCGTTGGTTCGACTTCTTCATTATGGCTCCAGAAGGAGTCTCAGATAGAGCTAATCATCAAATGAACTTCTATTATATGACCTCCTGAAGTGCACCCCCATTGGTTAAGCTCAAGATGTTCTTCAACGTCTAGAATATCAGAAACTTTCAAATACTTTTGTTACAAACTATGCTTACTGAATAAAAGCTTGTATGCAGTCGAGTATGGAAAAAGATAGGCGACTAAAAAGAGGTGGTACGTATCAGATTTTAAATGCCTGCCCCTTTCCTGTGTCTACGCACAAAGACTTGTCTCTGAGTTTTACAGTTTATTATTTAAATCCAGTGAGGATTTGTCATTGCAATTATATTGTGTTAGATATGAATGACGGGAGACGGTAGTTGACCGTGTGTGCATGGCAGTATCTGTCACTGTTACTGTGTAAATCTGCTTGACATATTTCCACTCGGATCAAATTTCAATATTACGTCTGTGGTGAGTCGGATGCAAATGATGGATTTTTCGTTTTTAGTGCTCATACCGTAGCACATTACTTCAGATCAATGACACTTAATTGTTTCGCATTGTTTTGCTGGCATTTATAATTAGACTCTGAATATCATAAATTCGCAATATAGTTTCTTATAGAGGAGGTCAGTATTAAATATTTAGTAAATTGTATTTTATTTACTCTTAAATAGTAATATATGTATATAAATATATGTAATATATGCTTATGTTTGGCTTAAATATATGTATGTGCTTTGATCCTATAATAGTAGCCTATAACCTATGACAATGTCATTAGCAGTAGACAAGACTTTTAAACTAATGTCTTATAATTCAATGCCAATGACTTTTTTAGGTTTTCAGTCATCGGACAGGATGTAATTCGTGTCTGGTAACACCTCACACCGATGAGTCTTGTCATCTCCTCTCAGCAGTCTCACTCAAGTAGGAATCTGTCTAACCCTCTGCGGTCCCAGGTTGGACAAATTAAAGCTGATTAGCGAGATGTCGGGTTTGTGTTTTCGCCCTTAAGCTAAAGAGCCGCTATGACAGCGATACCTCATCCCTTATCAACAGTGTTTTTTTCTGTTGTTCAAACCACCTCCTCCGGTCAGCGTGGGCACGGCAGGAGAGACTGAGACTAACAGAGCCGTCCTTTGAATTGGTCCTGTCTCGCCAGCGGCGGTGTACATAAATTGTGTTTTGGAGCACAGGTGCCCACACTGAGTGTGTATCGATGGCCTGTTACCCAGGGTGCTCAAATTGAAGTGGGAGGGTTGTGATTAGAGAACGGCTCTTTTGTTGCCCCTTAAAAAGACAACAAGGGGGAGGAAACACAGCGTTGGGCTTTGGCCTAAGGCTCAGAACAGCATGGCGGCATGGACTAGTAGGAGATTATGAAGATGGAGAGGCGTGACTGTGGAGGGGCGGGATTAAATCAAGACGGTCTCCTGTGAGCTAACAGCCCATGGCGAAATCTCGCGGCTAACACGCTCAACTCTATGCACCCTGTAATTACCCACACTGTCTGTGTTATGGACTCGGTGTGTTCCCAGTGAAAAGTTGAAAGTATTTCCTGGCACTGTGCTTTGTTTCAGTGCTGATTCGAAACACAAAGAGTCGGATGAGCAGTGTGCGTGTGGCGCAGGTAGTTCTCAGCTGTGCTGTACTAATCACTCTACATTTGACCCGGGGCTAAATCAGCAAGCTGATCCATTCATCAACGTTCCAGCCGAGATGGGAGCAGCCCAGCACTACGGGACGTCCCAACATGTGACAGCTGAGGCTTCCTAACAGTGCTCCTCAAAGAAATCCCTTCCTCCTGAACATACACTCAACCAGATTCACACACCTACACGCACACTAGATCATACAAAGGTCATTCTTTTGGGGGCCCTCTCAATTGTTATGCTCAAACCTTGTTGCCCCAAAAGTGACGGGGGTCAGAATTTACATGAAGGCACCCAACTGCATCATGCTGTCTGCCCACTCGGGGTAAAATACATGCTCTCCTATTGGCTGAGAGTCCAATAGGTACCCCCACTCCATCTAGTTCCCATTACTGGTTTCCAGAAAGTGACTTTCCCAATGTTGAGTCCTTCACCAACACGAGTAACCCAAGACCCCCTGCATAGGGTACAAGATGCACACAAACACCCTCAGGGTTCCTCATTTGGGTGGTTCTCAGGGGGTTTCTTGCTCCAGTGGCTCATACCCACCCACGGAGGGTCAGAAAAGGGCTTCACGCTTCTACCCAGAATATACGCTGTCCTACCACCTCCACAGCATCATCTGCTCCTGCCATTAGCCTAATGACTACAGAAGAGCTACAGAGTAGACTGTGACTAATTCTGCTTCACCATTCAGCTGTGGGTGCAAATGGCCATTTTTACATCCATATGGGTCGACAGCTGTTGATTTTTTTGAATATATATGTTAAACAAAGAAAAATGACTCAATGGACAAATAACAAGATAAAAGAACAAGAAATAACATTGTATTATTCAATCAATACTAACATAATGCTTAAGTATTTCGAAAATTATTCTAGAATCTGGCAGACTTTGAGTGATTCAGGAAGGCTTTTGGTCAGTGGATACTAAACAATTTCAGACATCTGGCTTGAGAAACATCATCAAGTTTCTCATATGTGTGCGAGTGAAAGAGATTTGCTTTCTTAATAAGGTTAAAACTCAAAACCTAAACTTCTCAAAGCACAATGTCCATTCAAACGCACATTTACTCTCTTTAGCAGAAGAGAATTATCATATTAAACGGTTTGAAAGACGTCAACATTCTTAGAGCAACTCCTTCATTGAAATGGTGACTCTGAAATTGAAGGATGCATTCATCTGGTTTGTAATGCCTTTTGAAGTCGCTTTTCAGGTCATTAGCCCATTTCCCATTCACCAAGAGCCTGCATGATACCCATTTTGGCACAACAAAGGCTGTTAATGAGTTAACGCCTCTGGTCCATTCTCTGTTTTCATACAGACCGTTCTGAGGGGCCCATAGGCTAGGCCTCCATTGGCTGTCTGTCTTTTTATTGGCTATCATAACAACTCCCAGCTGTGGGAGGGGACGCTCAGGGTTTGAAGTTAACACAGACTGAGAGAGGTCATGCCAAAGTTGAGAGGTCAATGCATTGTTGTGCTGCCAGTGAGAAGTGTATTTAAGAGCCCATAAACAGTATTCAGCTCATTTGGCTAAGTAGCCGTTCCCACTAGTCTTTTGTGCCGGGGCATTTAGGTAGCCAATTACACCCAGGACTCCTCAATAGAGTTAATTTTTAGTCTGCTTTGTGGCTAAGAGTTGCTTGATAGGCAAAATGGGCCAGTAATTGATGATCATTAAAGGTTGTAAAGCTGTTTGGGGTTTGGAGAAAGTGATCTGTGAATGAAGAAAGACATAACTGCTCTTCTCATGAGGCCATTGTCAAAGCACAAATGAATGAAACCAATGCAGGCCTGACCTTCAGTTCGTGGAGGCTAGAAGACATAATGAACTGGAAAAGACACAAACGCATTCTTGCTTCTCTCTGCAGGGTAAGAACTGTATACTTCAGGAAAACGTTAAGTATGTTTTTAATAATAGTAGCTGATTGCTTTGTTCACATGTGATGGCTCATCCATTTGCATGATACTTAATAGATTCAAACTCAAAAGAAAAGCAAAGACTGAGAAATCACGACTTGAGAGACTTTTCCAACAAAAAAAAAAGTGGCAGTAACATTGGTTCAGTAATGGTAATGGTATCACTGTAAAAAAAGCTAACCTAACCTTGAGCTAACCTAAAAAAATAAGGCAACCTATGGCATTCAACTTTTTAAGTTAACGCACAATTGTTGATCATCACCATGTTTGAGATTTGTGTTGAGGTGTTGAGCTATATGCTCTTCTCATTGCAACTCCTCAACTTATTTGCCCGGGTGAAATGAGTAAACTGTGTGCCTCTAGTCTTAAGAGGCAAATGTTGTTCATGTCGTGTTGTTAACTTTGAAAATAAAACATGGAGATTAAAAAACAAGGATTGTAGCTGCATGCATTGCTAAAGATTGTTTAGTTGCCTTGACAAGAAGTTAAAAAGTTAAAAAGACTACGGGCCCTATCATACACCCGGCGCAATGTGACGCCAGGCGCGACGCAAGTGTTTTTTGCCAGTTTCAACCCGACGCAGTTAGCGTTTTCACATCCAGCGCCACGTTGTTTAAATAGCAAATGGACTCGCGCCATCTGTTCACCCATGGGCGTCTGGTCTGAAAACCAGGTGTGTTCAGGCGCATTGTTGGTGCGTTGCTATTTTGAGGAACTGAAAACGACTGCGCCATTGACCAACAAAAACCTGGTCTAAAGTCAGTTAGACAGTATTTTATGTGTTATTTAAAGGGCGTGTTAGTAATATGTGCCTATAGGCAGGTGCACAACGCGCGTACACTCTGTTTATTACACACACAGGGACGCGCAGCAGCACACACACATTTTTAAATATTAAAAATACAAGGATTCCTCTCTGGAGAAGCGTTCAGTCTTTCCATTAGCAAATTCCGCCATTGTGCAAGCGCATCTGGCTTTTAAAGGAAATGGGAGATGAGACTCTGATTGATTTATTGCACTTTACGCCCAAAACACACCCATGGCTCATTAAGAGACTAGGTACATCCCTTTTGGACCATGCGCCTGCCATGCCGACCGTTTTTTCCATCGTTAAACTAGCAAAAGTAGATTCGAGTGTACCTGTGCCATGCGCTTTAGACCATGCGCTCAGATTGTTAAAATAGGGCCTTACCTGCGTCTCA
Source organism: Coreius guichenoti (assembly GCA_039654105.1). NCBI lineage: Eukaryota > Metazoa > Chordata > Actinopteri > Cypriniformes > Gobionidae > Coreius > Coreius guichenoti. The sequence goes on from CM077191.1 coordinate 28,864,599, forward strand.
TTTCACAAACAAAAGTTTTTAAGTTGACTTTAACTTGAGTGAATTATTTTAGTTAACTTAAAAAATTGACTGCGATATGTTGTATTATTTTTTTTTCAAGTTGGCTCAAGTTGTTTTTTTATAGTTGTCTTGACAAGAAGTTTTGAGTTCAAAAAAATTACCGGTACTCATTAGATGAACAAAAGTATTTAAGTAGATTTTAACTGGAGTAGATTAGTTGAGTTAACTTAAAAAGTTGAATGCGATAAGTTGACTTATTTTAAGTTAGCTCAAATGTTTTTTTTTTTTTTACAGTGATTGTACTTTGATAAACGCCATAGTATATTCTTTTGTATTCTTTTTAGGTTTTATAGCACAATTTGTCACTATATGTTAAACTATGACAGTGAATCATGTGTAGAAGTTTATATCAGTGCTTGGATGTCGTTTCCATGTTCTGTTCCAGTGAAGTCCTGACAAAAGCTCAACCTAGGATTAAAGGGTCTCCAGAAAATGTAAGTTATGACTCACCCATGATGCTTACCAAAGTTTCTTACGCATATAGAACAAAATGTGTCAAAGATAATGTCTTTGAATAGCCTAATTTGCGTAAAGAACAGAATCCCAGATCAGATCAGAACCTGTAGGAATGACATCAACTCATTATCCATATGACTATAAGTAGTGTTTCTGTATCCTAAGTTAGTTTGAGGCTGGATCCTCTTACTCGTTTTCTACGGCCTTTGGCAGTCTGGGGAACTTTGTCTTCAGTAATCTCTGTCAACTGATTGATCTTCAGCTTTGACTCCTGGTCTTCATTGAGCATATTGGTCTCTTTATGTGGCTTAACTGCAATTCCCCTACAATATACTTTTTAAGATTTGAAGTAGCCTACACTGCAAGTGCACAACAAAGCACACTTCCTTTTCTCACGGGTCCTCTTTTCTCCACCTTTCCTTATTCTTTTCTCTCATTGTGTTTCTCTGTTCAGGAGAACATGATCTCTCTCTACGGCAGCCTGTGAGGCATATTGTTCTTGCTTATCATCAAATTCACTCCCACATCTGCACCAGCCAGAGAACAAACATTTGCAGAGTGAAACAAGTCATTTAGCATGGGTGTAATTGATACAACAGGGTTGCAACTACATAACTACACTCCAATCAGCACGAATCAAATGTGTTCAAGTATGTTTATTGGCCCTCGCTCTTTCTATTCCCCTTTCATGCATTTCCCCGGATCTCTCTCTCACTGGATCCCCTGGGCTCTGCACCAGGTGGGCTTGAAAAACTAGCTGTGCGGTGCGAAAGGGCTAACCTCTGCCCCTGCACCCAAAACGACATATTAATCACAATGAAACAGCTTTGTTTTTACCATTATGAGCTGACAGAGGCAATATCTATTTCCACACTTTCTCACCTCTTTGAAAAAAATCAATAAAATGAACCTGGAGAAGATATCACTTCATCTACACACATTAATCAAAAACAGTGTTATCAGCGTACGTAAAGCTTTATTATGTAGATCTGATTAATGTCTTTGATAAAGGCCGGAGGAATTAATCACGGATCAGCTTTGACAGATCAAGTTTTTTTATTAGAAAGGAACAATCTGTATAAGTGTGAGAATTTTTGGTGTTGATGCCGTTTTGTATGTAATTTTGACTATATGTGTGTTGTGGATTGATAAAAAAAACCCCCACAAAATTCTTTTTTTTTTTAGAGAACATTGCAGTATTTATTACAAAAGGACAAAAAGGTCCCGTCCTACACTTTTTTTCTAATTTGAGAAGCCGTTTCACTCACATATACACAATGTTTGGACATTGGGGGTTGAAGTGTAAAACTGTTTAACAGTGCCAGGGCGTGCTCCCTCATGAGGTTCATTTATTTGTTTGTTTGTTTGTTTATTTTTGCAAAAATGGTCTTTTGTGATATCATCCACACATGCATTGCTAACATAACTGCAATAAAGTAATAGCCTAGTTCCCTTTCATGGGGGAAATGAGGGGTTTCGCTTAGAAGCCAATCGCCTTTGAGCTCTACAAAACGAGCCAATGGCATGAAGATGCCATGGGTCTGCGGAATTTGCATAACGCAACCCCGCCCCACCCCGTGGGTATAAAGGGCGTTGCGTGGCAATCTCGCATTATGTTTCTGCTTCAGAGCCGAGTGTTACTGCCTGAGCGTTTTCTCTCTTTAAGACGAGTGTCTCTCCAGAGTGTTGGTGTTACGGCGCGTTCCAGCGAGTTCCGCATTCCTGTCTGATCTGTGCAGTCCTGGGCACTTCAGCATTTCTGCAGAGCAAAAACTCCTCTCTAAAAGAGCTGCACGCGGCACGTCTTTTTCAAGATGTCTCGCCCGTGCTCCGTTTCTGGGTGCGGTCGGCTGGTTCCTCCGTTTTACGGGCATGATCGCTGTTTGGCGTGCTTGGACCTAGTGCACGCCGAGCGCGAGTTCATGGATGAGTCATGTTCCCACTGCGGGAACATGGCCATCGCAGTGTTGCGGTCAAGACTCCATGATCTCCGTACTGGAGGGAGGGTCCTCTCTACCACACCCCAATCTATTCCCTCCACGAGAGAATCCTCCTCGGGCCACACCCCCTTCTAGCACACTGCAACCCGTGGTGTTGCCAGATGAGGGCGCAGGTGTTTCCCGTCCTGGGCCCTGCGTTTTATTTGGTGCAAGGTGGGCTGGATTCCTCTGAAGATGACGATTCGGCTATGTTGCCTCCTTCGGGAGTTCCAGCATTGCCTGAGTCTGATCCGGAGCTCACAGCCATGCTTTCCCGGGCGGCCGAGGCTCTTGGGCTTGTGTGGAACCCTCCACCATGTCCGCTCTCGGCTAGATGACTGGTATCTGGGGGCGGCCCGTGCCGAAGGCGCCCGTCAGCCCCCAGTGCCCTTCTTCCCGGAAGTGCATGAAGAGGTGTCGAAGTCGTGGAAGTCTCCCTTGACTTTTCGCGATCGTTCGGCAGCCACTTCCACCTTCACTGCCTTCGACGGCGGCGCCGTGAAAGGGTACACTGGGGTTCCTCCTGTTGAGCGCTCTGTTGCGAAGCAACTGTGTCCGCAGAGCGCTGCGACATGGCGTGGTGACCCAAAGCACCCGTCCAAGGCCTGTATGCTTCAGCACCTCGCCCATCTGGGCCTTCGGGTCAACTGTGGGGGTCCCAAGTGCAAAGGATCTCTTTTCTCTGTATGGAAATCGACTCGGTCGCCATGTACGCGCAGCTTACGAGCGAGTGCACACAGTCACTGCTGACTTGTCTTCGCCAGTTCGAGGGCAAGAGTGCAGTTCCACTGAAATATTTTCAGAGGCTCCTGGGGCATATGGCATCCGCAGCCACGGTAACGCCGCTCGGTTTGCTTCATATGAGACCGCTTCAGCTCTGGCTTCGCGATCGAGTCACGAGATGGGCATGGCAACACGGCACGCTCCGGGTCCCAGTGACTCGGGCCTGCCGTCAGACCTTCACCCCGTGAGCGAACCTCAGTTTTCTATGGACAGGTGTTCCCCTAGAACGAGTTTCCAGGCATGTTGTTGTATCAACAGATGCCTCTGCCACGGGCTGGGGTGCCATGTGCAATGAACATGCTGCCGCGGGCTCCTGGAGAGGACCCCAGCGCCTATGGCATGTCAATTGCCTCGAGTTGCTGGCCGTACGTCTTGCCCTGCACTGCTTCCGAGCCCTGCTCAAGGACAAGCACGTACTGGTCCGTTCAGATAGCACGGCGACAGTAGCGTACATCAACCGACAAGGTGGTCTACGCTCCTGCCGGATGTCGCAACTCGCCCGCTATCTCCTCCTATGGAGTCAGAAGCATCTGAGGTCACTTCGTGCCGTTCACATCCCGGGAGAACTGAATCGTGCAGCCGACGAGCTGTCACGTTTTCAGTCGCTTCCGGGGGAATGGAGACTCCATCCCCAGACGGTTTAGCTGATTTGGGAACAGTTCGGCGACGCACAGATAGATCTGTTTGCCTCCCAAGACTCTTCCCATTGCCGCTGGTATTACTCCCTGACCAAGGGGACCCTTGGCACGGATGCACTAGTGCACAGCTGGCCGCGGGGCCCACACAAGTATGCGTTTCCCCCAGTGAGCCTTCTCGCACAGGTTCTGTGCAAGATCAGGGAGGACAGGGAGCAGGTCCTTTTGGTCGCCCCATATTGGCCCGGCCGGACCTGGTTCTCAGAACTCGTACTCCTTGCGACAGCCCCTCTCTGGTCGATCCCTCTGAGGAAGGACCTCCTTACTCAGAGACGGGGCACCATATGGCACCCACGTCCCGACCTTTGGAACCTACACGTGTGGGATCTGGACGGGACGCGGTAGGTTTGAGTACCCTGCCACCTCAGGTGGCGGCTACCATCACTTCCGCTAGGGCCTTGTCCACAAGACAGGCTTATGCGTTGAAGTGGAAATTCTTCGTCACCTGGTGCTCTTCTCGCTGAGAAGACCCCACGAAATGCCCGATCGGGTCCGTGCTTTCCTTCCTCCAAGAAGGGCTGGAGAGAAGGCTGTCTCCCTCCACCCTGAAGGTCTATGTGGCTGCGATTTCGGCTCACTCAAAAACGGTAGGACAGCACGACCTGGTCAGCAGGTTCCTTAGAGGGGCGAGGAGATTAAATCCTCCTCACCCTCCTCAAATACCTTCTTGGGATCTTGCAGTGGTTCTATCTGCCCTGCAGAAAGCTCCCTTTGAGCCTCTGCAGTCTGTGGAGCTAAAGTTCCTTTCAATGAAAGTGGCGCTCTTGATTGCTCTGGCTTCCATCAAGAGGGTAGGGGACCTGCAGGCATTTTCGGTTGACGAAGCGTGCCTGGAATTCGGGCCGGCTAATTCTCACGTGATCCTGAGACCCCGGCCTGGATACGTGCCCAAGGTTCCCACCACTCCCTTCAGGGATCAGGTGGTGAACCTGCAAGCGCTGCCTGTGTAGGAGGCAGACCCAGCCTTGGCACTGCTCTGTCCAGTACGCGCCCTTCGCGCTTACGTAGACCGGACGCAGTGTTTCACTCCTCCACTAGGAGTGTTGCTTCCTCTTGGGCTTTAGCGCATGGCGCCTCGCTGACAGACATTTGTAGAGCTGCAGGCTTGGCGACACCCAACACATTCGCAAGATTTTATAATCTCCGAGTGGAGCCTATGTCCTCTCGTGTACTCGCCCCAAGTGGCCAGTAACTGGACAGGCTCAGGTGTCTTTGCTTGCTGCGCCATTCCACTCCACGGACTGGATGCGTGCGCATTTTCTCTCAGGTGAGCTTCCCAGTAAGCCCTGAGCTCCTCCAGCACTGTTGATGTCGACACCAGAGTGCATGCCCGCTTGGTCAGCCCTCGTGTTCGGCTAGGTGCCTCCGTGTGCATGGTTCCCCCGTTGGGCAACCCCCACATGTGTATTTTCACGGTAAGTCTCTCTGAGCACGTGTCTTCCCTTGGCAAGACACCTTGCCACACCTTGGGTTGAAAAATTTCCACCTGCGGCTGGATACCCCAGAGTGCTCCATATGCAGTCCCTACGGGGGTCATAGGTGTATTCTTAAGTCCTCCCTTCGGGCAGGCATTGTGTTGCATTTCTCCACGTGGGATATGCTTCCCAGTGTACCTTGGTATCGGCGTTGAGCCTAGCCCCTCGTTCGTGCTAAGACTCACGGCAGGGAGCTCTGGTCAGCGCAGGACGCTGGAAGACAGCCGTCGTGATGAGATTGTATTGGGACCCCCATTTCATCAGTAACTGACGTAACTCGTAGTGTACTGACTGAAAGGGAACGGCTTGGTTACGTATGTAACGCTCGTTCCCTGAAGGAAGGGAACAGAGACGTTACGTCCCCATGCCACTTCCGCTGTACAGCTGGAACGGCCGGACGCTCATGCCTCGGCTCTTCAGCAGGTAACATAATGCGAGATTGCCACGCAACGGCCTTTATACCCACGCGGTGGGGCGGGGTTGCGTTATGCAAATTCTGCAGACCCATGGCATCTTCATGCTATTGGCTCGTTTTGTAGAGCTCAAAGGCTATTGGCTTCTAAGCGAAACCCCCATTTCGTCAGTAACTGACGTAACGTCTCCGTTCCCTTCCTTCAGGGAACGAGGGTCACATACGTAACCGAGACGTTACAAGTACTTGTTTACATAGGATATGATGTATTTTATTTTATTTAAGCACATAAAACCTTATCAGTTTGACAGAATTGTGCCATGGGAAGTCAAACTAACTTTAACATTTTCAATATAAGAACATTTTAAGTAATTTCCTGTCATCTCTTGGAAGATGTGAAAGCCAGGACACATTGTACACAGGGGGAAAACCAGTTGTTTAGTCAATAATTCAAGAAGGTCCAGACTTTAAAGCTCTTGATTCTAACCTGTACCTGGCCTTATGAAAAGGTAACATTTCTCGTAATTGTTTAACTGTAGCATTTGTTACAATAAGGATATAATCACAGTAAGGTTATCTCCATGCTTAGGCCAATGCTAACTTTTTTCTTTCTTTTTTGCTATAGCATTTGTTCTGAAATATAGCAACCTGAACCCATTTAGAAAATATAGCTACAAAATGCCACAGTTGTAATATAAATCTTTAGTGAAAAATATATTCCCTTAACAGAAGTTTAGAAGAAGTTAGTCAAAAATGACCACAATAAATTCAATATAGCGAGATAAATTGTAGTAAAGGTGGCCATGAGTAGTTAATAAAGCTTTCTAGTTTATGTTGGTGCAGGATGATGTTTTCTCCTCTTTTCATCAGTTTTTTAGTTTATATGTGGCTGTTTTAGATCACGGTTGACTTTCTCAATGGTGTTTTAAAGCGGTAAATCGTGATTCTCTTAAACACGTTTTGGGGATTAATATTTTATAAATAAAGTGATAAATTCATGTTTGTTTGTTTTTTTTTGCACAAACAAAGCTCTTGCGTTGCTTCATAAAATTGAGGTTAAACCACTGGAGTCACATGGATTAGTTTTACGATCTCTTTATAAACTTTTTTGAAGTGTCAAAGTGGTAGTTACTTAGACTGTCAATGTAGGGACAGAAATCACTCAGATTTCATCAAAAAGATCTTCATTTGTGTTCTGAAGATGAACGAAGGTCTTACAGGTTTGGAACGACGTGAGGGTGAGTAAATGATGATAGAATTTTCATTTTTGGTTGAACTAACCATTTAATGTGTTGCTATGCAATTATTCACGTGTTCTGTGTAATTTCCAGGACGTATGTGGTGGCTGTAGGGTGGTTGCTAGGGCCATTAGATGTAGTTGAGGGTTTTTTAGCATGGTCTGCAATTGCTATGGTGTTCAAGGTGGTTGCTGGTCTGGCTGTTTTTTATGTCGTTTCCTACTGGCCAAAGTTTATGATATGGTGGTCCTTAGATGTGATATAAGTCTGATCACTTATAGCACAACTACTTTTTGTGTTACCCAGATCCTGGGTCAGACGTAACAACCCAGTGTTTGGGTAGTTTTTGTGTAACCCAGCTCCTGGGTCAGACGTAACAACCCAGTGTTTGGGTAGTTTTTGTGTTACCCAGATCCTGGGTCAGACGTAACAACCCAGTGTTTGGGTAGTTTTTGTGTAAACCATGATCCTGGGTCAGACGTAACAACCCAGTGTTTGGGTAGTTTTTGTGTTACCCAGCTCCTGGGTCAGACGTAACAACCCAGTGTTTGGGTAGTTTTTGTGTTACCCAGATCCTGGGTCAGACGTAACAACCCAGTGTTTGAGTAGTTTTTGTGTTACACAGATCCTGGGTCAGACGTAACAACCCAGTGTTTGGGTAGTTTTTGTGTAACCCAGATCCTGGGTCAGACGTAACAACCCAGTGTTTGGGTGGTTTTTGTGTTACTCAGCTCCTGGGTCAGACGTAACAGCCCAGTGTTTGGGTAGTTTTTGTGTAACCCAGATCCTGGGTCAGACGTAACAACCCAGTGTTTGGGTAGTTTTTGTGTTACCCAGCTCCTGGGTCAGACGTAACAGCCCAGTGTTTGGGTAGTTTTTGTGTTACCCAGATCCTGGGTCAGACGTAACAACCCAGTGTTTGGGTAGTTTTTGTGTTACCCAGCTCCTGAGTCAGGCGTAACAACCCAGTGTTTGGGTAGTTTTTGTGTTACCCAGATCCTGGGTCAGACGTAACAACCCAGTTTTTGGGTAGTTTTTGTGTTACCCAGATCCTGGGTCAGTACGTAACAACCCAGTGTTTGGGTAGTTTTTGTGTAACCCAGCTCCTGGGTCAGGCGTAACAACCCAGTGTTTGGGTAGTTTTTGTTTTTGTGTTACCCAGATCCTGGGTCAGACGTAACAACCCAGTGTTTGGGTAGTTTTTGTGTGACCTAGCTCCTGGGTCAGGCGTAACAACCCAGTGTTTGGGTAGTTTTTGTGTTAACCAGATCCTGGGTCAGGCGTAACAACCCAATGTTTGGGTAGTTTTTGTGTTACCCAGATCCTGGGTCAGACATAACAACCCAGTGTTCGGGTAGTTTTTGTGTTACCCAGATCCTGGGTCAGACATAACAACCCAGTGTTCGGGTAGTTTTTGTGTTACCCAGATCCTGGGTCAGACGTAACAACCCAGGGGTTGAGTCATCTAGGCTTTCACTGGCTTTTTGCGACCTCTTCAGGAGAGAGCAGTGCAGCTCTGTCAAAGTGGTCTAAAGTTAGAAGTTCCCCCGCTGAACATGATACAAGCTCCGACACGAGTTCCAGCGCCGTTACGGTTGAAACGGGACAACAGAGACTGCTCGATTACACTTGAATTACTTCTAAATGTTTACATTTTACTTCCAATATTTGTTAAACGAGATTAAATGTAGGCAATATGTATTAAAAACAATATCAAATATGCTATACTGTAAAATATGATCAAAAATAAAGGAATTATCATGCAAACAGTGGTTGTGTGGAGTTAATCTGTAGACATGAATTCATGTATGAAGAACATAAAACGTGTTATGTCCCGTATTTACCCAGCCCTTGAGTTAAAAACAACCCAAACTGGTCTGTTTTTAACCCAGTGTATCCTCATCAAGCCACATGATTTGAGTGATAATTTAATTGGGGCGAGTTGAAGGAAGGGTAAGGGGTATTAGCATTAGTAAAAGTGATACTTGCCTTAGCATCCCTGCTTCTGCAAACCACATACACAGGGAGAATTGGATTTTAATTACACTTTGTGTGCTTTTCTCTGCGTTCCTGTACAAAAGCACACCTGCAAATCTAGGGCAACACTCCCACATACAATTTACACTTTCCGTCTGCTTTATCTGATATGCAGGTAAATATGGAGTGTGCTGGTATTATGTTACACTTGTGAGTCAGTGCAGAGCTGCATTACAAAGCGTAGATCAATCATTGATCATGTTCACACCGCTAATATCTATTATAAAGGAATAACAATGTTGACTCACCTGCTTGATAAAGCTTCAAAGTAAGAGGTAATTACGACTTATCAGTATCTGTTTGGAGATGCGTGGAAATGTTGTTGGTGTAGTTAGGTACTCCACCCAAACAAGGCTCGGCTCAAATACAGAAGGACTTGAGATATGTTTGTTTGTCTCAAGTGGCTTGGGTTTGCTCGACAGACGGAGGATTAAGTGCTTATTGAGGGAGTGACTCAGGTAGAATATGACTCTTTGAATTGATAAACTCTTGCTTTTATGCTTTTGTGTGGCTCTTAAGTTATTTATACTGTTTGTTCGCTACTAATGACAATAACAGTTTCCTGGTAACTGTGGAGCCCTTTCCTTTTGATGAAAATTGACATCATGACATTTTATTTTTTAATAAATAATTGCATGTCTATAAGTGAAGGCATCTATGATCCACTCAGGCTTACGATGCTTTTGAGAAACGCAGCCCTGAAAGATTATTAAGATCTGAGAAGCAGGTCTGCATTTACTCTCTGTCTAGCATAATTGAGATATTAAAAAGATTTTGTTTGTAATTTTATTTGGTATTTTCAGGACTACACAGATTGATCTGTTTTTTTTAACATATATATATATTAGAATTTTTAATTATTTATGCGCAAGACAAAAACAATGGGAAATACAAAAATAATGCAATGCAAGACATTTAAATAATCACAAAAATGTCATTGTTAATTACATTACAATATGACTACACAGATTTAAAATACACTTTGTAGCCACTGAAAAAAATGTTTAGGATTTACTTTGAAACAATTTTCACAAAAAAAAAAAAAAAAAAAAAAAAAATACATTTCATAAACAATTACAAAGAAATGGCAAGTAACATTAAATGGCAAGGACTTAAATGTGAAATTTTGAAGTAGAAAAACTGAAATTGGATTTTCTTGTAAAACATACTCCAATAAACCTTTAATTATAACTTTGAATTTTATTTTTCTACTGTGTAGTTACAAATGAAAAGTGTAGTTGAGTGACTCTAAAACCTCGTCAATAACATGTCTGAATCATATTTCACCCAAAGCCAGAAGAATGAATAATGCACAGTATATTAGAAGCAGGTTTTAGGGCAATAAAATAAAATAAAATAATAAAATAAAATAAAATAAAATAAAATAAAATAAAATAAAATAAAATAAAATAAAATAAAATAAAATAAAATAAAATAAAATAAAATAAAATAAAATAAAATAAAATAAACAAATAAAATAATCAAATAAAATAATCAAATCAAATAAATACATAAAATAATAAATAAAATAAATAATTAAATAAAATATTAAATAAAATAAAATAATAAAAATAAATAAATGATAATAAAATAAATAAATAAAAATAAAATAAAAAAATCACTTTTATACGAAAAAAGTATATATTATTTAAGTTGTAAAATATTTATACATTACTGTATTATTTGTGCTTGTGAGGATTTAAAGAAACTTCGCCATGGCCCCGAGAATCATCGTTTTATATTTTAATATTTTGTTAATATTATTTTTTATTATAATGCATAAAGATCATTTACAGTTATAAAATTGTGGGAATTATGAATAAATGAACCTGGCCAAACACTATTTATTTATTTGTTCATTCATTCATTCATTCATGCCTGTGACCGGACATGTTTTTGTGAGATTCACTCTTATCTCAGTGCTTGAGGTTACATTCAGCAGCGCCACATGTTGGATTAAAAGACTTGTAGTTCTTCATCTAAGCATCTGATCATCAGTGGGCGTTCCTGTAATGACTGTGTCAAGGTTTCCCTCATGACCTGAAGGGGGCTGGTCTGCTTCAAATCCACTGTAATTATCCAAACAAAGGCCAGGCCTAATTGTCCTGTAAAACAATCCAGCTGCCATTGAGCAGCAGCAGATCTTTTCTCTGGCCAAGGGTGATCCATCTCTGCGGTGTCGCAGGGACAGAAGGAGGGCTCTGACAGGTTAAGCCCTGATATATAGTCATGTATTGTGTTGTGCTTTGCAGACGGGAACACAAAAGAAAAGTTAACCTGGATGACTCCATTGTCACTGTTCTCTCGGCTCCACAGAGGATTTGGTGATAAAAACAGACTCTTAGTGACGCACAACGCGCCAGACATGAAATTGGACGCTAACACTGAATCCGTTATTGATGTCTGTCTGATGACACAAAGAAAGTGTGTAACTTTAGACAAAAAGAAAGCGATGGGGGGTTGGTGCATGAATGAAACTGCTCACACCGCAAGAGAACTTTAAAGGGCTTTTCTCTTGAATATCTTTTGTGCATTATGAAAATAGTCATTATTTTGCCCAGATTCTGTCAAAATTGACCTTAATTACTTACTTAAAGTGACAGTTTACTCAAAAATGAAAATTAGCCCATGATTTACCCCCCCCCCCAAATCAATAAATGTATCCCTTAAAACTCATGTTTGATCATCAAAATAACATATTTAAAAGGTTTTTTTCCTGTGAAAAAGTGGAAATACTGGTTTAATTCAGCCATATATGTTTGAACCAGAAACTGATCCAGAAGAAGTGGAAGAGCGAATTAATGCGTTTTATGCATCGCTCTCTACAATGTCAGACACATAATGGTAATTAATATGATTAGCCTTTTGCTTGACTACATTATCAGATGGCTAATAATGTGTTCCCGTCCCATCTCAGTCTGCCTTCTAAAAATCAGTATTCTTAGAAACGCTTTGAACAACTTAGAACGTCAGTGGAGAAAGGCATATAGTTCATCATAATATTTATAATATACTGTACATAAGTCACCCGCTATTTAGTCTGGCATAGCCAGAGCTTCAGACTGACGGCAAAAGGTCTGGACTCTATCGCAGCTTTCATTGGTGAAGGACCGCCCAAGAGGACGTTTGACTGACATGTAACGCAACCAATCACAGTTCGTTTTGTTCCGCCGTTGCCGTTTAGGGGCGTGATAATGTAAAGTCCTGAAGTGTTTCCAGATAAGTGTGCCATATGCATCAGACGTTCAGACAACGGTTCGTGGGAGTGACATCTGAGGCTGAGACTACCCGCTATATTGCTAAATGTACCAGATTTTTCATATCAACAGAAAAATATACCGGGATAACCCGGCTTCTCTTGAGACTCCCCTGCTTCAGAGCGGTCATAGTTAATGATATGCCCCGCCCCCCTCGTGACGTGATTGGTTACAAGGTAGATTGTGGTGTCAGAACCCCAGCGCTTTCAAAACGCTTTTTTTCACTGCAGTTTTAAGGAGAAAATACAATGGTGTTGAACATGTCATTTGCACATGGTTCGTCTTAAAGCATATTAAAAACACTGCATAGACATATAAACAACATTAAAAACTTGATTTTCACCACAGGGGGCCTTTAATAAATGTCCCAGTTATGATTTTGCTTACATTAATTTTATTAATATGCAGTCACATTACCAAAATTCCAGCTAAATTTTGAGGGTAAAATGGTCCACTGTCTCTATTATCAGTAGTGTAGTGGTGTATGAAGCACAGCTCACACTAAAGTCACTTTCAAACCAAGCCAAATTGGCATAGGGAAATCTTTCACCCTCAAATGAAATTCACGATCACATGGATTCTGATTTAAACAAAAGAGTCAACAAAAGCTGTACTTCCATGAGTGGAGAAAAACTGTCTAGGACATTACTAATACGGCCGCCACGTGATCTTGACTTAATGAGACTTTGATATTATTCTGAAGGGGGAAAAATGGTTACACCTTATTGGTCCTCTTTAAATATTCTGTTGACTATATGTACCGTTGCAACTAACTCTCATTAGAGTATTAATAGAGTATTAGTAGACTGGTAGAGTTAGGGTTAGTAGAATAATACATGTACTTGCAAAGTTACTTATAGTCAGTAGACTATCAAAATAAAGTGTTAGCAGATATTAAGCAGACAGTCTACTAATACTCTAATGACTGCTAGTTGACATGTAGTTGCAAAGTTACTTATAGTCAACAGAATGTCTACAGAGGACCATCAAAACAAAGTGTTACCAAAATAATATTTACCATCATTACGGACATTAATTATGAATGACATTTCATGGTTTTTATGATTAATTAGTGTGCGGCTGATTTGTAACACACCACCATACAATCCAGTGGATCTAAGGGTCATTATTTGGCTTTTAACTTTGCATGTCTGAAACTTTTGCTTCAGATAAAAGCTGTCGGCACACACCATGGTTGCTTTCTTGCGTTGTGTATTTTGTGGTGTGTGTGTGTCTTCCCACTTCTTTTCAAGGATTACCCAACAGCCTCTTTGGCTGTGTACTTTGCCAGAGGTGGGACAGATGCAGGATCTAAATCATGACCTAAACAAACAGGTTGAGGCAGGTGAGGGACTGTTATTGATGGAACATGGAGTGATAGATGCTTGACCTCCTAGCATTTCTGTTCTTTTAATTGACATAGAGAACCTCCCAGGGGCCATGGCTCCTAAGTAAATTCACCACAGATGATGTTTTAAACTTTTGTGAATAAAAAGAAGTGTGCTTAATTGTATTTATGGATTAGGTGCATTTTGCCTGCCGTGTTGGATTTCTAATCTAGTGAGTGTTTTTAATTCTTGTTTATTGAATCTATTATATCACTTAAAACACTACTAAAATCTATATTTCCATTACATGAGCCAATTGCATTTGAAATGCACGCATGTTTGAGTCAGGTGAATGACAGAAATACACTTTACTGTCCGTGAAGAGAAAATTGAATTGGACTCATTATCCCCGCCTCAAAGGGTGCCCTAACAGCACATCCACCCAAAACCCAAACAAAGAGTCCAGTAGGGTAGAGGAGCGGAGGTGGTCTTGGGGGAGGGATCGAGGGCCAGGCCCGTGAAGAGGAATTGGACCAGGATAATGGCACGGTGGTGGACCATGAAGCAGTGGCGGACCTGGGCCGTGGAGCAATGGCAGGCTTGGACTGTGGTGCAGTGGCGGGCCTGGACTGTGGAGTGAATGACCGCACCCTGGAGGATCAGATGGTTGTGGTGGGAACAGTGGAGGTGGGAACCCCCAAGGTGGCGCTGGTGGAACTGGAGACCACCACAGCAGACACCATGGCTGATGACCATCAGGGCAGAGTAGATGGAACTGAAGACAACCACGGTGGAGCAGGCGGATGCGATGACAACCTTCTCATTATCGCTGGAGGGCACCATGGTGAAGTAGGTGGATTGGGAGGCCCTGGCGGAGAAATAACATGAGCGGCCTCCATGGCCATAGCATGTGGCACAGCGAGTTCACAAGCGGTCGTTGCCTCCTCTGGAGGAGCTGTAGTGTTCCCCGCTGCCTCTGGAGGAGCTGTAGTGGTCGCTGCTACCTCTGGAGGAGCTGTAGCAGTCACCGCTACCTCTGGAGGAGCTGTAGCAGTCACCGCTACCTCTGGAGGAGCTGTAGTGGTCGTCACCACCTCTGGAGGAACTGTAGCGGTTGCCGTCTCTGAAAGAGCTGTAGCAGTCACTGCTACCTCTGCAGGAGCTGTAGTGGTCATTGCCACCTCTGGAGGAGCTGTAGCAGTCGCCGCTACCTCTGGAGGAGCTGTAGTGGTCGTCACCGCCTCTGCAGGATCTGTAGTGGTCGTCGCCACCTCTGGAGGAGCTGTAGCAGTCGCCGCTACCTCTGGAGGAGCTGTAGCAGTCGCCGCTAGCTCTGGAGGAGCTGTAGCGGTCGTCACCGCTAGCTCTGGAGGAGCTGTAGCGGTCGTCACCGCCTCTGGAGGAGCTGTAGTGGTCGCCGCTACCTCTGAAAGAGCTGTAGCAGTCGCCGCCGCCTCTGAAGAAGCTGTTGCGGTCACAGCGGACTGCCTCTGGAGGAGCTGTAGCAGTCACAGCGGACTGCCTCTGGAGGAGCTGTAGCAGTCACAGCGGACTGCCTCTGGAGGAGCTGTAGCGGTCGCCGCAGCCACCTCTGGAGGAGCTGTAACGTTTATAGCCGCCTCTGGTGGAGCTGTAGCGGTCATCGTCACCTCTGGAGAAGCTGTAGCGGTCGTCGCCGCCTCTGGAGGAGCTGTAGCGTTCCCTGCTGCCTCTGGAGCTGTAGCGGTTGTCGCCACCTCTGGAGGAGCTGTAGCGGTTGTCGCCACCTCTGAAGGAGCTGTAGTAGTCGTTGTTGCCTCTGGAGGAGCTGTAGCGCTCCCCGCTGTTTCTGGAGGAGCTGTAGCGTTCCCCGCTGTTTCTGGAGGAGCTGTAGCGCTCCCCGCTCTTTCTGGAGGAGCTGTAGTGGTCGTCACCACCTCTGGAGGAACTGTAGCGGTTGCCGTCTCTGAAAGAGCTGTAGCAGTCACTGCTACCTCTGCAGGAGCTGTAGTGGTCGTTGCCACCTCTGGAGGAGCTGTAGCAGTCGCCGCTACCTCTGGAGGAGCTGTAGTGGTCGTCACCGCCTCTGCAGGATCTGTAGTGGTCGTCGCCACCTCTGGAGGAGCTGTAGCAGTCGCCGCTACCTCTGGAGGAGCTGTAGCAGTCGCCGCTAGCTCTGGAGGAGCTGTAGCGGTCGTCACCGCTAGCTCTGGAGGAGCTGTAGCGGTCGTCACCGCCTCTGGAGGAGCTGTAGTGGTCGCCGCTACCTCTGAAAGAGCTGTAGCAGTCGCCGCCGCCTCTGAAGAAGCTGTTGCGGTCACAGCGGACTGCCTCTGGAGGAGCTGTAGCAGTCACAGCGGACTGCCTCTGGAGGAGCTGTAGCGGTCGCCGCAGCCACCTCTGGAGGAGCTGTAACGTTTATAGCCGCCTCTGGTGGAGCTGTAGCGGTCATCGTCACCTCTGGAGAAGCTGTAGCGGTCGTCGCCGCCTCTGGAGGAGCTGTAGCGTTCCCTGCTGCCTCTGGAGCTGTAGCGGTTGTCGCCACCTCTGGAGGAGCTGTAGCGGTTGTCGCCACCTCTGAAGGAGCTGTAGTAGTCGTTGTTGCCTCTGGAGGAGCTGTAGCGCTCCCCGCTGTTTCTGGAGGAGCTGTAGCGTTCCCTGCTGCCTCTGGAGCTGTAGCGGTTGTCGCCACCTCTGGAGGAGCTGTAGCGGTTGTCGCCACCTCTGGAGGAGCTGTAGCGGTTGTCGCCACCTCTGAAGGAGCTGTAGCGCTCCCCGCTGTTTCTGGAGGAGCTGTAGCGCTCACTGCGGACTGCCTCTGGAGGAGCTGTAGGAGGAACACACTTGCATCACCGAAACTCACAGCCGCCATCTTGTGCACCTAGCCCATTGTGCACTTGTAGTGTATTTCAAATCTTAAAAGCACTTTTAAAAGTTTTGTCAAATTAAATGTTTACTTTAAAGTACATTTTAAATCATTGTTTTACTAATATTTTCTTGCGCTTCAAAGTACATTTATTTTAATATGCTGACTAACATGTAAAGTACATGATTATAATTTTAATTTTAGTGTGATATTTGATATTGCATTTAAAGTTACTATATTTTTTAATATACTAAATCGCAACTTCATCATTACAAATGTTTAATTAAAAATATACTTAAATACATCACATACAAGTTTAGATAGAAATTACATCACGTTTACTTTAGTTTACTTTTACCATATTCCAAATGGAAGTAATTAATGATAAGATCTTTATGAAATTTTATATCGATCTACTTAAGTCAGTCAAAAAAAAAAATCCTAAAGTTAGGTTAATTGCATTGAATACAAATTTAAACTATAAGTTCACAGAACTACAAATTTAAGTTATAATTTGATTTAATTTAAATTAAGTGTGCATTCAGTTTACACTTAAATATTTTTAAAAGTATATAATTTCCGTGATAAGTTAAAAGTATGCTAAAGTGAACTTCTTTTTACAGAGAATGGTGATGATATAAAAATTGCTGTACTAAATTATGGCCATTGACAATAATGTAACAGGAAACGTATTGTCTCAGTTCTCTTTTAAGCAGTTCCCGACAAAAATATATTCCTTTTTTGTTATATATATTCCCCTACTGGGAGGAGTGTTTTCTAAACATTGTCTGCTGTCTTTTCTACACCTGAACACCTGAACACCTGAACACCCGAGGACACATTCTGACACCAGATCGTAATTCCAACCTCAACGGCAGCAACAGCTGTGATGTCACAAGCAATGTTAGCATAATGTTATTTTGTGAAATTATTTTTGTATTCACCAGATGAAAATTAATCAGTTCAAAAGGGAGGTCCAATCTTCTTGCATTGGATTGTTACATTTATAATCAAATTCTCAGTGTCATTCCGAGGCATAATGAACGTGCACACAAGGACATGCCGTTAAGTTCTCCGGAACAGCTCTGGGAATGTCACACCAGTGCAGGAATTCCGGACTGCATACAGTTACTAAAGGCTGCTAGACTTCTGTGTTTAGTCTACAAATTGAAGTTCTTTTCTACAAAATACCTTTTCCCACACTCACTAATTTCTGCCAGTTTTCATAGCTGTATGTCGCTCATGCAAACCATTGGTCCGTTCTGAGTGGCAGCTATATGCCTACACACATAGCTTTCTCACATGACACCCGCTAGCTGGACCTCGACTGCGAGAGTTGGTCTGATAGTGAGAAATACTGCAGCTAGTGTCCAAACAAAGACAAAAGCCTGAGATACAACAGACAGACAGAAGCATTACGCCATGTTGTGTTCCTCTAGGTGTTGTGTTAATTGGGGTGTATATAAAGAGAAAGCAGCAAGACAGTTTTGGTATTTCTGACAGGTATATGCAAGATTAAGAGCACTGATGTTTGGTGAAGGTTTGTCATTTTAAAAACAAGTAGCAGATTAGGAGACATTTTTTTGGTGTTTGTTTTCACTTGTAGCCAAGTAAGAGATTATTTTTTTATTCAATTGAAATGGCCACAATTAACACATTCCTTTCATTCCAGTGTGATGAATTGGGCTAATTCCAGTTAGGACTCATTATTTCATCAGACTACCAAGAGTTAAGACTTTTTGTGCACAAAACTGGGTGAAAAACAAAGTGATGAGGTCATGTGACATTCTATTATGTAGCTACAATGCAGCAAGATACTGTTCGAAATACTTTTCAGAATTTCTTTTTTTGTTTTATTGTATGCACTATACATTCCATTAGTCTTAGTATTAGCATTACATTAGTAGCCTATTTTATTCCAAACATAGCCAGTGGATTTTAAAATAATGAATTTATTTTGATATTTAAGCAAGTTTGATATTTGCATCAGGTTCAGTTGGCCATGCATATTTGTCATGTTGACCAACAGAAAGCTGATTTGTGCTTCACATATCACTATTGACAATAGACAATGTACCTTTTCCCCCAAAATTTCGCTAATTTGACCGCAGCTGTACCACAGACTTAAAAGTCCAGTCCCGTTCCCAGCAAAGTATGTACTTTTAGTGTGTACAAGAAGTATGCAAATCCTACTGTTAAATTATAAAATAAAGTGACATACACATTTCTATTAAAGTACAAACAACTTGAACAATTTATTACTGTGCCGTTAATTATTACAAAATAAAAAAAGAGAAAAAAATGTAACAAACATGAACAGAATCCTCTTGTGGAAAAAAAAAAACATTTTAGCATATATTTAAAAAAGAACATTATTAAGGAAACAATTTACTTTAAAAGAATACTTTTGTTTTCGGACATTTAACTGCATGTTATTTGTAGTTTATAAATGTTATAGTTTATATATTTTGCATGTATAAAATGTATTATAGTTTAAATTTATATTAAACACAACAAAGTGCAAAATTCTGGTCCATGAAGTAATTTCCATAGGGAAATTTATTTTTAATGGTAATTAATAAACTTTTAAAGACAGCCCTACTATGAGCTAATAATCGATAGTATTTGCTTCTGACATTATTTCAGCTTATTTTTAAAATAGTAATGTTTAACAGCGGAATTCGTGATGAAAAATGTCTCGGTTACGTATGTAACCCTTGGTGACTTCTGGGAGCCCCTATTAGCTTTGAGTGTATACAGAACGAGCCAATGCACATTGGCGTGCAAGATTTGCATCTCTCGCCCTGCGTGAGCGGATGCAGCGCACTTTGTTTTACACTGAGGAGTACAGCAACTGTGGCGGCGGGACGTATGTCTCCGTTCCCTCCTTCAGGGTTACCCTCCCGAGGGTTACACGTATGTCGGATGTCACCAACGAATTGGGATCCCTATGGAAAACGCCATGGTTGCTGCCACTTCCAGTGCCCTGCGTCACCTCTCAGACCCCCAATATTTGGGGCGGAAGATAACCGCAGGGAGCGTCAATCAGTGTCGTTCTGCATGACCCATTCAGTGAGACTATTGGATAACACTGGGAAAGCATGCCCCTTCCAGGGGAAGGGAATGCTGCGGAGCCCACATCCTGCCCAAAGGGAGGTATCATGTGGGAGTTACACATGTGGACTGGCCAGTTAGGGCAGTGCAATGGCCAATCCAGGGGGGAGACAACACCTGGCATGGACGGCAGAGCGGACTGCGCCGTAGGGCCGTAGGGTGCTGTATTGTGGAAGAATACACATATGGGACCACCGTAGGAGTCACAACATATGGGACCCAGACTAGCACAGGTTCCACCAATGCATACGAGTGTTAGGCCTGGTGCCAGACGCCCGCAATGTCTGAATGCCGAGGGTGACGGAGGAGCTCAACAGGGTTCGCTAACTGGGGAACTCTACTGGAGAAAAAAGCACACGTATCCGGTCTATGGGGAGGGGAATGGCGCAGCAAGCCGACACTAGAATGGGCACTTCAGGGTTACTGGCTGGTTGAAGCGAGCACATGGGAAGAAACCGGCTCTACACGGAGGCTATAGAATATAGCGAACGTGTTAGGTGTCACCCAGCCCGCAGCTCTACATATACGTATCTGCCAGCGAGGCGCCATGCGCCAGCGCCCAGGAAGAGGCAACACTCATCGTGGAGTGTGCTCTCAACCCGAGTGGGCAAGGCACGCCTTGGGTTTGATATGATGGCAAGGCGATGGCATCCACTATCCAGTGGGCCATCCTCTGCTTGGAGACAGCCTTTCCCTTCTGCTGGCCTCCGTGACAGATGAAGAGCTGTTCTGAGGTCCTGAAGCTTTGTGTTCTGTCCACGTATAACCACAGAGCGTACAACCCATCTTGCAGGAAAGAAAGCACAGAACTGATCGAACACCTTCGGGGGTCTTCCCGGCGGGAAGAGCACCATTCAATGAACAGGTTCCACTTAAAAGCATAGAGGCGCCTTGTAGAGAGGGCTCTAGCCGAAGTGATGGTGTCCACCACCGACTGGGGTAGATCTCCTAGAACCTCACCGTCCCATCCAGGGACCAGACATGGAGTTTCCAGAGGTATGGATGCGGATGCCACAGGGTGCACCATCTCTGAGAAAGCAGATCCTTCCTCACCGGGGCCAGCAGTGTGCCAGCGCATCCTTGCCGAGGGTCCCCTCGGTCAGGGAATAAAACAGCTGGCAATGCGACGTGTCCAGTGCGGCAAACAGGTCTACCTGTGCGGTCCCGAAGCGCCTCCAAATCAGTTGGACAGCCTGGGGATGGAGTCTCCATTCTCCCGGAAGAACTTGCTGTCATGAGAGCTCATCGGCTGCACGATTGAGCAAGCCCGGAATGTGAGTGGCGCGAAGCGACCTCAGATGCTTCTGACTCCAAAGAAGGAGATGGCGGGCGAGTTGCGACATGCGACGGGAGCGTAGATCACCCTGATGGTTGATGTACGCAGCGGCCGCCGTGCTGTCCGTACGGCGTTTTGAAGCAGCCCAGAGCAAGATGTACTGCTAACAACTCGAGGCAGTTGATGTGCCACTGCAGTTGAGGCCCCATCCACAGACTCAAAACTGCATGTTGTACGTGGCCCCCCAGCCAGTGGCAGAGGCATCCGTGAAGACCACAGCTTGCCTGAACACTTGTTCTAGGGGAACTCCTGCCCGCAGAAACGAAGGGTCCAACCACGGGCTGAAAGTTTGGCGTTTGGGATCTTGGGACTATCCGAGCGGCGTCACTGCGGCTGCGGATGCCATATGCCCCAGGAGCCTCTGAAAAATTTCAGTGGGGCCGCTGTTCTGCGTTTGAACGAATTCAAGCAGTTCAACACCAACTGAACATGCTCCTCTGTGAGGCGCAACATTAGACTGACCAAATCCAACTCCATACAGAGAAAAGAGATCCTCTGCACAGGGGAGAGTTTGCAGTTTTTTCCAGTTGACCCGAAGACCCAACTGGATGAGGTGACTGAGCACCATGTCCCTGTGTTCGCACAACTGCTCTCTCGACTGGGCCAATATGAGCCAGTCGTCGAGGTAGTTGAGAATGCGAACACCACGCTCTCTCATGGGAGCAGTGGCTACCTCCGCGACCCTCGTGAAGACACGGGGCGACAGGAACAGCCCAAAGGGCAGGACTTTGTACTCATATGCCCGCCCCTCAGATGCTGTTCAGAAAATTCCACCAATCAGAATCGCAGCAAGCAGATTGCGCCAAAAGAGCTCTTTAGCTCCGCCCACTTCCATGAAGCACTGCAAATGACATAATCGAGTCGACCGGCAAATACTTATATATATATATTGTTTTTTATGTACATTTTTATCAACATTTTTAAATGCAGTTTTAGATTTCTCTGTTGTTTTTAATTTTATTATGCTGTCCGCAATGCTTCATTGGATTGTAGTTCTTTCCCTCACAAAGTTTCTAATGTTATGATTCTCTGCGTAGCTGATTAGTTTGTTAAAGTGGTATAAGCCAAACCAAAGACCTTTTTAAATCATATAGGTGAAATTAATGGAAAAAAAATACTACCGGAACCAACGCTGCTAAAAACGTGGTAGGGGACTAATGCAATCTATTAGATGAATTTAAGAGTGTTTTTTTGACACACTTAAGCAGGACTTTGAATGCAATTTCATAATTATTTCTATTGCCTTTGAAATAAAGATACTGCCGAATGTACTGACAAGCATTTATGTTGCTACATTATTTTAAAATGTTTTAATGTTATTTGTATTGATCCTTGTATGTCAGCTATTTGCATCCTGAAGAAGGCTGTGTCAAGCTGAAATGCATTGATCAACACTTTTAATGATTTAATGATTTAGCCTTTAGTTTATTAAAGGCTTTTTTATGCTTAACCACGTAAGTGCCTATTTGTTGTTTGATCATGTATTTAAATATATTTGTAATTACTCATTTGTATTGATGAAGTTGCAATTTAGTAAATTTTAAAAATACTAAAGTTAATATAATATCAAATAACACACTAAAATCAAGTACTTTACATGTGCTTTAGTGTACATGATGTGCTTTACATGTGCTTTAGTGTATATATATATATATATATATATACACACCAATCAGGTGTATAGGTGTATGACCACCTTCCTAATATTGTTGGTCCCCCTTTTGCTGCCAAAACAGCCCTGACCCGTCGAGGCATGGACTCCACTAGACCTCTGAAGGTGTGCTGTGGTATCTGGCACCAAGATGTTAGCAGCAGATCCTTTAAGTCCTGTAAGCTGCGAGGTGGGGCCTCCATGGATCGGACTTGTTTGTTCAGCACATCCCACAGACGCTCGATTGGATTGAGATCTGGGGAAATTGCAGGCCAAGTCAACACCTCAAACTCGTTGTTGTGCTCCTCAAACCATTCCTGAAATATTTTTGCTTTGCTTCTGATGCTCAAGTGCTCACTGTTGGTGCTTTCGGTGGTGGACAGGGATCAGCATGGGCACCCTGACTGGTCTGTGGCTATGCAGCCTCATACGCAACAAACTGCGATGCACTGTGTATTCTGACACCTTTCTATCAGAACCAGCATTAACTTCTTGAGCAATTTGAGCTCCAGTACCTCATCTGTTTGATCGGACCACACGGGCCAGCCTTCGTTCCCCACGTGCATCAATGAGCCTTGGCCGCCCATGACCCTGTCACCGGTTGACCACTGTTCCTTCCTTGGACCACTTTTGATAGATACTGACCACTGCAGACCGGGAACAGCCCACAAGAGCTGCAGTTTTGGAGATGCTCTGACCCAGTCGTCTAGCCATCACAATTTGGCCCTTGTCAAACTCGCTCAAATCCTTACGCTTGCCCATTTTTCCTGCTTCTAACATATCAACTTTGAGGACAAAGTTTAAAGGGTGATTGGGACACTTTTTGCCATTGAGATGACTTGGACAAAATGCCCCAATCAACCTGAATTCACCCTATATATATATATACACTCACCTAAAGGATTATTAGGAACACCATACTAATACTGTGTTTGACCCCCTTTCGCCTTCAGAACTGCCTTAATTCTACGTGGCATTGATTCAACAAGGTGCTGAAAGCATTCTTTAGAAATGTTGGCCCATATTGATAGGATAGCATCTTGCAGTTGATAAAGATTTGTGGGATGCACATCCAGGGCACGAAGCTCCCGTTCCACCACATCCCAAAGATGCTCTATTGGGTTGAGATCTGGTGACTGTGGGGGCCATTTTAGTACAGTGAACTCATTGTCATGTTCAAGAAACCAATTTGAAATGATTCGAGCTTTGTGACATGGTGCATTATCCTGCTGGAAGTAGCCATCAGAGGATGGGTACATGGTGGTCATAAAGGGATGGACATGGTCAGAAACAATGCTCAGGTAGGCCGTGGCATTTAAACGATGCCCAATTGGCACTAAGGGGCCTAAAGTGTGCCAAGAAAACATCCCCCACACCATTACACCACCACCACCAGCCTGCACAGTGGTAACAAGGCATGATGGATCCATGTTCTCATTCTGTTTACGCCAAATTCTGACTCTACTATCTGAATGTCTCAACAGAAATCGAGACTCATCAGACCAGGCAACATTTTTCCAGTCTTCAACTGTCCAATTTTGGTGAGCTCGTGCAAATTGTAGCCTCTTTTTCCTATTTGTAGTGGAGATGAGTGGTACCCGGTGGGGTCTTCTGCTGTTGTAGCCCATCCGCCTCAAGGTTGTGTGTGTTGTGGCTTCACAAATGCTTTGCTGCATACCTCGGTTGTAACGAGTGGTTATTTCAGTCAAAGTTGCTCTTCTATCAGCTTGAATCAGTCAGCCCATTCTCCTCTGACCTCTAGCATCAACAAGGCATTTTCGCCCACAGGACTGCCGCATACTGGATGTTTTTCCCTTTTCACACCATTCTTTGTAAACTCTAGAAATGGTTGTGCGTGAAAATCCCAGTAACTGAGCAGATTGTGAAATACTCAGACCGGCCCGTCTGGCACCAACAACCATGCCACGCTGAAAATTGCTTAAATCACCTTTCTTTCCCATTCTGACATTCAGTTTGGAGTTCAGGAGATTGTCTTGACCAGGACCACACCCCTAAATGCATTGAAGCAACTGCCATGTGATTGGTTGATTAGATAATTGCATTAATGAGAAATTGAACAGGTGTTCCTAATAATCCTTTAGGTGAGTGTATATATATAGGTGAATGACATAAGGATGAGTAAATGAGGACAGCAAATTTATTTTCCTTTAAACAGCGAAATTGTTTTTCTTCATTCAATACTGTAAGAGGTCATATCAAAGCATGTAGATGAGATAAATTTGACACACAAACACTGAGCAGTGGTTAATGTGGGATGTGATTATCAGGATGAGGATGATCGGTTTAAGGGAGTGAGCTCTAGTGGACGGCCGGACGCCTCTGCACTGATGTTCCTGTTACTATGAGACCGAGACAGGAGGGCAGACAGCTGTGTGTAGCACTGGACCCGCCTCCCCTTCGACAAACTGCCATCTGAGTGGAGGAAAACAGCTGTCAATTATCTCAAACAACCAACAGAGCAGCAGAACAATGTTGACACAATACACTAAATCATTTTGTTATTCATTTTTATAAACATACAGTAAATCTGCAGATCTGATACACTGAATAGTAACTAGAACTTGTACGCACCAGAATGAGATCTGTGTTCTGTAAAAAGATCCTTGCTGCCATTCCAGTAATGAGCTGCCATCTTCCCATGATAGTCCCTTATACTGTCTCTGGCATCTGAAGAGAGGAAAAGATGTTTCCGATTGTACAGCAACACTTTCAAAATAAACATTTTGAATCATTGGTGTTATTAATATTAACTCTTTTCACACCATGTCAGCATGATACCTGTTACACTGTGATGCACTTCCACAAACACACACAGCCATTAAAGACATAACGTCTTTAACGTCTTTCAAGACATGACATTAAATGTACTGTTCACAAAAAAAAGTTAGTATGGTGATTTTCAGCAAGTACTAAATTAAATTTCAGCCTTCTCCTCACACAAAGCTATCACATGGCTTCAGAACACATACTTTTGTGCCTTTTCTAGTCAGTTTTGCTGAAACTCAATTAGGGGGACGTTCCATATTGGTTGTTTTATGGTCACATAACATGGTCTTCTGTTGGTCATATAAAAACTTTCCCGATATGACTTTAGGGGAACGTTACATTTTGGTTATTCTATGGTCACACAGCAACGTTACAAAGACGACATTTGGGACATTAACAGAACGTTCCCATGTGGTGCCCTGTTGGGGACGTTTAATTCGGGACTGCGCTGCAACATATAGTGGGGAGAACAAGTATTTGATACACTGCCGATTTTGCAGGTTTGCCCACTTACAAAGCATGTAGAAGTCTGTAATTTTTATCATAGGTACACTTCAACTGTGAGAGACGGAATCTAAAACAAAAATCCAGAAAATCACATTGTATGATTTTTGAGTAATTAATTTGCATTTTATTGCATGACATAAGTATTTGATACATCAGAAAAGCAGAACTTAAT
The DNA here is from genome assembly GCA_039654105.1 of Coreius guichenoti. NCBI lineage: Eukaryota > Metazoa > Chordata > Actinopteri > Cypriniformes > Gobionidae > Coreius > Coreius guichenoti. The sequence continues at coordinate 28,890,731 of CM077191.1, forward strand.
ATTTGGTACAGAAACCTTTGTTTGTAATTACAGAGATCATACGTTTCCTGTAGTTCTTGACCAGGTTTGCACACACTGCAGCAGGGATTTTGGCCCACTCCTCCATACAGACCTTCTCCAGATCCTTCAGGTTTCGGGGCTGTCGCTGGGCAATACGGACTTTCAGCTCCCTCCAAAGATTTTCTATTGGGTTCAGGTCTGGAGACTGGCTAGGCCACTCCAGGACCTTGAGATGCTTCTTACGGAGCCACTCCTTAGTTGCCCTGGCTGTGTGTTTCGGGTCGTTGTCATGCTGGAAGACCCAGCCATGACCCGTCTTCAATGCTCTTACTGAGGGAAGGAGGTTGTTGGCCAAGATCTCGCGATACATGGCCCCATCCATCCTCCCCTCAATACGGTGCAGTCGTCCTGTCCCCTTTGCAGAAAAGCATCCCAAAAGAATGATGTTTCCACCTCCATGCTTCACGGTTGGGATGGTGTTCTTGGGGTTGTACTCATCCTTCTTCTTCCTCCAAACACGGCGAGTGGAGTTTAGACCAAAAAGCTCTATTTTTGTCTCATCAGACCACATGACCTTCTCCCATTCCTCCTCTGGATCATCCAGATGGTCACTGGCAAACTTCAGACGGGCCTGGACATGCGCTGGCTTGAGCAGGGGGACCTTGTGTGCGCTGCAGGATTTTAATCCATGACGGCGTAGTGTGTTACTAATGGTTTTCTTTGAGACTGTGGTCCCAGCTCTCTTTAGGTCATTGACCAGGTCCTGCCGTGTAGTTCTGGGCTGATCCCTCACCTTCCTCATGATCATTGATGCCCCACGAGGTGAGATCTTGCATGGGGCCCCAGACTAAGGGAGATTGACCGTCATCTTGAACTTCTTCCATTTTCTAATAATTGCGCCAACAGTTGTTGCCTTCTCACCAAGCTGCTTGCCTATTGTCCTGTAGCCCATCCCAGCCTTGTGCAGTCTACAATTTTATCCCTGATGTCCTTACACAGCTCTCTGGTCTTGGCCATTGTGGAGAGGTTGGAGTCTGTTTGATTGAGTGTGTGGACAGGTGTCTTTTATACAGGTAACGAATTCAAACAGGTGCAGTTAATACAGGTAATGAGTGGAGAACAGGAGGGCTTCTTAAAGAAAAACTAACAGGTCTGTGAGAGCTGGAATTCTTACTGGTTGGTAGGTGATCAAATACTTATGTCATGCAATAAAATACAAATTAATTATTTAAAAATCATACAATGTGATTTTCTGGATTTTTGTTTTAGATTCCATCTCTCACAGTTGAAGAGTAGCTATGATAAAAATTACAGACTTCTAGATGCTTTGCAAGTAGGAAAACCTGCAAAATCGGCAGTGTATCAAATACTTGTTCTCCCTACTGTATCTTGTTCAGTGCAGTGGCCTCTACATTACATTCCTATAACGTTTGCAGGACCTTTAGGGGACCAACCTAGAATGTTATTTTTTGGTCCTATTTAGGTCCTTCCATCACATTTACTGAATGCTTTCAGAACATGTTTGAGTGAATCAATGTACACTGGGCTGCTTTGCAAATGAGGGTCAGTAAAACACAGGATTTGCACAAAAGTCTCTTCTCAAAGATGGATCAATACCAACTGTCCAACAGCCCAGTGTACATTGATTCACTGTTATATATTGATTCACACATGTTCTGAAAACAGGCTATTGAAATGGCTGGATTTAACCCACAAAAAAAAATGCTGAACAACCATAAATGAACTTTATATCACACCATGTTGGTTAATTTGTCCAGAGGAGAACTGGCCCTTCAACTGAGCCTGGCTTCTTCTGACGGAGTTTGGTTTCCTTGCCACTGTCGCCTCTGGCTTGCTTAATCCTACTCCTACCCCTAAACCTACCCATAACCATTTATTAAAACTACGTACAGTTATGAAGAAAAACATAACAGACAGACGTGTGTAATCACATTTACTGCGTAAATGTCAAAAGCAGCAGCAAAAGTCGTTGAAATGACGATGTGTTGCAGTCGCAGCCCCCTCTGGCTGTATATAATAGTTTTGTATGAGGTATAGAGCAGAATTTAAGTTATTAATCTATGAAAATATTAATATTAAATATTAAATATTAATTTCCCAATTTCAAATGTACAACTGAAACACGGCATGTCACAATCTGTGACGCATCAGAGCGAGAGCCAATGAGCGTTCAATGTCACTGCCATAAATCATGTCGTAACGCTTCTACAGGGCGCAATTTTTAAATTTTAATTCATCATAACGAGCGCAGGATTTGATGTTTACGGAGAATGGAGATGAAGATCGCTGGATAAACAGCTGAATTTGGATCCTTTCCTCGCAAACGTATGGATTCTAAAGATTTGCATTACAGCGAGCGAATAAATTTGATCTCTTTTGTGAATTTATGTTGTGTTTTGGTGTATTTTATGGTTTATTGTCAGTCGCTGTATAGGAGAAAACGCATTTTGTGTCTCATGGCAAACAAACTGAATATTACAAAATGGTTAAACGATTAAAGAAATGTTATTGATTTTAAGGTTTTAAAGTGTAGTCTTGTTTAACATTATGTAATCCTCCAAAATGAGTTTGCAGCAGAAGTCACGAACAGAGCGAGATGTTATTATTTCATATTAAGTACAGTGGGGAGAACAAGTATTTGATATACTGCCGATTTTGCAGGTTTGCCCACTTACAAAGCATGTAGAAGTCTGTAATTTTTATCATAGGTACTCTTCAACTGTGAGTGACGGAATCTAAAACAAAAATCCAGAAAATCACATTGTATGATTTTTAAATAATTAATTTGCATTTTATTGCATGACATAAGTATTTGATACATCAGAAAAGCAGAACTTAATATTTGGTACAGAAACCTTTGTTTGCAATTACAGAGATCATACGTTTCCTGTAGTTCTTGACCAGGTTTGCGCACACTGCAGGAGGGATTTTGGCCCACTCCTCCATACAGACCTTCTCCAGATCCTTCAGGTTTCGGGGCTGTCGCTGGGCAATACGGACTTCCAGCTCCCTCCAAAGATTTTCTATTGGGTTCAGGTGTGGAGACTGGCTAGGCCACTCCAGGACCTTGAGATGCTTCTTACGGAGCCACTCCTTAGTTGCCCTGGCTGTGTGTTTCGGCTCGTTGTCATGCTGTAAGACCCAGCCACGACCCATCTTCAATGCTCTTACTGAGAGAAGGAGGTTGTTGGCCAAGATCTCGCGATACATGGCCCCATCCATCCTCCCCTCAATACGGTGCAGTCGTCCTGTCCCCTTTGCAGAAAAGCATCCCCAAAGAATGATGTTTCCACCTCCATGCTTCACGGTTGGGATGGTGTTCTTGGGGTTGTACTCATCCTTCTTCTTCCTCCAAACACGGCGAGTGGAGTTTAGACCAAAAAGCTCTATTTTTGTCTCATCAGACCACATGACCTTCTCCCATTCCTCCTCTGGATCATCCAGATGGTCATTGGCAAACTTCAGACGGGCCTGGACATGCGCTGGCTTGAGCAGGGGGACCTTGCGTGCGCTGCAGGATTTTAATCCATGACGGCGTAGTGTGTTACTAATGGTTTTCTTTGAGACTGTGGTCCCAGCTCTCTTCAGGTCATTGACCAGGTCCTGCCGTGTAGTTCTGGGCTGATCCCTCACCTTCCTCGTGATGCCCCACGAGGTGAGATCTTGCATGGTGCCCCAGACCGAGGGAGATTGACCGTCATCTTGAACTTCTTCCATTTTCTAATAATTGCACCAACAGTTGTTGCCTTCTCACCAAGCTGCTTGCCTATTGTCCTGTAGCCCATCCCAGCCTTGTGCAGGTCTACAATTTTATCCCTGATGTCCTTACACAGCTCTCTGGTCTTGGCCATTGTGGAGAGGTTGGAGTCTGTTTGATTGAGTGTGTGGACAGGTGTCTTTTATACAGGTAACGAGTTCAAACAGGTGCAGTTAATACAGATAATGAGTGGAGAACAGGAGGGCTTCTTAAAGAAAAACTAACAGGTCTGTGAGAGCCGGAACTCTCACTGGTTGGTAGGTGATCAAATACTTATGTCATGCAATAAAATGCAAATTAATTATTTAAAAATCATACAATGTGATTTTCTGGATTTGTTTTAGATTCCGTCTCTCACAGTTGAAGAGTACCTATGATAAAAATTACAGACCTCTACATGCTTTGTAAGTAGGAAAACCTGCAAAATCGGCAGTGTATCAAATACTTGTTCTCCCCACTGTAGATGAGTAAACTCTGTTTAATAAATGCGACTGAAACATGTCATACATATGACAATTGAATACAACAGAGTCAAAACATTAATGCCACGATTTTAATATTCATCATAAATAGGAATACGTACAAATTTGTACGTCGGTAAAGTTGTTCATACGTAAATAATTTACTTTTTTGTGCCGTCAATACGTTAATATATTTTATGTTTTAGTGCTGTCAATACGTCAATATTATATGCTTCAGTGTGTATGAAAACGTAAATAAATGTATGTGTGGTAGAACTACACTTTACGTAAAAATACACACGTATTGTCATGAAATCACGTTGCGATTTGAATTGGTCTCAAATTATGAAGTTTGCATCGATAACTACAGTATGTTTCCATCCACTTATGTGCATCTAGATAGAAACACCAACAAAAACTTGTGCGCTTCATTGAGGTGATATACATTTTTTGCGATAGTGGTAAAGGTCAACATCTCCTATTTTTATGTAGAGTGTCAACAGCCTGTTATGCCTTTTCATAAATAACATATTATATTGCTAGAGATTCAGCGCTTTGCCTGACAAATGAATGTGTGCGAAAGTTTCTTTGACCGGCTCTTTTTAGTCGTCTAAGCTTTGTTAACGGCATTTAAACCTGCAAATTTTGCACGTCTTTAAAATAAAAAGGTGATTAGACTTTATAATATAATGATGATGAGTATTTATAACAGTAAATATCGATTTAGTAGTCCCACAATAGGGTGATTCTCATGAAGAAATGTTTGGGTCATATTTCACTCAAAAGTAAAAATAAAAAAAAATGATTTGTACATAAAATAAATCCCTTTTTTTTTTTTTTGCATTTTTAATAAAGCATACATTCTCATGACTGTAATGCGAGCTAAATAAATAATCTAAAATGTACTTTTTTTTTTTTATAATAACACCATAAATTAAATTCTATTTAAATATTATTTAAATGTACTTCACAATAAAAAATTAAAAAAAACGCTAGATAGAAACACCAACAAAAACTTGTGCGCTTCACTGAGGCGATATACATTTTTTGTCCGATAAGAAGATATGCACATAAACTACAATGGAAACACATTAAAAAAAATATTTTATGCATTTAATCTCACTTTATTGACCAATGTCTTGCTGCTGACCTTCGATGATTATGACATAAACCATAAGCAAAAATGACTTTTAAGATTTTTTGTTTTTATTGGTGAAGTGTTAAACTTTCTTCTCCTGCGTCTTCTGAGATCCAGAATGGCAGCACAGCTGAAAGGTTTGTTTGAGCTGCGCCCTCTACTGTACACGTGTGATTTTGCATTTCCTTCAGCCTCATTATTTCAATTTTGGTGTGAAAGTGCCTTTACATTTGCCCAAAATTAGAACTTTTTTGTTATAAAAAAAACAAGCCCAGCTCAGGTGAGAAAATCCAACGCAAAAGTAACGTAACACATTACGTTTCTTAAAAAGTAACTAAGTAACACAATTAGTTACTTTTTAAGGGAGTAACGCAATATTGTAATGCATTAATTTTCAAAGTAACGTTCCCCAACACTGGTCATCAGAATGATTTGGTTTAATTCCCTCAATAAGGTCTCACACGATTGCGTTCCCAAACACCAGCATCCAAACAAAAAAGAACATGACAGCGTGTATTGCGTTTCATCTGCCAGTCTGAAATGCAACTCATTTATGATGGAGGAAAAAAAGAACCCGATTGCAGCAACTTTTGGATAAATTTTTATTTTTATATTTATTTTGGATCCATTTTTATTTATTAACTTAATTATTTTTACAGACATTTTGCGGCAATTTCCCAGGAAGTGACGATTTTGTTCTCTTGAACACATGGGATTGAAACGCTGCTTTATTCGCAAATGTTTTATGCAATATTCAAGTTAAATTCGCAACTTTAAATGGAAACATAGCTAACGATTGTTACTTTTGTTACTGTTTATTACTGTGAAGCTGCTTTGAAAAAAATCTGTATTGTATAATGCGCTATAGAAATAAAGCAGACTTGACTGAAATGCTGTTGTCTCACTGTCAATACTGACTGTTCTGTGAAGCTATGAATAAAATATGATTATGTTTTCCTTCTCTCTTACTCGTAACACACAAACACTCTCATTAATGACTTTTTATAACACATAAACAGAGGTGTGAGTGTGTGGGTGGGAGGTCAAGGTTAGGGTACTTCTGCTTAAAAATAACAAATGCACCGTCATCTCTGCCATCGGAGAGTCGTTAAAAATAATACGGCCAACCACTCTCGTTTCAATCATCTCATCCTCTCTCTCTCTCTCTCGCTCTGTAGCACACAGTGATAATCACACTGGCCTTGTAGCAGCCATATGGACTCGGGCTGGTCTGGGGCCTGCTGGAATACCGCTGTGGTTAATTAGAGGCTGAATACTGAGCGACTGAGCGCTGATCTCAATCCCTTCTTGCCTGGACACACTGAGTGGCCTTTTGAGCAGCTCGGGGCCTCCAGGGATTCGGGGAGAAATGGAGGGGTAATTATTTGAGATAACAGTGAAAAGAAGAGGTGAGGATTGTGCATTTGAAAGGAGGCCAGGCAACATAAAGAGAGGGAAAGCGAGAATAGGGCAGAAATGGTGCTATAGCGGTAAAGGTCAACATCTCCTATTTTTATGTAGAGTGTCAACAGCCTGTTATGCCTTTTTAAAACGAAGGTGCTTTTCATAAATAACATATTCTATTGCTAGAGATTCGGCTTTAGAGATCAGTGCTTTGCCTGACAAATGAATGTGTGCGAATGACAAGTTTCTTTGACCGGCTCTTTTTAGTCGTCTATGCTTTGTTAACGGCATTTAAACCTTTTGACATTTTGCACGACTTTGAAATAAAAAGGTGATTAGACTTTATAATATAATGATGATGAGTATTTATAACAGTAAATATCGATTTAGTAGTCCCACAATAGGGTGATTCTCATGAAGAATATTTCACTCCAAAGTAAAAATAAAAAAATTATTTGTACATAAAATAAATCAATTTATTAAATAAATTATCAAAATATAATTTTATAATAACACCATAAATTAAATTGTATTTAAATATTATTTAAATTGTAAACTACATCTGTACTCCACAATTTAAATAATATTGTGGTAGTGAAAATATGTTCTTCTTGTTCTAAAATATGCTGATGAAAATTTAAATGTGCTTAACCATCATAAAAATAATGCAATGTAATGCAAATAAAATAAATGTAAAAATATATCTAAATAAATAAATCTTAAAACAGGTTTCTTTTTTTGTGCAAAATATGAAAGTGATAATTAAGCATTAATTACAAACTGATTGTACATTATACGGCTGACCATACATTATCCCGCTTATTACATGGTTCCTTAGGAATTAAATAAATGAATGGATATGAAATATTGATTTGAGTGTAAATTATCTGAATTACTGGGAACAAAACAGGTTGTGAGGGCAGTGTTATTTTAGTATCGTTAAGGTACTTGTCACGGACTGTCACGTACTGCTGGTCAGTAAACACGATCAAGGAGTCTTTAATTTAAATCCAAAATTACTCAGGAGAATACAGGAACAAGGAAGATCAAACACTAACATTACATTACATCACATTAATGCAAGACAAAGAACTGGGGAGGACTAAGGACTTAAATACATGAGGGAAATCATTAACAGAACTGAAAACAGGTGAAGTACTAATTAGGAACCATGGAAACAAACTGGGATCAGGGACACAGGTAAATGAGCACAGAGAAAACCAAACTAAGGCCTGGGACACACTAGACGATTTTCAAATCTCACCTAATTTTAAAACTGTGGGAGACCACAGACATAAGGGCAGTTTCAACCCATTTTTAGCATTATAATCCTCCTAATGCACACACTAGAAGAGTCGTCCGGACCGCGAGACCACACACCTGTCGATTAGTAACATAACACAGAGACTCGCAAAATCAAATGTGACTTGAGAAGAAAAACAAACTCACGCTTCTCTTGGCGTGAGTTTTGTTAAACAAAGGAGATAAAAAAGAATATGGGTGATCTTCTTTCTCAATATTCCACTTTCGTCAAGTTTCAGCTATAGAAGCACGCAATATCCGGTTGGTGAAGCTTGCTCGCTCTCATTGGCTATCGCAGGTATCACGTCAGAGGGAGCCCGATCAAGAGTCGGAAATATCAAACATGTTTGGGGTCGTGCGGGCTCCGACGCGATCGGGAGCAGTAAAATAACCGTAATGACACCACACAATTGAGGATTTTTTGGACAAAAAATAGTTTACGACAAGCCTTGAATCAGGCCACACTATGGGCCCTATCATACACTCGGCACAATGTGGCACCAGGCGCGACGCAAGTGTTTTTTGCCAGTTTCAAGCCGATGCAGTTCTCATTTTCACGTCCAGCACCACGTTGTTTAAATAGCAAATGCACTCGCGCCATCTGTTCACCCATGGACGTGCTGGTCTGAAAACCAGGTGTGTTCAGGCGCATTGTTGGTGCGTTGCTATTTTGAGGAACTGAAAACGACTGCGCCATTAACCAACAAAAACCTGGACTAAAGTCAGTTAGACAGTATTTTTTGTGTTATTTAAAGGGTGTGTTAGTAATATGTGCCTATAGGCAGGTGCACAACGCACCCATGGCTCATTAAGAGACTAGATACAACATTTTTGGACCATGCGCCGGGCGAGCAGACCGTTTTTTCCATCGTTAAACTAGCAAAAGTGGATTCTGACACGCCCTAAGTGCACCTGCGCCATGAGCTTCAGACCATGCGCTCAGATCGTTAAAATAGGGCCCAAAATCTTCAAGTGTGTGGGCAGCCTAAGAGGCTGTTTACACTACACCGTTTTAAACTAAAAACTTTTTATACGTTTAGGTCGTTTATTTAAACGACAACAGTGTTTTTGGGCCTGAAAACACAAACTTTTGAAAACGGGTTTTGAAGTGCAAGTTTTTTTTAAAAACGATACCAATATCGTGTCCGTGTAAACTACAAAAACATGCATTTGTGAAAACGGTGACGTCATGCGCATGTGTATTACATGTTCAGTCTATAGGCGTGTAGTGTTTCTTTACAAAGTGATATCGCCATCTACTGGCCTGGCATGAGTAAGGCAGCATTTTCCATGGATCCATGTGAATGGGATCATTTTGACAAATCGTTATTGTCGGTACGCAAAATACACAAAGGAACACTTGTCGTGTAAATGTACCCTAAAACCCTAAAACACAATGAAACTAAACAGAACCAAAGCATAAACCTGACAGTACTATTTTTTTCTATTGTTACTATTGTACTATTGTTTTGCCATTTTATCAGTTTTTATTTTTTTTATTTTAAGTTAACTTTAATAACCCTGTATGAGAGACATAAAACTAGCACAGCTATTTACTGTAGAAAACGAATTATACAAATTATTCAGTTTATTATTTGACTATTAGATTGCAGCAATCGACCAATTAGAATCAAGCATTTAAAAGAACAATGAATTAAAATGTCCTTTTTTTAGTTTAAATTTGATGAGAAATATAACTTGGACATTTCTTGGCTGTATTTGTGAGGTTCACCCAATGCGGTTTTACGTTTGTAAACTATATAACCAGACTGTTGTTACATGTTTGTCTGGCTTCAGTTGTGTTTTTGCTTGTCACATGTTCCTTTGTTAGTTTTCCCGCCAGTCCTTTGTTACCATAGTTACCCTCGTTAGTTATGTTCGTTTCAGCTGTGTTAAGTTCATTATCTCGTTTCAGTTTGCTACTTAAGTTCCTCCCTGTTCCTCACTCTTTGTCTGGTCACCGTTATGCTATGTTCTGTCTGTCTGTCTGTCTGTCTGTCTGTCTGTCTGTCTGTCTGTCTGTCTGTCTGTCTGTCTGTCTGTCTGTCTGTCTGTCTGTCTGTCTGTCTGTCTGTCTGTCTGTCTGTCTGTCTGGCATTTCTATTAAAACACGTTTGGATTGCATCTCCTGAGTCTTCTGCCTGTTCCTGTACACACAACTGTAACAACTGTGTTGGACTGTGGTTTAACAGGAAGGTTTGCTGACTTTTAATGACCTCGCAGACATGACCTCAGGGCTTCTCTGCCCAACAAGCTAAACCTACATTACTATCAGATCTGTGAACTCTCTAACCCCCTATATAAATGTATGACTGCTGCCTCCCCAGTCACTTATTCTATTGAATTATATATTAGCTCCTAAAGCCGTGTGTATGTTTTACACCATGTTCACTATTACAGAACATGCTGGAAGATCTTCAACATCAACACTTGTTCAAGTATTCTGTCAGCTCAAATACTGACAAGTGGAAAGTTGACCAAAAAAGACGCAGGAAACCCATCTATAATGCCATATCCGCAGTGCAGCTCCTGCAGTGCCTAAATATCATCAAGAATTGATAACAATAAACTAATAAAACTGCAGTTTCAATAAAGAGCAGGACGTTAACTCTGATTTTCAACAATCCAGTCACGAATATGTCTGAAGCAACGGCGAGCTGTTTAACCGAGTTATATGATTATGGTTGTGTCTGGAGAAATTCTATGTGCTTTAATAGAGTTACGCGGGGGTCTTAAGCTGTGCGCCGCTAAGAGAGGCTTATGTTTCCAGGCGCAAAGCAGTAATCCTATAACTGTGTTCAACTATATTGCTTAAGGCACTGCAAGCAGTCAGTTTGTAACTATGTTAAACTATCTACAGTTCCCTAACCACTCACACAGATCTCACTCTGATAAGATAACGCATTATTCACCCGGAGTGCTATAGAAATCATTAGTGCAGCGGAGAGATGCTGGTCTGATCACTTCAAATGACTTCAAATCGCTGATACAAGAAATACTCTGGTCATGCTATTGTGCAGTATAAGGCATCAGAGGGTAATACCGTGTTTCTGAAACATATACACTCACCTAAAGGATTATTAGGAACACCATACTAATACTGTGTTTGACCCCCTTTCGCCTTCAGAACTGCCTTAATTCTACGTGGCATTGATTCAACAAGGTGCTGAAAGCATTCTTTAGAAATGTTGGCCCATATTGATAGGATAGCATCTTGCAGTTGATGGAGATTTGTGGGATGCACATCCAGGGCACGAAGCTCCCGTTCCACCACATCCCAAAGATGCTCTATTGGGTTGAGATCTGGTGACTGTGGGGGCCATTTTAGTACAGTGAACTCATTGTCATGTTCAAGAAACCAATTTGAAATGAATCGAGCTTTGTGACATGGTGCATTATCCTGCTGGAAGTAGCCATCAGAGGATGGGTACATGGTGGTCATAAAGGGATGGACATGGTCAGAAACAATGCTCAGGTAGGCCGTGGCATTTAAACGATGCCCAATTGGCACTAAGGGGCCTAAAGTGTGCCAAGAAAACATCCCCCACACCATTACACCACCACCACCAGCCTGCACAGTGGTAACAAGGCATGATGGATCCATGTTCTCATTCTGTTTACGCCAAATTCTGACTCTACCATCTGAATGTCTCAACAGAAATCGAGACTCATCAGACCAGGCAACATTTTTCCAGTCTTCAACTGTCCAATTTTGGTGAGCTCGTGCAAATTGTAGCCTCTTTTTCCTATTTGTAGTGGAGATGAGTGGTACCCGGTGGGGTCTTCTGCTGTTGTAGCCCATCCGCCTCAAGGTTGTGCGTGTTGTGGCTTCACAAATGCTTTGCTGCATACCTCGGTTGTAACGAGTGGTTATTTCAGTCAAAGTTGCTCTTCTATCAGCTTGAATCAGTCGGCCCATTCTCCTCTGACCTCTAGCATCAACAAGGCATTTTCGCCCACAGGACTGCCGCATACTGGATGTTTTTCCCTTTTCACACCATTCTTTGTAAACTCTAGAAATGGTTGTGCGTGAAAATCCCAGTAACTGAGCAGATTGTGAAATACTCAGACCGGCCCGTCTGGCACCAACAACCATGCCACGCTCAAAATTGCTTAAATCACCTTTCTTTCCCATTCTGACATTCAGTTTGGAGTTCAGGAGATTGTCTTGACCAGGACCACACCCCTAAATGCATTGAAGCAACTGCCATGTGATTGGTTGATTAGATAATTGCATTAATGAGAAATTGAACAGGTGTTCCTAATAATCCTTTAGGTGAGTGTATGTGCACTTTGTAATTTTCCAGGGGTTTATTTTTTATGAAAACTAACATTTAAACTATAGGGCCTTGGAAATGTTGTACCATGTCATCATCATTTATTTTTCAAATGCATTTTATATATTGGTTTTATTATTTTACCCTTGACCTAGACCGACTTTCAATCTAAACATATGAAATTGCATCATACATTTTTTTAAATTTAATTTAATATTTAAATTTATAAAACTGATTTTCTAAACAGTGAAATAATGGTATTATTGGTAACAGTGAAATAATTATATAGTTGTATTGTTATTATTATTAGTCCTGGTGTCATTTTGTACCATGTACATTTGACCATTTAATGTAACTTAATTAAATTTGATTATTTAAAAAAAATGATATTCATACAAAGAGTGTAATAAACCATTATTAATATTATCACTTAGTCGTGGTTTCATTTTGTAATGTACATTTTACCATTTACTTTAACTTAATATATTTTTTAAATGTGATATTCTATGCAAAGTGTGTAATAAACCATTATTATTATTATTATTATTATTATTATTCACAAATTACAACTATCACTCAGTCGTGGTGCCATTTTGTACCATGTACATTTTACCATTTAATCTAACTTAATTAAATTGAATTAATTAGACAAATGTGATATTCATACAAAGAGTGTAATAAACCATTATTATTATTATTATTATTATTATCATCACTTAGTCCTGGTGTCATTTTGTACCATGTACATTTTACCATTTAATCTAGCTTAATTAAATTATTATTTTAAATGTGATATTGTATGCAAAGTGTGTAATAAACCGTTATTATTATTACTATTACGTTGTTGTTGTTATTATTATTTACAAATTTTGACTATCACTCTTTTTTTACCATGATCAATAATTTATTTATTTTTTTGTCAAAGATTACATAAAATGCATGAGTCAGCTGTTTTATTCAACGCTATCTCACGACCAATTTGTACGTATTTTACAAGGTGGCTAATTCGTACGAATTTGTACGACCTCACTTTTTTGTACGTTGTACGTTTTGTCTAAACCCCAGTGACGGGTAGGTTTAGGGACGGGGTTTGAGGTAGGTCATTCGTACGAATTCATACGAATTTGGCAACTCGTCAAATACGTACGATTTAGCAAAAATCGTACCAATTCGTACAAGTGAGGTTGTACAAATTCGTACGAATTAGCCACCTCGTAAAATATGTACGAATTGCCGTGAGATCGGGTTGGTTTTATTCCCAAAATCTTAACATTTCATTTCCGTCTATATTCCCACCATACAGGAAATCAAATACATTTGAGATGTTGCATTTATTTGTAATAAAAATGAAATATTATTGAAATAAACACATATGGTGATGATCAATAACTCTGAGCAGAGTAAATGTCTGTGTCAATTGTTTAAACATCCATTCTTGTATGAATTGTTGCATTGAATTGATGCATCCTCTTTGTATCAACTACATCCACCTTATTTTAACATTAAAGTGGCACAGCCATTTGTAAATTGAATGTGTCTGGCTTCCGGTGTCATCCAGTTCCCGTTATTTTAGCTGTACGGTACAAAACAGCTTGTTATGCTGCTTTATATGGCAAACTGGTATTTCTAACCATATTATTTTAAAGTATTGTCATAATTATAAACACTGCTTTGTTGTGCAATTACTGCCCTTTGTTATTCTTCTAGTTATTTCCCTAAAGCGCCTAATGAATCAGAAGGCTCGCACATTCACAGAAAATGGATTACTTCCGTTGCAAAATATGGTGGATGAATATAAATACGAGAGTCAGTCGAATGCATCAAGACGCTGTGAACAATAGATGTGACTGTGTGAACAGTAAACAGTCTGGTCACTTGGTGAGGGGTATGAACGGGCGGCTGATGGCAGCTTGGCCAGGCATGGCTCATTGGTTTGGAGGTTCCCAGATGAAGGTCTGGCACTAGAGATCTCATCATTCTGATGGGTGACCAGTGACACTGCCACTCAATATACATGCACAAACAGCCTGAGACCTGCTATCAGATTAATGCCAAAGCTGCAGCAAATTCATTGTGTATTATTTATCTGGCTATGGGCCAGATTTACTAAACAGAGTAAATTAGCGTGAGAGCGCAATTCCAAAAAAGAGCTGATAGGAGTGGAAAGTTCTGCGTGTGATCTACTGACGAAGCGCAAATTAAAGACCACAGATCATTTCTATAATGACCAACGCAATCTACCAGTTAGCGTCTGGTTTAAGTTTTTTTTGGAGTGGTAAATAATGCCGCAAACACCAGTAAATTGACAAGCGCTAACTTCCAAATCACCTTGCATGATTCATTTAAATACTCTCCTCCCATAAATTTTGCGCCTGAAAGGGAAACTCCTACAAATGCATATGCAATAAGATCAGCCACAAAAATAACCCTGTCCACGCCTTTTCAGCGCTAATGTTTCACTGCGTGTCTTTATTAAATCCTGACAGTAGCTTTTTATCGCCATATATATATATATATATATATATATACACCAATCAGGCATAACATTATGACCAGGTGAAGTGAATAACACTGATTATCTATTCATCACGGCACCTGTTAGTGGGTGGGATATATTAGGCAGCAAGTGAACATTTGTTTCAGCAAGTTTCCTCAAAGTTGATGTGTTAGAAGCAGGAAAAATGGATTTGAGCGAGTTTGACAAGGGCCAAACTGTGATGGCGACTGGGTCAGAGCATCTCCAAAACTGCAGCTCTTGTGGGGTGTTCCCGGTCTGCAGTGGTCAGTATCTATCAAAAGTGGTCCCAGGAACGAACAGTGGTGAACCGGCAACAGGGTCATTGGCGGCCAAGGCTCATTGATGCACGTGGGGAGCGAAGGCTGGCCTGTGTGGTCCGATCAAACAGACGAGCTACTGTAGCTCAAAATGCTCAAGAAGTTCATGCTGGTTCTGATAGAAAGGTGTCAGAATACACAGTGCATCGCAGTTTGTTGCGTATGGGGCTGTATAGCCACTGCCACCGATGCTTCTGATGAGCATCAGAATTGGACCACGGAGCAATGGAAGAAGGTGGCCTGGTCTGATGAATCACGTTTTCTTTTACATCACGTGGATTGCTGGGTGCGTGTGCATTGCTTACCTGGGGAACACATGGCACCAGGATGCACTATGGGAAGAAGGCGAGCCGACAGAGGCAGTGTGATGCTTTGGGCAGTGTTCTGCTGGGAAACCTTGGGTCCTGCCATCCATGTGGATGTTACTTTGACACGTACCACCTACCTAAGCATTGTTGCAGACCATGTACACCCTTTCATGGAAACGGTATTCCCTGGTGGCTGTGGCCTCTTTCAGCAGGATAATGTGCCCTGCCACAAAGCAAAAATGGTTCAGGAATGGTTGGAGGAGCACAACGTGTTTGAGGTGTTGACTTGGCCTCCAAATTCCCCAGATCTCAATCCAATCGAGCATCTGTGGGATGTGCTGAATAAACAAGTCCGATCCATGGAGGCCCCACCTCGCAACTTACAGGACCTAAAGGATCTGCTACTAACATCTTGGTGCCAGATACCACAGCACACCTTCAGGGGTCTAGTGGAGTCCATGCCTCGACGGGTCAGGGCTGATTTGGCAGCAAAAGGGGGACCAACACAATATTATCATAATGTTATGCCTGATCGGTATATATATATATATATATATATATATATATATATATATATATATAGTATGTATATGTGTCCATACAATAAAAGTCAGCAGTGTCCCATTAACTTTCATTGAATGGACAAAAACAGTTTAACATACAAGTTTACAAAGATGATGACAAAATTAAAATTTTTGATTGAACTGTCTCTTTAAATGAGTTGTTTCTGTGAAAAACATTATATATCATGCTTAAAGAGTTAAACACCTTAGTGACTCCATTCAAATCCACCAAAGTTTTTTGGTGAAAGAACAAAGTCTGTCCATGAAAGTGTCTGGGAGGTTTTGTCTGTGCTTGACACATGTCTGTCTGGACTGCTGTCATTATGTCTTCAATATCCATGACAATCATGTCAGTCTGGGAAAAGCTTCTCTGCTGTGTTGACGTTCACAAAACCTGTAAGATGTTTTTTTTGCCAGGGGTCTTTATCTCCAGGCCATCAAATCAAGTCTAACTTCACACTTCTAAATCAGTGCTTGTCAATGGCAGGTCTGTTCTTGCTGACAGCTAGGGAAAACAACGCTAACTCATAAAAAGGATAAAACAGATCATAGTTAGGATTGCAAAATAAATAGGAAAAGACTTTCCATATCTTTTGTTGTTGATGTCACGTCAAAGGCCATCCAATCAAACTTAAATCCATCTGTCACTTGGGAAAAGGCAGATGGATCAATGACAAATAAGAGCGTTCAAGATAAAGAAATGGAAAAATCCTTTAAAAAAAATCTAGTTTAAAATGCATGTGCCAAATTCTTAGAAATAGACTCCATATTCACATCGGTTTGACATGATTTTGAAAAACTTTCATACAAATTTTGGTCACACATTATATTAGATGTCTTTAGCTACTATGTACTTACATTAAAACAATTGTTAGGTACAATGTACTTATTTTGTTCATATTGTATTGCAAAACACAGTTAAGTTTAGGGACAGGTTTAAGGGTGGGTTAAGGTGTAAAAGAAGGGTCAACAGTTATAAATAAATATAGATGTAATTACAGAAATTACAGCTGTACATGCAGTTTTAAAACAATATAAATATATATATATATATATATATATATATATATAAGTACAGTGTATAATAATTCTGACTTTTTCTCGCAATAGCAAGTTTATATCTTGCAATTCTGACTTTATAACACACAACTGTGAGTGAAAGATGATGAAAGTATCCAAAAGGGTTTCAATAACAAAGCGTCTTTATTAAACAAAACAAGTAATGGGGGGGACCAGTGAGGCGCTGGAAACCCATAGGGGGGCAGATGGGAGGAACCAGGGTGGAGCAGGTGGCGGGAGAAGCCATGGAGGAGATGACGGGAGGCACCATGGAGGAGTTGGCGGTGGAAGGGCCCCATGGAGGACTGGATGGTGGTAGGATCCAGGGAGGAAGGACAGCAGACGAGATCCCAGAGCGACCAAGTAGACCGCCAAGATGCAGGTGATCCATGGCGGCAGTGATGGAGGGAGGAGCCACGGTGGTCATTTGAGCCCAACTGACAGCTATGCCATCTAGCAATGTAGAGGCCCAGGCGGAGTCCGTGTTTGGCCAAGGACTGGGAGACTAAGGCAGAGTCCGGGCAACGAGTGGCCAATGTGGAGCTATGGGGCCGGAGGACTGAGGCTATGCCGTGAGGATCGTGGTGGTGTCTGAGGGAAGGAGGAGCCTGACGGATGGATGGAGGCTCTGTTATGGACCGGCATGGTGGTGATGAACAACACTCTATGACGACTGAGATTGGTGATGACAAAGAACTTGGCCTGGACGGGACCAGCGGCAATGAAGACACATTAGTGCAGGAGGGGACCCATGACAGAGAAGGTTCGTGGGTGGGCAGGGTGGGAAGTGCTACCTCCGTCTCCCAGTCGATCAGCTCTTCTTCCTCCTCCAGCACCAATATTCTCAGCCAGGACCTCAGGCTTTGCATCCAGGACAGACTTGGCTGCTGGCACTGACTACGTTGCAGGATTTGGCTCAGGCTTGATGCCCGTGGCAGGTAATGACTGGGTCTCTCGGTCTGCAGTGAGCTCTGGCTCCTTATCTGTGGTGGCCGTGGGTGCTGGGTCTGGCTCTGAGGTGGTGAGGGATGTTGAGTGGGGCTGGACGCTGGTGGCGGGATCCTCTTCTACATCGACCACAGTAAAAGAAGATCAGTCGACCCATAGGGCGTAGTTTATGTATTCTGCCAGCGTCCAGCAGGAGTTTCCTTGCGGCACAGAGTCCGATCCAAAACCACTCCATGAGCGTAAGCAACAAGCAATGTGTGAGGTGGCTGACGCAGACGAATTCCTCCACATACTCCTCCAGGTCTCTTCCTCCTTGAAAAATAAAAACCATGGCCCCATTGGGCCTGTGAAAGCTCCCCATCTGGGCAATGTTAATGGACGCAATCTCCATTGTATTCACTTTCAGGGTCGGGTGTTCTGTCACGTTCAGGTCCGAAGAAGATAATGAAAGTATCCAAAAGGGTTCCAATAACAAAAGTCTTTATTAAACAAAACAACACAAGTACGATGAGCAAAACGAAACAGCGTGTTACACATGAACAATACCTGACAATGAACTGAACATAAGGAGGAACTTAAATACACAGTGATAACGAACTCAAGGGTGAACAGATGTGCTGATAGAATGAGTGTCCATAGAAACTAATGACTGGCGGGAAACTCAGAACAAAGGAAACACATGCAACTGAGGAATACAAACTAAAAGTCCATGAAAATGAAACTAAACACACATACCATGACAAATATACACTCGCAATTGCTAGAAAAATAGTCAGATTTGTGAGATAAAAAGTCACGATTACCATTTTAATTCAGTGGCGGAAACAAGCTTCCATTCTAACATCTCAACATTTTTTCTTTATTCCACAAAATATAATTTTAATTCAAAAATTAAAAACATGCTCATTCATAATAGAAGAGGTATATTCAAGTATGCATAAATATCATTATATTTATTTATTTATTATTTTTAATTAATACATCTGGATATAATGTGCCCAGTGTGACATCTCCAAACCAGTTGAGAACGACTGACCTAAACTTCACTAGACTGCTGATCTGTGATGTCATTTTGTGAAGAGAGCAATTTACAATTTGGCTGAAGATTCGTGTTACTTGAAAAAACTGGAGAAAACGAAGGACAATCCTCTCTGTCTCTCTCAGTGTAGGGTCCAAGTGAGCTGTAGGAGGTGAAGGGAAACCATGGAGTATCCATTTCCACACACCATATGGAAACTCTGTGGTTTGTACAGAGGAGGTGGGAGCTAATATTGACCTGGACCATATGTGTTTTAGTGAATTACAAACACAACAGGGCCGAGTGGCCACCGAACACACAACATATGGGCATCTATTCTCTGTTAGGGGCTTTTACAAACAAGGCCCCCCCACACATACATGCGTATACACCGTCCAAGATCTCAAGGGACCGTTCTTTTGAATTACTCTATTGACACACACCCTAGTTAGCTTCATTAGCGAGAGCTAGTGTTAGCTCACAGTATGGGGGCCATCACTGCAGTTTTCTCACCAAAAACCAATTATCATTTGTGACTGCACAGTAACTTCAGCTTAGCATCATTGATCATATCTGTGAGCTGGATTTTCTTTGTGTAGGGGACACAAACATTGTGTTACATTGTGTTTCACTGTGCAGCATTGTTTTAACGTGGGTGGTGTTAAAATCCTTGTCCACAGGTCTCACGCTACATGGAGGGGTGCGTTTCTCGTAACTCACTGCTATAGTATGATGCATCATTGGAGAAATTAACTAGCTAGTCACTGGTAAATGGTCATTTCAACAATACAGATATGTCATTAATGAGGTCAAACAGATGGTGTAGTAATAATTTGTGGTAATTATTTGGATCGAGATTAATGTCATTGTACAATAATTACTTAAATAGGGCTGTCGAACGATTAATCACGATTAATCGCATCCAAAATAAAAGTTTGTGTTTTCATAATATATGTGTGTGTACTGTGTATAATTATTATGCATATATAAATACACACACAAGCATGTATATATTTAAGAAAAATTTGTTATATTTATATATAAAATATTTATATATAATATAAATGATATAAATATATATACAGTATATACATAAAAATATTTCTTAAATATATACATGTATGTGTGTGTATTCAAATATACATAATTATACACAGTACACACACATATATTATGTAAACACAAACTCTTATTTTGGATGCGATTAATCGTGATTTGCTGTCAAATCGATTAATCGTGATTAATCACAAGCCAAAATAAAAGTTTATCATCGTTATTATCATTAAGTGTTTTTGGAGGTTGTACCACATGACATTTTACAACCTGAAATGACATTGTCATGTCAAAAAATGGAAATGATCTGATATCTTAAGTGACTTATGACTTGATTCTTGAATTTATTGATTCTCTATTTCCAATCAACCAATCAGATTTGAGGGACAAGTTTACAGTTTATGACAAGTTTAGGCTTATAACCAGGGGTAGGTGCCTCTACATCAGTGTTATTCACCTATCATTTCCCTCTGATTTTAGGAATAAGTTATGCGTATAGGGTTAGATTTAGGCGTAGGAATATGGTTAGGACTAAATTTTCAGACAGGAATGTTGTTCCAGGATCAACAAAATATGTGCTGTCCACATATCTTAACCCATATCTAACACGGATGGATCTCTACCTACTCCTGATATTAGAGTAACAATTACAGAAGAATAAAATAAAGCATATTTTGTCACCTTTTGGAGCTTGGAAGGGTTCAGTTTGAGCAGATGTTTTATCCCATCATCACTGTCCTCGTCAGAGCTCATTTCCCAGTACATTCAGCATCTGCCTCATATTCACCATCTCACACATATTCTCAAAACTATCTTCAAAATCAATGTTTTGATCGCTGACAGCTTCTTCAGCAGATCCAGCATCAAGTGACAGTGACACTAATGTTTGACTGCGTTCAGAACTTGCTCTGCAGTAAATCTGAGCCGTTTCAAGTTTTGCTGATGATTCTTCCTATTCTTTTGTTTTCTGCCTGCGGTGACTATGAGTGAAACGTCACTTCATCATTGAGTATCAGACATTGCCACCTTGTGGAACTTATTCAGTCATCAAAGATTCAATTATTTTTGTGCAGAAATAATATACTTAAACTGTTACACACCTTGGGTTGATTTTTATATTGAATGAAAAAACATGCATTCTTTTATAAATTTTTTTATAGTGTTTCTAATGAATTGATTGAGGAATACTAAGAATGTTGATGTCTAGGAGGGTAGTGAATGATGTCCCAGGTCACTAAAGACCCGAGGTATGCGTTTAAGGGTTAAGGTGTATTTAATCCAGAATAAAGTGACCTTACTGTAGTTATTGATTAGGAGCTGGATGATTTTGCTATGTCCGTGCAGAGAAGCCAGATGGAGCGGTGTGTAGCCCTGCAAACACACACACACACACACACACACACACACACACACCGTAAGTGCACTTGGTCAAATTAAATCCTGAAATGTCAATTTGTATGCATCCTATGCATCGCAAATATCTAAATATCATTAGCGTGGGAGGACAGTAATATGACAGCACTTCTTGTTCTCCTGTTGTGTCTGTCACTCGATTGTGATAGGCTATTAAAAACAGCTGGACGTCATTTTACACACCACTGTGTGCAGTCGACGTTCTGCATTTATGCAGTTAACCAGACAGCGAGACCCGCTGAGACAATTGCTACAGTACATCCCGCACATTAACACAGGACTAACCCTCTGTAGGATACCGTCAGTCACCCACCGCTGTTTCAAACAGCACCGGCCAAACAGCTGCAGCCCTGAAGGGCTTTCCTTCTAAAACACGGTGGCAAAAGTAGAACGATAGTGTGCTAGTGAAGACGACGTGAGAGGATGATGGATGTATGAAATGTGACTGCAGTTTAGTGCTGATCTGAGCTCAAGCGGTGATTAGTGTGGATGACGGCACATTAACGCTCGACGGGGGAGTTTATCATCCGAAGACACTTCTGCAAACGGATGTTTCATGTTGACTCCATCTATCCCTGATATCTCTTTGGTGTCCGTTTGTTTTACACTTAGCATTTCCTTGCTCACAACACTAATGGGCCGTATGATTAGAGGGAAAAAAAGAGGCAAGAGCAATAATATTTGACAATTATGAACATTAACCAAACACAAAAATAGATAATAATTTAGGAAAATGTCCGTAACTGCATTTAACTTTTTAAACTCACAAACTATGTTTGGAAATAAAAGTCCTTCCAAAAACTCAATACTTGAAATGAATTTGCTGCATATCCCAAAAAAAGGATTATTCGCCAAGATGCTAGCAATGATCTTTTATTATTTCATGTTAAAAAAAAAATATTTCTCAGTGTATAGGGCCTATTTAAAAACCTCAACAAACGTTTCGGTCATAAATAAAATACAAATTACTTACAGTGGGGAGAACAAGTATTTGATACACTGCCGATTTTGCAGGTTTGCCCACTTACAAAGCATGTAGAAGTCTGTAATTTTTATCATAGGTACTCTTCAACTGTGAGTGACGGAATCTAAAACAAAAATCCAGAAAATCACATTGTATGATTTTTAAGTAATTAATTTGCATTTTATTGCATGACATAAGTATTTGATACATCAGAAAAGCAGAACTTAATATTTGGTACAGAAACCTTTGTTTGCAATTACAGAGATCATACGTTTCCTGTAGTTCTTGACCAGGTTTGCACACACTGCAGCAGGGATTTGGCCCACTCCTCCATACAGACCTTCTCCAGATCCTTCAGGTTTCGGGGCTGTCGCTGGGCAATACGGACTTTCAGCTCCCTTTAAAGATTTTCTATTGGGTTCAGGTCTGGAGACTGGCTAGGCCACTCCAGGACCTTGAGATGCTTCTTACGGAGCCACTCCTTAGTTGCCCTGGCTGTGTGTTTCGGCTCGTTGTCATGCTGGAAGACCCAGCCACGACCCATCTTCAATGCTCTTACTGAGGGAAGGAGGTTGTTGGCCAAGATCTCGTGATACATGGCCCCATCCATCCTCCCCTCAATACGGTGCAGTCGTCCTGTCCCCTTTGCAGAAAAGCATCCCCAAAGAATGATGTTTACACCTCCATGCTTCATGGTTGGTATGGTGTTCTTGGGGTTGTACTCATCCTTCTTCTTCCTCCAAACACGGCGAGTGGGGTTTAGACCAAAAAGCTCTATTTTTGTCTCATCAGACCACATGACCTTCTCCCATTCCTCCTCTGGATCATCCAGATGGTCATTGGCAAACTTCAGACGGGCCTGGACATGCGCTGGCTTGAGCAGGGGGACCTTGCGTGCGCTGCAGGATTTTAATCTATGACGGCGTAGTGTGTTACTAATGGTTTTCTTTGAGACTGTGGTCCCAGCTCTCTTCAGGTCATTGACCAGGTCCTGCCGTGTAGTTCTGGGCTGATCCCTCACCTTCCTCATGATCATTGATGCCCCACGAGGTGAGATCTTGCATGGTGCCCCAGACCGAGGGAGATTGACCGTCATCTTGAACTTCTTCCATTTTCTAATAATTGCGCCAACAGTTTTTGCCTTCTCACCAAGCTGCTTGCCTATTGTCCTGTAGCCCATC
The DNA here is from genome assembly GCA_039654105.1 of Coreius guichenoti. Taxonomy (NCBI): domain Eukaryota; kingdom Metazoa; phylum Chordata; class Actinopteri; order Cypriniformes; family Gobionidae; genus Coreius; species Coreius guichenoti. The sequence goes on from CM077191.1 coordinate 28,914,433, forward strand.
CTAGCCTTGTGCAGGTCTACAATTTTATCCCTGATGTCCTTACACAGCTCTCTGGTCTTGGCCATTGTGGAGAGGTTAGAGTCTGTTTGATTGAGTGTGTGGACAGGTGTCTTTTATACAGGTAACGAGTTCAAACAGGTGCAGTTAATACAGGTAATGAGTGGAGAACAGGAGGGCTTCTTAAAGAAAAACTAACAGGTCTGTGAGAGCCGGAATTCTTACTGGTTGGTAGGTGATCAAATACTTATGTCATGCAATAAAATGCAAATTAATTATTTAAAAATCATACAATGTGATTTTCTGGATTTGTTTTAGATTTCGTCTCTCACAGTTGAAGTGTACCTATGATAAAAATTACAGACCTCTACATGCTTTGTAAGTAGGAAAACCTGCAAAATCGGCAGTGTATCAAATACTTGTTCTCCCCACTGTACGTGAAATTTGAAAATTTCACTTGTAGCATCCAGTTTTTCATAAACTTACAAACTACTAGCCTATTTTACGGGGGTAAAAAAGTATAAATATAGCTAGTTCATTCAAAACTTAAAAGTTGGGTTGAAAATGGACAAACCCAGTGATTGGGTTGTTTTAACCCGGCAGTTGGGTTAAATGTTTGCCCAACCTGCTGGCCAGTTTTATTTAACTCAACTATTGTTTAAAAATGACTGCATGGCTGGCTTAAAATGAACCCAAAATAGGTTGGATATTAAAAATCAGACACATAATTACTAAAGGCAACAATAATAATCAAAAGGTGAACATTTATTAATAAGCAATTTAATAAATATTTGTTTAATTATTATTCATTAAACTTATTAATAATGTTAATTTATTAAACATATTAATAAATGTTCATTTCCAACATACTTTGGGTTCATTTTAAGCAAGCAATACAGTAATTTTTAAACAATAGTTGAGTTAAATAAAACTACCCAGCAGGTTGGGCAAACATTTAACCCAACCGCTGGGTTTGTCCATTTTCAACCCAGCATTTTTTTTTAGAGTGTACAGTGTCTGAGACTGAATCATGGGTATTCCTTAAAGTACTCTACTCTATCTAAGTGGATAAAATGGGGTGTAAACATTCTAGAGATCAAACGTGTGAATATTTATTTATTTTCATGTAAAGTAGCCTAGAATCAGTCCAGGATCGCCGATGATTCCCTTTGTAGTGTGTAGCACAGCGTAGCCATGTTGCTAACAGCACAGTACTATCATAATGTAGCTCCGCTGCCCTTAAAGGTTAAAGTAGACTTCCCTCTGCTCCACTCCTCATTATTACACTAGTCCTATAGCACTGACATTTTTGGAAAGGTCACAGACACTTTCATGTGCTCTGTTTCACATCAACTTCAGTATAAATAAAGGCCCTGGAGAGACTGTCCAGGGTGCCAGAGGAGCCAATGGAGATCAAGGTAAGACTGAGAATGGTTTTAACGAGACTGACTGGCAAACCTACATGCACATTGACACGGAACATGGAAGTGCGCTATCCCAGCTAACAGAAATACGCTACTGTTCCCATTAAGTTATGAAAACGATACTTCTGAATGTTCAAGTTCTATGATCAATGTATAAATAATGTTTTTGTGTTAACATTTTGACAACATTATTAAAGACCAGATAATTTTGAACAAAAAATTTGGTAACGTTACTAGAACAACGTTTGTTCATAACTTTGAGGAAACACTTTTGAGAACATTAATCAAAGTTTCTGTCAGCTGGGATCATACTCCTTGTGTGCTTAATTGTATTGAATGTGCACTTGTAGTTCTTAATAGTTTAATATGAATTAAGTAAGTGTACTTAAAGCAAGTCATAGCGATAATATCGATTCATAGCGATTCATGACTAAGTTTCTCAATACACTTAAGTAAACTTTGTGCACTTTGTAATAATATCAAACCAAAAATATTACTTTTAAGTGTAAATAATTTTTGGTTAAACTTTATTTTAAGGTGACATAGTTACATTGTACTTCCTCAAATAAGTACTGAGTAATATTAATTAACTACATGTACTTACTATAGAGTTACGGTTAGGGTTTGGTTTAGGGTTAGTTACTTGTAATTATGCATAATTTACTGTTGTTACATGGGGTACATGTACATGTAGTAACGTGTAACTACGTCACCTCAAAATAAATTACCACCTCATTTTTTCATAATCATTTGTCGTGCCATATAAGTATACTTATTATGATGTTGACTAACATACTAAAGCATATGTAACGTACTTTATTATAATTTTAACTGTAGTGTGTAGTTCAATATTACTTTTAAAGTTCATATATTTTAAATGTACTACAATGCAACTTCATTATTACAAATGTGTAATTACAAATATATTTAAATAAAAAAGTTTCCATATTACCAACCCTATCAACCCAAAGACAATAGGAGTAATTATGGAATTATATATAAAGATGTACATAAATTTTAAATAAGTGGGTCCAAAAAGCATTCTAGAGTTGCATATCATATAAATTTAAACTGTAATACATTTACATTTAATTGCAATTAACATGCATATAAAGGGATATTTTATCCAAAAATGAAAATTCTGTCTTCATTTACTCACCCATCACGTTGTTCCAAACCTGTATGAATTTCTTTGTTCTGCTGAACACAAAAGAAGATATTTTGAAGAATGTGGGTAACTAAACAGTTCTGGGCACTATTGACTTCCGTAGTAATTTTTTCCTACTATGAAAGTCAATGGTGCCCCAAGGCGTTTACAAACTTTCTTCAAAATATCTTCTTTTGTGTTGAGCAGAAGAAAGAAACTCATACAGGTTTGGAACAACGTGATGGGTGAACTATCACTTTAATTGTTCAAAAACATTACATTCATTTCATTCTTAAAGTCCGACTAAAATGCCTTGAAACGCGCAGCTTTATTCAATGTGTTCAATATATTTCCACTGAACTTTTTTATAATAGCCAATAGCGTTTCGTTTTATATCACAGCTTGGCCAGAGCTGTTGAGCTTGGCAAAGCCGCACTTGACAGCCACAGTCTAATATATTCCCACTTTTGATTTAATATGAAACTGATACTAAAGCAAAACAGTGATCATAATCATGCTGAGGATGTGTAGTTTGAAAAGTGTAGTTTGTTTAGAAATGTATGTTGCATGGGACTGATGTTTTCTCTTCCACTCGTCAGTGCTGTTTCTAATGCAGAGCCTGTTTAACCGTTTCTGCTCCTAATCCTCGTCCATATCACTTTAAAATATATCATACTGTGCAGAATTCAAACGGGTCCGATATGTTTTCTTTTCTGCGCCGACTCGATCACATGATCCGCTCTGTGCTATCGTGTCTCTGGACCGGAGCTGCGGCGGTTCACGTGACAATAACATGAAACCAGACTTCATTTGCCCCAATGGAAAGCATATTTACACTGTCTGATCGTTCCCTATCCCCTATATAGTGCACTATGTGCCATTCACCGTGTAGAAAATAGTAAATGTGTGAACAAGTGACCGATTTCAGCCGCAGCTTCAGCGTCTATTTATAATGTAGGGGGCAGGGCTTCAGATTCTAGAGAGCATTTGATTGGACAGAAAATCTGATGAGAAGCTGAAGTGCAGAGTGATGTCATCAAAACCATTGATCCATATTGGAGGAAGTGAGAGACGGAAGTTTTGAACGCTTATATCTTCTAAATGTGAATTTTGACGTTGTTTTGGAGCACACTATCTTAAGGATAACAGTAAGACCAACATTCATACAACATTTCAATTGTGATTTCATGGGGACTTTAAGTAAATTATTTTAAAGTATATTTTTCTGTAATAATACTCTTTTAAAAGTATGTTAAAGTGAACTTCTTTTTCACAAGGGATGACATTCCTACTCTTAAATCTATATACATTGTTCTACATGCCTTACTTTATTTTACTTTACTTACCATACTTTACTTACATATACTAACAGTACCATACTGAATCACATTTCTAGATGCATTCTCAACTCTATTTTACTTCTACTATATGACTTCATGTTGACTTTTAATGCCAAAAAACAAAGATATATTGCATTGTTGGGCATTTCGTCCCAGGTAATGGACTAAGGAAGTCTGCTTATTCTGATCAGTAAATGTTTCATCCAGGAATCACATTTGTGTTTTTTATGCAAAGTATGCATACTTAATCATTTTATAAAATAATTATGTCTGTTAGTATGTATGTATGTATATATAGTATGTCATTTAGAACATTTAAACTGTGTAAGCAGTAATAGCGATGAGCTTCACAAAATGAAAAGATGAACATTTTCATATTCAGCTTATGAAATGCCATGAAATGCACTTCCAGTACTTCCTGTACTACTCTGAATGACTACAGCATTAATTTACTTCCAAGGTTTGTAAACTTAATCTCATACTATCTCTATTTTGAATATTTAATAAAACCTATTTGTTCAATGCTCGGCAAGGAAAAAGGGATTTGGTCCTCAATAGCGTGCCAGCTCTTAGCAGTCCCACAATCCTCTGATAGGTGGACAGCCAGAGACTGTGCTCAGAATCTAAAGCATATTTCTTCTAAACCCTGCTTCATTTCACAGGTGTATAGAAATCAAACTCACCCCCTGTAGAAAGAATGAAGAAAGAAGGCTGTCAGTCGGCTCCCATTTGCCAGAAAAAGCCAGAGAAGATTATAGAAACAGAATAAGCATAGTACATAGCACAAGATGGGTCAAGAACTTAATTTCACACTGATGGGCAATTTGGCTTTGGAAATATTTCCTTCATATGAAGAGCATAAATCTAAGTCTACAGCTCTGTTCCAAAACCTATTGAGCTGCCTACAGCATTTTAAAGCATCATGGGTGCACTTCTAAACGCAGCATTATACTGCCTTCTTGATATCATGTTTTGGCCAAATTTTATGGGAACATTACATGTATTCTTCACAGAGAAGGTAATCTCAGAATTTATTTTTATGCTTTTTAGTACTTGCCTTTTCTGAATATGTGAAAATGGATTAAATGAGGTGTACACTTACATGCTAGAAAGCCAAGTGAAGGTGTCGGACATGCAAAAGAAAAAATAGAGACAGGCAAACATTATCCCTAGAACTATAAGTTTAACATCAACTTATTAAAATTTATTATAGAAAAAAAGGTTATAAATGTATGAAATTGACCTTATAAGGAATTAACAACAAAAGGGTTTTTAAAATGCCGCTATTGTGCTTTTTCAAATATTATCTTTCATGCAGTGTGTATGTTAAAGGTCTGTAAAGTTTTCAAAATCAAATTTCAAGACAAATGGAGTTTTTGTCTCCTAAAAGAAAGTATTGATTCTGAACCTCTGAAACGAGTCCTCAGTAATTCCAGTCTCACTTTCCGTCATGAACAATGTCTGACCCTCAAACACTGTAGTGTCACTGAGACCTGGAAGAGTTTGCTTTGGGTTGTCGACATGTCGAGAAGACGCTCTTTTCTGTGCTGCAAATCCATTTTGCATGCATTTCAAATGAATTGATACATTACAACTGACACCATCGTTACTGTTCGTATCACTGTGTATTAAGTGTTGAGGAAGATCCAGAACCGAAATTTAGATATGGTAATGGCCGTTTGGTTTCTGACACTCACTATCAGGTGTAGACCAATCACAACAGACTGGGCCGTGTGACCAATCAGAGCAGAGTAGACCAATCACAACAGACTGGGCCATCTGACCAATCAGTGCAGAGCAGACCAATCACAACAGACTGGGCCATCTGACCAATTAGAGCAGAGTAGACCAATTGCAACAGACTGGGCCATCTGACCAATCAGAGCAGAGTAGACCAATTGCAACAGACTGGGCCATCTGACCAATCAGTGCAGAGCAGACCAATCACAACAGACTGGGCCATCTGACCAATCAGAGCAGAGTAGACCAATCGCAACAGACTGGGCCATCTGACCAATCAGAGCAGAGTAGACCAATCGCAACAGACTGGGCTGTCTGACCAATCAGAGTAGAGTAGACCAATCGCAACAGACTAGGTCATGTGACCAATCAGTGCAGAGCAGACCAATCACAACAGACTAGGCCATGTGACCAATCAGAGCAGATTAGACCAATCGCAACAGACTGGGCCATCTGACCAATCAGAGCAGAAGAGACCAATCACAACAGACTGGGCCATCTGACCAACCAGAGCAGAGTAGACCAATCACAACAGACTGGGCCATCTGACCAATCAGAGCAGAGTAGACCAATCACAACAGACTGGGCCATCTGACCAATCAGAGCAGAAGAGACCAATCGCAACAGACTGGGCCATCTTACCAATCAGAGCAGAGTAGACCAATCACAACAGACTGGGCCATCTTACCAATCAGAGCAGAGTAGACCAATCACAACAGACTGGGCCATCTGACCAATCAGAGCAGAGTAGACCAATCGCAACAGACTGGGCTGTCTGACCAATCAGAGTAGAGTAGACCAATCGCAACAGACTAGGTCATGTGACCAATCAGTGCAGAGCAGACCAATCACAACAGACTAGGCCATGTGACCAATCAGAGCAGATTAGACCAATCGCAACAGGCTGGGCCATCTGACCAATCAGAGCAGAAGAGACCAATCACAACAGACTGGGCCATCTGACCAATCAGAGCAGAGTAGACCAATCACAACAGACTGGACCATGTGACCAATCAGAGCAGAGTAGACCAATCACAACAGACTGGACCATGTGACCAATCAGAGCAGAGTAGACCAATCACAACAGACTGGGCCGTCTGACCAATTATAATAGAGTAGACCAATCACAACAATGTGACCAATCAGATCAGAGTAGACCAATTACAACAATGTGACCAATCAGTGCAGAGTAGACCAATCACAACAGACCAGGCCATGTGACCAATCAGAGCAGATTAGACCAATCGCAAAAGACTGGGCCATGTGACCAATCAGTGCAGAGCAGACCAATCGCAACAGACTGGGCCATCTGACCAATCAGAGCAGAGTAGACCAATCACAACAGACTGGGCCGTCTGTGACCAATCAGAGCAGAGTAGACCAATCGCAACAGACTGGGTCATGTGACCAATCAGAGCAGAGTAGACCAATCACAACAGACTGGGCCATCTGACCAATCAGAGCAGAGTAGACCAATCACAACAGACTGGACCATGTGACCAATCAGAGCAGAGTAGACCAATCACAACAGACTGGACCATGTGACCAATCAGAGCAGAGTAGACCAATCACAACAGACTGGGCCGTCTGACCAATTATAATAGAGTAGACCAATCACAACAATGTGACCAATCAGATCAGAGTAGACCAATCACAACAATGTGACCAATCAGAGCAGAGTAGACCAATCGTAACAGACTGGGTCATGTGACCAATCAGAGCAGAGTAGACCAATCACAACAGACTGGGCCATCTGACCAATCAGAGCAGAGTAGGCCAATCACAACAATGTGACCAATCAGATCAGAGTAGACCAATTACAACAATGTGACCAATCAGTGCAGAGTAGACCAATCACAACAGACCAGGCCATGTGACCAATCAGAGCAGATTAGACCAATCGCAAAAGACTGGGCCATGTGACCAATCAGTGCAGAGCAGACCAATCACAACAGACTAGGCCATGTGACCAATCAGAGCAGAGTAGACCAATCGCAACAGACTGGGCCATCTGACCAATCAGAGCAGAGTAGACCAATCACAACAGACTGGGCCATCTGACCAATCAGAGCAGAGTAGACCAATCACAACAGACTGGGCCATCTGACCAATCAGAGCAGAGTAGACCAATCACAACAGACTGGACCATGTGACCAATCAGAGCAGAGTAGACCAATCACAACAGACTGGACCATGTGACCAATCAGAGCAGAGTAGACCAATCACAACAGACTGGGCCGTCTGACCAATTATAATAGAGTAGACCAATCACAACAATGTGACCAATCAGATCAGAGTAGACCAATCACAACAATGTGACCAATCAGTGGAGAGTAGACCAATCGCAAAAGACTGGGCCATGTGACCAATCAGTGCAGAGCAGACCAATCGCAACAGACTGGGCCATCTGACCAATCAGAGCAGAGTAGACCAATCACAACAGACTGGGCCGTCTGTGACCAATCAGAGCAGAGTAGACCAATCGCAACAGACTGGGTCATGTGACCAATCAGTGCAGAGCAGACCAATCACAACAGACTAGGCCATGTGACCAATCAGTGCAGAGTAGACCAATCGCAACAGACTGGGCCATCTGACCAATCAGAGCAGAGTAGACCAATCACAACCGTCTGACCAATTATAACAGAGTAGACCAATTACTGAGGCCGACTGACCAATCAGAGCAAACCGTTTTCAGACTCCGTCTGAAGACCAATCGCAACAGACTGGGCCATGTGACCAATCAGTGCAGAGCAGACCAATCACAACAGACTAGGCCATGTGACCAATCAGAGTAGAGTAGACCAATCGCAACAGACTGGGCCATCTGACTAATCAGAGCAGAAGAGACCAATCACAACAGACTGGGCCATCTGACCAACCAGAGCAGAAGAGACCAATCGCAACAGACTGGGCCATCTGACCAATCAGAGCAGAGTAGACCAATCGTAACAGACTGGGTCATGTGACCAATCAGAGCAGAGTAGACCAATCACAACAATGTGACCAATTAGATCAGAGTAGACCAATTACAACAATGTGACCAATCAGTGCAGAGCAGACCAATTACAACACACTTGGCCATGCGACCAATCAGAGCAGATCAGACCAATCGCAACAGACTGGGCCATCTGACCAATCAGAGCAGAGTAGACCAATCACAACAGACTGGACCATGTGACCAATCAGAGTAGAGTAGACCAATCACAACAGACTGGACCATGTGACCAATCAGAGCAGAGCAGACCAATCACAACAGGCTGGGCTGTCTGACCAATTATAATAGAGTAGACCAATCACAACAATGTGACCAATCAGATCAGAGTAGACCAATCACAACAATGTGACCAATCAGTGCAGAGCAGACCAATCGCAACAGACTGGGCCAACTGACCAATCAGAGCAGAGTAGACCAATCACAACAGACTGGGCCGTCTGACCAATTATAATAGAGTAGACCAATTACTGAGGCCGACTGGCCAATCAGAACAAACCGTTTTCAGACTCTTTGAGAAATGAGGTGATGTGTAATTTTTTTTAGTTTAATGAGAAAATGTAAGTGTTTTTGACTTTTGATGCATGTAAACCTATTGTAGGAGGCCTTCAAAACTAAATTAGGAACCTTTAAAATAGCATAATAGGGGCACTTTAACTTGTTTTAAAAACTCATCACACAAAATAAAAAAATAAAAAAATCTCATTGCAGGTCAAAACTACATCATTGTGAAACACCAAAGAAGTCCATCAAAAGAGGGAAAACGAAACACTGAAAGAAAACAGAAGTCTACACCTCATGTGTTTGTGAATCATAGTGAGGCATATCCAGACCCTGACGGCGCTCCATGGATTATTGATTTTTTTATTCAATTTCTGCCCAGAGGAGACTGCACTTGAAGAGCACCATTAGCCCCATAACGATTAGAGAGCAAAAGTTAATTATGTAATTATGAAGGCAATAAGAAGTGCGTGTGTGCTTGACTGCTCGTGAAGGCTTTAAACATTATCTTCAATGAGACGGAGGGAGGGGAGATTAAAGTCGTAAAAAATAAGAGAAAACATTAACTAATAACAACTCTTTCCCTCCTCTGATTTTTTTTATCAGGACATGTTTATTTATTTATTTATTTTAAACTTTCCATATATGCCTCTACTATGATGAGCATGTTTTCAATTTCTGAATTTATATTTTGAATTAAAAATATATAGGTGCTGTAACGGCAACAATGGGAAAGTGTTAGTGGAAAATAATTGTAAAATTAAGTAGTTTGGAATTGTCTGAGATTGTTATTTAAAATTTGAATTTATTTGAAATATTTTATTTTATTATTTATTTTAATATTTTCCATAATATTTTTTAAAATATATGTATTAAGATATTAATATATGAATAATTGAAAATGTTGTGTACATTGATGTGTACATTCATGTGTAATCAAAGTTGTTGTTTTTTACAGTTTTCAAAGTTATTACACCAAAAGCATTGTTAAAATGGTATGAATATATTTTTTTCCCAAAAATGTGTACAAAACCAACATGAATAAAAAGATCGCATTTTAAGAACTTAAAAGCTTTTTCTTTTATATATTTTTAAATATTTTATTTTATTATTTATTTTACTATTTTTAACATATATTAGTATAAAATATTAATATATTAATAATAATTGAAAACTTTTGTTCAGTAGATAAAGTAAAAAATACCTTGAAATAAATAATAATAATAATAATAATAAGACATTTTACAGTTATTACACCAAAAGCATTGTTGAAAAGGGTATACATATGGTTTTTTTACCTACATACAAATATTCTTGGATATTCTCACTTATATAAACGGCCAATTTGCAAAGGGTTGAATTGGACTCTCTAAACTGTACCGGGATCTGAACTGAAATAACCTTCTAAGAGGGACCATGATCCTCTGGGTGATAGAGTGAAAATAGAGCTCCAAATAAAGGTTGGGGGTCGGGACGGGGTGCTGCCACAGGCACAAAGATCCTGTCAGTACTGCACTTCTCCAACCCTCAATGTGACGAGATAAGATACAGTGAATTATAATATGCATGAACTGGGGGTGAGGCCAAAGCTTTCACTGCTGGACTGTTGGTACATCGAGAATAAATAAACATGAGGTCATGTTTATGCAAAGAGAGAGGGAGGTTATACATTCAACTTCAATTCTGAGCTACATAAACATCATCTTAACCTTGTGTTTGATTAACAGAAAAATCAGCTGATTAGCCACATCAAGCTAAAGGAGGGATACACGGGTGGAGAAGTCCGTGATCTAAGGGCTCATATTAAAGAGACATTATGCTTTAATTATACACAAACACACACATTATAGCGTCAACCTGAGCGCTAAGATAAGAGCACAGAGCGCTGGCGTGAGAAGGTGTTAATATTTCTGTGCGAGCGGTGTGTTTGTGTGTGGGCCCCTGCTGAGGTGTAAATGCGAGTGTGTCAGTAGGGACACTGGCTCCTGTCAGCTCTCACCGCTCTCTGGTTGACGTCCGCTCCGGAGCGCGCCATCATGTCCGCCATCTCCACGCGGCCCTGCTTGGCCGCCCAGTGGAGCGCCGTCTGCAACACACGCATGCAAACACACCAGCTGTCAATCACCACGCTGCTGTCAATCACACATGTGATGTATTCAGGCCACACCACCCCACCTGTGCTTAATAAGACCGCTGCGCTAAAGTAAGCACTGAACTCACGTGAGCCGCCCGCTTTTCCTCATTTACAAAGGTCATATTGATCGAGCATGTTTCGCCTCATATGATTGGCTGTGGTGTTGATTACTTTAAAAAGAATATAATGCCATTATGTACTCAGCAGCATAAAGGTTTGGAACTACATGAGGTTATTTTTCTATAGAACAAAAAAGGAGAATTTTTGTGAGGAACAGACAAAAATTTAAGTTGTTATTTACTGAAAATCTTCTCTGTATCAAACCTGGTGCGAAGTCCATCTTTGTAAGCCACATGAATTGTGTAGTCAGTTTTGGAGATTTGAAATTTCAGTGAATAACAGCTTTAATTTTGGTTTGTATATTTGTGAAAATACATATAATGTATTGTTTTATAAGGTATTATTTATCATTTTTACTATTTATAATATATAATAATAATAAAAGTATAATAATAATAAAAAAATATTAATTCACCAGATTGAGCAACAGGGTATTTATTTATTTATTTAAAATAAAAAACACAAGATTGAGCAACAGGGATGCAGATTTAGACAAAATTATTATTATTATTATTATAAAAAAAAAAAACACAAGAGTATTGTAGCCTATCATTTATGTATTTATTTCAGGGCTGTCATGATTCCTCGAGTGCTCAATTTTTAAAAAATCCTTGATTGCAGTTTACCCGTGTCGATTAACCGGCAAAATACCAGAAGTGGCGAATTCCGAACTGCATTATTAGACAGTTTTCTAAGGTTGCACGATATATTAAAACCATAACTTATATGGTATTCCATAACATAATTTTAATACAAAACCACATATTAAAATCCTAATATAGAAGAGTGCTATTGTGAAATAACAAAGTCTGCGATTCAATTAAATAAATACATGCGCTGTGGGTTTCAGAGTAAAGCGCAATTCTTTAATAATTTACATGCGTGCAGGTTACATGTTTCTTCAGCGTCTCAGAGCGGCTCCGTTCACAGTAAACCCTGCTCCTCACAAACTCAGTCTCTGCGTGTGCTGTTTTTTTGGGTTTCCAATGCATTTGAGAACGCATAAAGTCTGACACGCTTTGTGTTTCATAGCGAAGTGTTGCACTGTTATCATTTACATGCATGGAGCGCATCTCAGCAGCTCAGTTAACAAACTCAGTTAACAAATGTGTCATGTAAATCATTTATAAACATACAGCAACACAGGAGAATACATAAAAAAAAAAAATTTATGTTTTTTTTTTCTGCGTCATGACGTAGCATGTGACGACATACACGGAAGCTACAAAGGGACGCCGGCACACAACAGAGTTAGCTTCTATGCTTGAAGCAAGTCACTCCCAGGCATAGAGAGGTGTGGCAAAGGGACGTTATGTCTCGTTCCCTTCTCAGGGAACAAGGGTTAAAGTCGTAACTCGAGACGTTCCCTTTCGAGGGAACTCGCACTGCATCTGTGACAACACTTTGGGGAATGAGTACCCACTATGCCACACTGAAACACGCCTGCCCTAGTGTGAAGCTGAACCAGGCACAACTTAGGACGAGAGCACTTGTGCACCCGGCGTAGAGGGAAGGTGCAGACTATAAAATCTAATGAAGGTATGCGGGGTGGCCCACCCAGCTGCATCGCAGATCTCTTGAAGTGGGACTCCTGAGATGAGGACCCTAGAGGACGCCATGCCTCTAGTAGAGTCAGCCCTCAAGGCCAGAGTTGAAGGCAAACTGTGCACCTGATAGGCCGAGGCAATAGACTGAACAATCCAATTACTGATTGTCTGCTTGGAAGCAGGAAGCCCCTTCTTGGGTGACCCAAAGCACACCAACAACTGACCTCCTCCACTGAGAAGACCTCTGAATATAGATGTTCAGTGCTCTGACAAGGCAAACATGAGGTGGAGGATGGAAGGCCTGAAGAACCACAGACCGTGCCATGTTAGATGGTACCTTAGGTACATAGCCAGGTCTGGGGTGTAAAATGGCTTTAACTCCCCCAGGGGCAAACTCCAGGCATGTCGGCGAGATAGCCAAGGCCTGGAGGTCCCCCACTCTCTTGAGAGAAGTACAGTGGGGAGAACAAGTATTTGATACACTGCCGATTTTGCAGGTTTGCCCACTTACAAAGCATGTAGAAGTCTGTAATATTTACCATAGGTACACGTCAACTGTGAGAGACGGAATCTAAAACAAAAATCCAGAAAATCACATTGTATGATTTTTAAATAATTAATTTGCATTTTATTGCATGACATAAGTATTTGATCACCTACCAACCAGTAAGAATTCCGGCTCACACAGACCTGTTAGTTTTTCTTTAAGAAGAAAATGACCTGAAGAGAGCTGGGACCACAGTCTCAAAGAAAACCATTAGTAACACACTACGCCGTCATGGATTAAAATGCTGCAGCGCACGCAAGGTCCCCCTGCTCAAGCCAGCACATGTCCAGGCCCGTCTGAAGTTTGCCAATGACCATCTGGATGATCCAGAGGAGGAATGGGAGAAGGTCATGTGGTCTGATGAGACAAAAATAGAGCTTTTTGGTCTAAACTCCACTCGCCGTGTTTGGAGGAAGAAGAAGGATGAGTACAACCCCAAGAACACCATCCCAACCGTGAAGCATGGATGTGGAAACATCATTCTTTGGGGATGCTTTTCTGCAGTGGGGACAGGACGACTGCACCGTATTGAGGGGAGGATGGATGGGGCCATGTATCACGAGATCTTGGCCAACAACCTCTTTCCCTCAGTAAGAGCACTGAAGATGGGTTGTGGCTGGGTCTTCCAGCATGACAACGAGCCGAAACACACAGCCAGGGCAACTAAGCATCTCAAGGTCCTGGAGTGGCCTAGCCAGTCTCCACACCTGAACCCAATAGAAAATCTTTGAAGGGAGCTGAAAGTCCGTATTGCCCAGCAACAGCCCCAAAACCTGAAGGATCTGGAGAAGGTCTGTAAGGAGGAGTGGGCCAAAATCCCTGCTGCAGTGTGTGCAAACCTGGTCAAGAACTACAGGAAACGTATGATCTCTGTAATTGCAAACAAAGGTTTCTGTACCAAATATTAAGTTCTGCTTTTCTGATGTATCAAATACTTATGTCATGCAATAAAATGCAAATTAATTACTTAAAAATCATACAATGTGATTTTCTGGATTTTTGTTTTAGATTCCATCACTCACAGTTGAAGAGTACCTATGATAAAAATTACAGACTTCTACATGCTTTGTAAGTGGGCAAACCTGCAAAATCGGCAGTGTATCAAATACTTCTCCCCACTGTAATTGCCAGGAGAAAGACCATCTTAAATGTCAGGTTCTTACCTGCCGCCGACTCAAGAGGTTCGAAGGGGGCCAGTGACAGCACTTCGAGAACCACCGCCAGATCCCAGGTTGGGACTCTGGTACGAGTCGCAGGCCTCCTCCTCCATTCACCACGGAGGAACCGTACAACCAGATGATGCCTCCCCAAAGGCCCATCACTTAAAGGAGTGTGGAAAGCCACAATGGCAGCCACGTAAACCTTCAGTGTGGACGGGGTAAAACCAGCAGATAAGGAACTCTAGCACTGAAGCCAGTTTAAACAACTCTGGCCGGAAGTGAAATATTGTGCCCCCTGCCTGAGACGGCAAGTCCCTCCTCAAAGGGATCTGCCACAGCTGGCCTGCCAGGAGTGATATGATGTCTGAGAACCATACAGGGCCGGCCAGAACAGGGCTACTAGCAATAAACTGAAACGTTCTTTCCAGACCCGCTCCAGAACTCCCGGGAGCAAAGTGTACAGGCGTTGCCTTGGATGCGTGAGAGAAAACCACAGTGGGTCGTCTCTCGAGACGCAAACAAATCCACTTCCACTGGGCCAATCATGAATCAAATACGAGACTACTGACACATTGTCTGTCTGCACTAAGACATGGTGACCCCTGAGGTCTGGGAGGAAGCTCCTCAGAGCCTTGTAGACCTCCAGCATTTCCAGACAATTTATGTGCCAGGAGGAATGCTGGGCCTGCCACAGACCTCTCGCAAAGCGCCCGTCCATGACCGCTCCCCAACCTGTAAGAAATGTGTCTGTCAAAACGATTCTTCGGCGACATGGTGCTCCCAATACTGGGCCTTGGGACAGAAACCAAGGCTTCTTTTACATGGACAGGGCACTAAGGCATCTGTGCGTGACCCTGATCATACGGAACTGATTTCTCGAGGAAAACGCCTTGGCTTTCAGCCACCACTGTAGGGGTCTCATGTGCAGAAGGCCAAAAGGTATGACGATGGACACAGCTGCCATGAGCCCCAGCAGTCTTTGAAACTGCTTTACAGTGATAGCGTGGCCTAGCTTCATCCTGGAAACCATTGCCAGGATGGACTTGGTACGAGCGGGAGACATTTGTGCCCGCATCATCGTCGAGTCCCACACCACCCCCAGGAACGTGGTTCTCTGGGTGGGCTTCAACACACTCTTTTTTGTGTTGAGTCTCAACCCCAAGCTCTGAATGTGGCCAAGGACGATATCTCGATGCTGAACTGCCAACTCGTCGATATAATTCAGCATCCGAATGCCCTGGAGCCTCAGCGGAGCCAGAGCTGCATCCATGCATTTGGTGAACGTGCGAGGGGAGAGAGCGAACATTGGGAACTTCCTGTGAGAAGGAATGATGGACACGTGGAAGTATGCGTCCTTTAGATCTATCGTGACAAACTAGTCCTCGGATCTGATCTGACTCACGATGATGGGAATAGTGAGCATTTTGAACCTAAATCTCCTCAGAGAACGATTCAAGTGCTGCAGATCTAAAATTGGACGCAACCCCCCATCCTTCTTGGGAACTATGAAGTACCGGCTGTAGAACCCTGACTCCCTGTCTGGCAGAGGAACATGTTCTATGGCCTCCTTTACCAACAGGGAGTGAACTTCCTGTTCCATTACCCGGCCCTGCTCTGGGTCCACCATAGTCCAGACCACCCCCTTGAACTTCGGGGGACGGTATCTGCAGTCTGTACCCCTTTTCTACAGTACGCAGGACCCATGGAGATATATTTGGAAGGCATTGCCATGCGCCAAAAAAATCTACTAAGGGGATCAGCCTCTCGAGGCTGACCTCGGGTGTTCTTTGAGTATCGTTCACGATCCCCTGAAGTGGAATACCGGCAGGGAGAAATCGAAAACGATTTTTGGTGTGCGGACGCCGTCGGTGCCTGGCCGCAAGCCCTTGGGGCGGATAAAGCAACGTGCGTTCCCTGGTAATCGATGTGGCCCAATGCTTACTGGATGGCGGGATTCCAACATCGATTTCCAGAGGGTTCCAAGGCAGAGACGACCTGGACAGGGGACAACCCTCAGAGGTCCTGCCAGAGCTAGGCCACAAATATCTCTCTCTGTGGTTACCACTGCTGCCATGGAGTGGCCGATGGCACTGGACGTCTCCTTGGTAAACCGGAGAGACAAGTCTGCGGCTCTACGCAACTCCGCTATGTCTTCTGGAGTTGGTCCCTCGCCCTCATTTAAATCTTTAAGAAGGTTGGCCTGGTACGCCTGCATCAGCGCCATTGTATGCAGGCAAGCAATAGCCCGCCCAGCCACCATATAAGCTTTGACCACCAAAGATGATGTGTCACGACAGGGTTTGGTGGGCAGCACCGGGGCTTTCAGGGACGACGCAACGTCAGGGGAGAGGTAACTGGCCAAAGACTCTTCCATCAACAGCATCGTCCCATAACTGTACTCACACCCTCCTACAATGTTACTATAATCTAACACAGTTGTGTAAGTCGGGGAAAAAATGGTAAGCCCTGGCGTTGAGGTTGAGACCTGTGCTGCAGGGAGCACTCATCAAGTTTACCTGCGCTTCCTGTCTCTCTTGTGGCCAGCTGATAGTAAGTCTGGCCACAGCACGAGTCAAAACCTCAACAAGCTCCTCATACCCAGGTGAATGAAGTGGTGAGCGCTCATTTACCGCCTCAACTGCCTCGATGCTGAGCACATCTAATTCCTCAGAATCAGATCGCTCAGCCATCGGGTTCTCCTCCTGTGCAGAAGAAGCCGCTGGGCGGGCTTCCACATGGGGAGTGAGAACATCGAAACTGTCAGATGAGGACTGAGAAAGTGTTGCAGCAGTCTCATGCCCTCTTGACAAATCCATTTGCGAGCCCCACGATCTGAGCCGCCTCACCGCATCGGCAGACGTGGCCAGACGGGAGCGCAGCACTCTGATCGATAGTGCTTCACAGTGCCGCAGGCAGCCCCCTCGAGAGCTGCCCAGGCGTGCTGTGCTCCCAAGCAGTGCACACAAAGCTTGTGTGTGTACCCACCCGTGATGTATCTAGGGCAGGGATGCACACACCGCTTAAACTGATCGCTCGCCATTGTAACAAAACACTTCACATTATACACTTTTTGACTAAATATACAGAGTGTCCCCAATGGTAAATATGACTTGAGATGGCGTTCAACTTTTAACTAGGAAACTCGTATTTACAATAATTCTGATTACATACAACGACAGCGATTATATATTCTTATTTGTAGTATTTATTTTTTACATATTTTTGGGAATTTGATAATTTTCCACGGCACACCTGACAACCGGTCATGCTATTATAGGCATTATATGAAGGTAATATGAAAAGAAAATGCCATCAAAACGTTTCTGGCCAAAATGCAAGTTTACAGGTACAGCTCCATGATATAAATAACATAAATTATACAAAATATTTATTATTCATCAGCAGTAGATCAAAATAATCACTTGGCATAAATGTGGGCTATTTAATGATTGCAAACTGCTCTAAAAGCACGAGCATGTAGAACAGCACCGCGTCTTTACTTTGAAACATGCAGTGCTGTCGTTTAATTAATTAAATCATAGCTTTTTAAAGATGACATGCAGATTATATCCAAGCGCAAGTTACTGAACCCACGTTTAGCACAGGGCGGCTCTCTCGCACTGAATGATGTTACAGAAAACTAGTTGTCCAGTCTGGTTCTGTTCACACAGCAGGGCTTTGCCGAAAATACAGTTGAGAGTCCTGAAAATGTAAGGATGTGTTTGAGTTTGTTTAATGCTGTTGTCACTGCTGCAAACTCCCATCTATACAAATAATTATTTGAAAAGTATAATCTTCGTGCAGCCAGTAGGCCCCTCCCCAGTGTAGGCCCCTGGGCTTCAGCCCGTGGAAGCCCGTGCGTTAATGCACCCCTGGTTAGGATAGAGACCATATCAATTAATTAAACACAAATGAAAAGCTGTGAGGAAAAGTGATACAATTGTTATAAAAATAACCAGTAACCCAGTTACAGTAAAACAGTAATAATAAATAAAACAGTAACCCAGACTGTACCCTTCACAGCCTCATTTTCACTCACTTCAAATAAAATATAATCTCACCAGACAAAAAAATAATCAACTGGAGTTGTATTTTTATCTATTGACATTCAGATATTTTTTAGGTGTGCCATACTAAAGTCCAAAATTGTGGGTCACTGTATCTGAAGCCCATTTATGCCGCACCTATCAAAGCTGTGTTTGGGTTCATTTGCATAAGCAGATTTGGCTCCATATGAATGAATGAGAACAGGGCTGAATCATTAGCATACCAGCTAATTCAGCACAATGCTAGCTCACTGAGGCCAAACTCAAGGACGCCTGCCCTGCTGCTGCTCAACCCTGCATCCCGGCAGATGGGTAAGTTACGAATACATAATGTACTTCTCATTTACCTCAATCCACATCCGCACATGAAGAAAGAGACATTTAGAGCTAACTACATAATGCTGATATCTGAATTATTATTTACTTGTATTTTTTTGTGACTATGGGCAAATAAAGCTCAAAAAGGTGTTTTTTTTTTATCTTTTCAAAACTGATGTCATGCATATTTTTGAGTCATGAACAATGTTTAAACAAGTTTCAGATGTTAAATACCATTTCAAAGTGTTTAAATTGATTTTTTAATGTCTTTATGTCAGGCGGTACGTCCAAATACACTATATTGCCAAAAGTTTTGGGACGCCTGCCTTTACATGCATGAACTTTAATGACATCCCATTCTTAATCCGTAGGGTTTAATATGTAATTGGCCTACCCTTTGCAGCTATAACAGCTTCAACTTTTCTGGGAAGGCTTTCCACAAGGTTTAGGAGTGTGTTTATGTGAATTTTTGACCATTCTTCTAGAAGCGCATTTGTGAGGTCAGGCACGGTTGTTGGACGAGAAGGCCTGGCTCGCAGTCTCTGCTCTAATTCATCCCAAAGGTGTTCTATCGGGTTGAGGTCAGGACTCTGTGCAGGCCAGTCAAGTTCCTCCACACCAAACTCGCTCATCCATGTCTTTATGGACCTTGCTTTGTGCACTGGTGCGCAGTCATGTTGGAACAGGAAGGGGCCACCCCCAAACTGTTCCCACAAATTTGGGAGCATGAAATTGTCCAAAATGTCTTGGTATGCTGAAGCATTAAGGTGTTCCTTTCACTGGAACTAAGGGGCCAAGCCCAACCCCTAAAAAACAACCCCTCCACCAAACTTTACACTTGGCACAATGCAGTCAGGCAAGTACCGTTCTCCTGGCAACCGTCAAACCCAGAATCGTCCATCGGATTGCCAGACAGAGAAGCGTGATTCGTCACTCCAGAGAACACGTCTCCACAGTCCAGTGGCGGTGTGCTTTACACCACTGCATCCGACGCTTTGCATTGCACTTGGTGATGTAAGGCTTGAATGGAGCTGCTCGACCATGAAAACCTATTTCATGAAGCTCTCTATGCACTGTTCTTGAGCTAATCTGAAGGCCACACAAAGTTTGGAGGTCTGTTGCTATTGTCCCATCGACCCATTCTTTCAAACCTCAAACGGGGTTGAGTACCTTTGCCTATTCCCCAATCTAGTTTCTTTCTGGTGCACCAGAAAAGGGCTACTTCGGCTAATAAGCCTTGGTGACCTGAGGATTACAGTGGGGCTTTCCCCGCCGAGTACGTCTCCGTGGGCCCCCCACTCCTCTATCGCATCGCAAGCATGCTGAGACTGTGTTTGTGGGTGGTTCATGTTCTCTCATGAGAACATGACCACGTCGGCGCGTTGTTTGTCTTGCCTTTTTCATAAGGGCTTGAGCGTTCAGCGTGCCGTGTGCCATCGAGTCTGACGAGCTCACTGTTTCACATGCCTGCTGGTAGCTTACAGATGAGATTGCTGGTCCTTATAAAAAAGGGACCTAGCGTTTCATTTGGGGCTCTGGCAGAGGACAGATGTCAATTGCTGCATCGGAGAGAGGGCTGTTATGCGCTGGATATGAAGATGATGCTGAGTTTCCCACTATAATAGTGTGTGCTCATGCTGAATCAGATTCAGAGTTGACAGCCATGCTTTCCCAGGTGGCTGAGGCGTGGTGCAACGCGTAAATCGCCTTGCCTGCCCCCTTGCCTTTTTCCCGGATGTACATCGGAAAACTTAGCAGTGTGGAACTATTGGTGCCAAAATATGGAACGCCATGTGGGCCATAATCTGTATTAAGTTTTCCCCTCTCTCACTCCCCTCGACGGTGGGGTGGCAGTGCCACTGGCAGGCCACCCCTGTCCTGCACTCTTAATGCACGAGGGTAGTTCTGACCCAGGGGTTATGCAAT
Organism: Coreius guichenoti; assembly: GCA_039654105.1. NCBI lineage: Eukaryota > Metazoa > Chordata > Actinopteri > Cypriniformes > Gobionidae > Coreius > Coreius guichenoti. Next base: position 28,935,375 of record CM077191.1, read on the forward strand.
GGAATTGTGTGCGGCGACGGACCTCGCTCCGGGCGACGAAGGTCACCGCACGCTCCTTGGGTCGGGCGATGTCCACACTAGTGGTCCAGGAACGCCACCTGTGGCTAAACCTGGCAGACATGCGCGAGCCCGACAAAGTTCGGTTCCTTGACGCCCGTCTGTCAGGCTGGCCTCTTCGGCGACGCCATCAAGAACTTCGCCCAGCAGTTCTCGGTGGCCCTGAGACGGGCAGCCCAGGGAGAAAAGAGCTGCTCTCGGGGAGATGGTGTCCACATCACTCCCTCCCCCGGAGGAGGACCGGGCGGAGAATCTTTGTTTCATTTTGTTTCTGTTCTGCCGCTGGCTCCACGGAGTCCAGCAGTACCCACATTTTAAGAGCAGTTTCCTCCCTGGGCCCCAAGAGAGCGAGGTTGGCAGTGTGTGACGCTTCAATGCCTTGCCACTCCCCTCCTCCTCTCCCTTTGCCAGAGGGCAGCAGTGTGCAGCCCAAGGACGCCGTCAGGCCTTCTCACCCACACTCTGCCCCACCCTGGAACCAGACCACAGTCCGGGCCGCCTCCGGGCCTCCCGAGTCGGGTCTCCGTTTTCCACCTCACGCGATCGAGCCGGTTCCTCCAGCTGATATGAGGTCGGGGTTTTACAGCCCCTACTGCGTTGTACCCAAGAAAGGTGGTGGGTAACGACCAATCTTGGACCTGCGTGTCTTGAATCGGGCCCTGCACAAGCTTCCGTTCAAGATGTTAATGCAGAAACGCATTTTCGAATGCATCCGTCCCCAAGGTTGGTTTGCAGCGATCGACCAACTCTCACGTCATCCTGAGACCCCGGTCTGAATATGTGCCCAAGGTTCCTACCACTCCCTTCAGGGACCAGGTAGTGAACCTGCAAGCGCTGCCTTCGGAGGAGGCAGACCCAGCCCTAGCTTTGCTCTGTCCCGTCCGCGCCCTTCGTGCCTACGTGGATAGAACGCAAAGCTTCAGGACCTCAGAGCAGCTCTTCGCCTGTTACGGAGGCCAGCAGAAGGGAAAGGCTGTCTCCAAGCAGAGGTTAGCCAACTGGATAGTGGATGCTATTGTCTTGGCGTACCAATCCCAATACGTGCCTTGCCCGTTCGGGTTGCGAGCACACTCAACTAGAAGTGTAGCTTCCTTAAGGCGCCTCGCTGACAGATATCTGTAGAGCTGTTGGCTGGGCGACACCTAACATGTTCGCTAGATTCTATAGCCTCCGTGTAGAGCCGGTATCTTCTCGTATACTCGCCCCCAGTGGCCAGTAGCGCGAAGGACCCGTTCTAGTGTCGGCTTGCCACGCCACTCCCGCCCGCTGGGCCAGATACGTGCGTTTATTGTCTCCAGTTGTGTTCCCCAGAAATGGCTAACCCGGTCGAGCTCCTCCGTCACCCTCGGCAGTCAGACGTTGCGGGCGTCTGACGCCAGGCCTACACTCGTATGCGTAGTGGAACCTGTGTTAGGCTGGGTATCCATATGAAGCGCTCCCTACGGCAACCCCATATGTGTATTCCTCCACGGTACAGCTACCCTACTCGGTTAGCCCCGTGTCTTTGCTCTGTCGTCTCTGATGGTGTTCTTCCCCCCCTAGAACTAGGTTGGGACCACCCCAGAGACTGCCATATGTTGTACTACCCTACTTGGCTAGTCCATATGTGTAACTGCCACCTCTCCTTCCTTAGGCTCCGCAGCGTTCCTTTTCCTGAGATGGGCATGCTTTCCCAGCATTATCCAATAGTCACACTGAGTGGGTCTTGCAGAACAGCAGTGACTGACCTTCTTTGCTTGAGCCCTGACTTCCCGCTCCAACAGAGGGGCGGCCCAGGGAGCTTATGCAGAGCGCTGGAAGGGCCAGCGCCTGTGGCGTGTTGGTAGGATTCCCAATTCGTTGGTCAGTTCCGACGTACGTCGAATGTGACCGACTGAAAGGGAACGTCTCGGTTACGTATGTAACCCTCGTTCCCTGAAGGAGGGAATGGAGACGTACGTCCCGTTGCCACAGGTGCTTTACCTCCGCTGAACGGCCGAGTCCCTAGTTCGGCTCCTCAGCGGTAAAGCAAAGATGCAGTGCTTCCACTTCCTTATTTATACCCGCCCTGCGGGGAGGAGCGTGGAATGCGTGAACCGCATGCCAATGTTCATTGGCTCGTTTTAAAACACTCGAAGTAGATTGGTCTCTGAAAGCGATCCCCAATTCGTCGGTCAGTTCCGACGTACGTCGAATGTGACCGACTGAAAGGGAACGTCTCGGTTACGTATGTAACCCTCGTTCCCTGAAGGAGGGAATGGAGACGTACGTCCCGTTGCCACAGGTGCTTTACCTCCGCTGAACGGCCGAGTCCCTAGTTCGGCTCCTCAGCGGTAAAGCAAAGATGCAGTGCTTCCACTTCCTTATTTATACCCGCCCTGCGGGGAGGAGCGTGGAATGCGTGAACCGCATGCCAATGTTCATTGGCTCGTTTTAAAACACTCGAAGTAGATTGGTCTCTGAAAGCGATCCCCAATTCGTCGGTCAGTTCCGACGTACATCTCCGTTCCCTCCTTCAGGGAACGAGGGTTACATATGTAACCGAGACGTTTTTACCAGTATTTGAGAGAGATCTACAAACCTTTTCACTCTGCACAAGGATCAGTTGGGCTCCTCTGGATGATGCATTATCATGTTTATTGTTATTGCCTTGTCAATTCATAATAAAAGAGCCATGTTTGAAGTTGTGCCACCCTGACATTTGAGAATATATAAATTGCCGGACAAAAGTTTTCAATGATCTCAACAGCTTTAAAGCTACTGATATTTATAACATTTGTTTATATGAAAGGTTTCAAACCTATAATGACGCCATAGTATTTAGTTTTAATTTTTTTTAATTTTTTTATTATTATAGTTTTCTTTGCCTGTTCATTTGTTCAGACAGTTGCACCACCTGACATTTCTGGGGTTTAAGATAACAAAACATAAAATAATATGTATTATTTAAATCTACTAAAAATGAATTTAAACTAAATAGGTTTTATAGAATAAAGTGATATATGTCATGGATTTATCAAATTATTTTAAAAAGAAATAATGCACTTATGCACATATCATTATCATGTCATTGATATAATATTTTATTGTTAATCATTGCTATTATTTAGAATGTATTTTTAAATAAAAAGTATAATCATTTTATTTATTTATTTAGATAAAAAACACCAGGGTGAGCAACAGGGTTGCAGATTTAGCCAAATAAATTTTATTTTAGTACTATTATACTTTTTATTTATAGTTTGATTTAATTTTTATTTTATATTTTTAGTAGTCATTTTAATTTTTGTTCAAGTTTTAGTAATTTTGTTGTTTTTGTAATTTCTATTCATTTTTGTTTTTTAATGTCTATATAGTTTTTATTTATTTTTATTTTAGTACATTAAGTTAAACTAAATGAAATGAGAAATGTAAAATAAGATGATTTCTCCCCTAGACTGCACAGAATGTCGAATCATTCATGAATACAGACAAAGTTACGGGCTACTTACAAACTTCAGGTCCGAGTGAAGAGTTCCAAGTGTTATTTTTTTATTCATTGCGTGTGTCAGAGATTCCCGGAGCAAGACAGAGAAAGAAGAAAGCAAGAAAACCACATCAGTAATAGGATAACACAGCTCTTTTGGGCCTTGTTGCTCTCCACAGTTGCCATTGTGTTCCGTCACATTGGCGTGTTTGGCCAAAAGCTCAGAGTGTTCCTCCAGTCCCCGTCCACATTCCCTCACAGGGCCACATCAAAGCCGGAGCAGCCATGCTTTTGTCAAACTCTCCTCCCCAATTTTCTGTCACCAAGTTTTATCTCTTCCAAATCGCCACCAGCCTTTAACCTATTCTGAGCCGATTAGCTGAATGCTTGATTTGAGCATTAGAGAAACTATAGCAACCTGTAATCTGCCAGAGAGCGAATCAAAAAGCCCTATGTATCTTGTCACGCAAGAGCTGGCAGCCCACCTTGACCCCATAAGCCGTCTCTTACAGAGCCTCGCTGGGCGAGGCCCCCGCTTTATTCACACACATACAATCCGTTGAGAAATGGCCTCTGGACAATCTGTGCCCCGTCCTGAAGAGCAACAATCTGCCCAAGTCTATGATCATTTAGCAAACAATGTGCAATAAAACAATATCCACTGAACAGCCTACAGAAAATTAAAACCTAGTACATGCATGTTAGCATAACATATTGAAGCATTAAACATCAAATTCAAATTTCTATATAGCAGGGAAGTCCCTTGTGAAAAAGAAGTACACTTAAAGTACTAATTACAGAAATAATATAAAGAATATACTTGAGTGCAAACTGAATGTTGTTTTCAGACACTTAATTGCATGTTAAGTGCAAATAAATAAATAAATAAATAAATAAAAATGTATTATAGCTTAAATTTATATTAAATGCAGTTAGCTGAGCGTTAAAGTGCTTTTTAGACCCACTTAAGTACATCTTTATATGTAATTTTTTAATTATTTCTGTTGTCTTTGAAATATGGCTAAAGCGTACTGACAAGCATGTATGGTAAACTAAAATATACTTTATTGTCATTTCTATTAGAAACTTTTATGTTTAATTAAATTTGTAATTACACATTTTAATGATGAAGTTGCAATTAAGTAGATTTTAAATACATTAACTTTCAAGTCAAGTCACCTTTATTTATAAAGCGTTTTATACAATACAGATTGTTTCAAAGCAGCTTACAGTGATAACAGGAAAATGATTCAATGATGCGAACAGTTCAATTCTCCTGTAAAACAGTGAACATAGTGTCATTGTTCAGCTGAAGTCAGTTCAGTGTTGATCCGGTTCCGTTGTAAAGATAATCAATTATTAAATTAGTTAATTTCATCTATAAAGCAGTTATGCAGAAAACAGTGATGTCATCGTCCAGCTCAGTTCAGTTCTCATACAATAGTGTAAAATGTATTGTAACTTTAAATGTAATATCAAATAACACACTACAATTACACAAATGTATTAAAATTGAAATGATAATCAAGTGCTTTACATGTGCTTTAGTATGTTAATCAACACATAAAAATAAGTGTACTTCTTTAAAGCATGACCAAATATTATTAAACATAATGATTTAAAATGTACTTTACAGTAAAACTTTTAATTTGACATTATTACAGAGTCCTTAAGTGTGAAACAGTCATGTTGTGCCTTTTATTTCATTAATATTATATGATCTGCATGTACAGTATAATTAAAGGGGCCATGAACTGATAAATCAAATTTTCCTTGAGCTTTTGACATATAAGAGGTCATCATAGTATGTAGTAGAGTATCCTGTAAGTTTCCTGCAAGTGAAAACTTCCTTGTAAGTCCACAAACAGCTTTTATTGTAACCAAGGCCAGAGAACAACTCATTGTGGAATGTGCCTATTTATAGATGAAAGACCGCCTCTGCAGAAGATCAACACCTACTTCATCATTGCAACTTTGGCCCCGCCCACTGGTGTGTTAGTGAGATGACGAGGAGAGAAGAGATACAGGATCACTGGACTAAAAATAGCATTACCTTCCAAAGGATCCTAATGCTAGGAATGTGCTTATTTATTTTCAACAATGTGAATGTCTCAGTTGAGCATTATTTGTTTGTTATTTCACTGTGGATTCTTTGGTAAATCAGTCGCAATTTCGGTGCAGACTTTGCAAACAGACTTTGCAAACAGACTTTTACGATATGGACTCGACAGTAATGCGACAAATTGTAAATATCTGTGACTGTGACCAGTGATTGTAATGATTCATGTACAGTCAGATGTTCTTTGTCTATGTGTCAGTAAATCAAACCAGTGACTAAACAGACAACTTCACATTGTTTCTCTTATGCCGAGTTCACACTGCACGATTTTAGGCCTGATTTTCACTCGCAGACAGGTTTTGCGAAATCGCTGACAGATGCCCGAAATCATAGGCAAATCGGTGCTCGTTCACGCGAGTGACAATCACGCAGTGTGAATTATCAAAGATGCGATCTGAGAGAATCACCGACGAGTCACCGACGCCCGTGAGATATTTGGCATGCTAAATACCTGTACATGTCGGCGATTCAAAATCCTGCTGTGTGAAATGTGTTCTGACTGAAAATTACATCGGCGATGACCTACAGCCAATGAGAGAGCAAGATACAGGGCAGCGGGAGGTTCAGGGAGGAGTTATAGACCAGAATATCAGTTATTTTAATAGATGTATTTACAATTATATCAAACAGAAACAAAGCACAAACATTTGCTTGTCCAGCTGCAACAGCAGCACATTGCAAAAATATTTATTTACCTCCAACTCTCTTTGCAGAACACAATCCCTCCCCGTCACTGATCCATCATGTGCACACAGCAGCGACTGAATGCTACCCCAGATAGTCATGCAGTGTGAAAAGAACAGTGATCCATCGACTTTGAAAATCGTGCAGTGTGAACTCGGCATTAGTAGGATGAAAATAATCTGTTACTTAAACTGTGATTAAATTATATATAGAAAGCTCCCTTTACAATCGCTGGAGCTGTCAATCAAACTAAGCGAGTTTATCAGTGACTGAGTTCTGGACTCGCACGAAAACTCCCGTTATAATCAACAAATCTCTTATTTACATTGTGTTTGCACTGTTAGTTATGATGAAAGCATTCGTTAGTGTGCAGAAATCAAGTTGCAATGACGAGATCATGGCATTCATGCGCTCAACATGTCTCTGATCACCTACAATGCTCATCACTGCAACCTTTCATGCCACGATCTGAATATAATGCCGTAGACCTAAATATAATGCTATAGATATAAATATAACGCTATAATCAACACTTTCACGATTAGCTAACCTTGAGAGCTGTAATAGTAAAAACATGCTAAAAGTTTTCGAGAGAGTGTAATACTAGCTATTTCATATGCAAAGTTTCTTTTGACACAGACAAAAGTAGGTGATGGCTAAGGCATTTGAACAAACTAACCAAAGTGCTAAAAAAAATTTTTTTTTCTAACGCACATGAATGATGCATAAAATCATGTGACTTGTGGAGTGTATTGCTACTTTTCAAAGTGATTTACAGTTGGTTGACAATAAAATGGGCCAAAAACGTATGGATATGATAATGTGGCTTCTGTATTTAAAACCGGTTTATTAAATACAGCTTTTCAAACGAAACGTAGAAAAACAAAACGTGAATAATAATTAAGAATAAAATGTCAAATCCATGTGTTTATCAACTACATCAGAAGTAAAATAAATAAATACATACATAAAAATTCTAACAAAAGATTTGTAATCCCCCAGTTTGATCAAGCCGAGCATAAGAAGCAGTGTAATTCTAATGTGTGGTGCAAAACCCGGGTCGATTTAGTGTGTGTGTGTGTGTGTGTGTGTGTGTGTGTGTGAGTGTGTGAGAGAGAGAGAGAGAGAGAGAGAGAGAGAGAGAGAGAGAGAGAGGTTTAGTGTGTGCCAGATGGAGGCTCTGTCTTTTATTGGCGGTGTGAAAGGACAGCTTATAGTGCTCCTCTGTGGTCCGGCTCAATAGAGAGGGTGAGAGCAGACCCTCACACACACACTCTCACTCAAAGCCTGATGCTTGTCACCATATGGAGCTGTTTAAAAACGGCCATAGCCCCACACAAAAGAGCAACATTAACAGCCTCTTACAATGACTGCTGGGACAACACTGAATTATAGCACAGGGAGAGCGCACACACACACACACACAGATCTTTCATGACCTTATCACTCAAATTTGAGGTTTGATAATACTGAAAGCTTTGAATATTTTCAATTTCAGATAGAACTGAAAGGGAATTGAAGGGGTTGTTCTCAAAGGGCTTTGCTTTAGGACCCAGATTTTATATTAAACATCAAGTGGCGACCCAACACAATATCAAGATTGTTTATAGTATAAAAGAAAAGCAAAACAAGAGTGTTTTTTATATATATATAAATATATATACACACATACACACACACACACACTACCATGAACTGTATAGGCTCACCAATATAGACTAAATAGGACAATTCACAATTTTGCAAATGCATCTCAAAATTCTGGCCAGTTAAGAACTGCTTTATAGATGAAATGAACTCATTTAATAATTGATGATTTTCCAACAGAACTGAATCAACACCGAACTGACTTCAGCTGAACAACAGCCAAAATGCATCATTTTCCTGTTATCACTGTATTGTATAAAGCGCTATAGAAAAAAAAGGTGACCTGACCTGATAAATGACGATTTACTAGTTATTATTGATTGATAATAGACAAGAGTTTTCACCTCCAGTTTAAAAGCCTATTTATTTTTTTCTATCCAAACTATGCACAGTTATATGGCTAGTCACATTTTATTGTTTGCATTTAGCGCTGGGGTGTTAAAAATTAATCGATGCAGTAATAGACCATAATCGATTATAGCCTACTGTTGTTTCTCTGACGTCATTTGTCACATTCGTGCTAGCGTAAAATGGCGGAGGGAGGTGAAACACAAAAGTGATTAATAAAAAATGAACACGCTATTTTAACATTTACAGCATGCGAGCGTGAGCGTGCGAGTGTGTACGTGTCTGTGTGCGTGCCAGATGTGTGTGCTTGCGAACGCGTGCGAGTATGTGTGTTTGCTTGCGAGCGTGTGCGAGCGTTATTGTAACTTAAGTACACTACTTGACGTGCTTTTAGTAGCCTGTTTACTAGTTTTTATTAGTTGCTCATAGCTAAATGCTCCTGTTGTCCGCTGTGTTTAGACTTAAGTTGAGTTTGATGTTTGCTACATTCAGGAAGAGTACATTCTTGAAGCAGATAAAATAAAAAGGGAGTTGATATATCTGACTGCTTGTATTTATTAACGAAAACTTAGCCATGTACAGTAATATTGAAAATTGAGGATGCAACGAATCAAATCGAATCGAATCGTTGACATGATAATCGTAATCAAACTGAATCGTGAGACCAGTGACGATTCACACCCCTGTCTAGAGTAGTTTTTCCCTACTGTCCACAACCATTTCAGAAGAGACCTGCAAACGATGCTTGAGTCGAGACCCACAAGAACTGCATTAGAAAAGCAAATGTTCCATGTTCCAAAACCTAGCAAGATGCCTATGTAGGCAGGATTTTAAGACCGCATTGGCACACTCATGATACAAATAATGGTGCCTTCTGAGAAAATTCAAAGACAGCATCGCAAATATTGTCACATCTTTGTGTGGAGAAGGCAATCCCAGAATGCACCAGAAAAGCACAAATCGAAGATGGCAGATTAAGCAAGAGAAGAGTGGTTCATAAATAGGGTGACCAGACGTCCCGTTTTTTTCCCAGGACAGTCCTGTATTTCAGCTCTATTTTTAGTGTCCTGACTTATTAAGAAAAAATCGTGTTTTGTCCCGTATTTCTTCTTTTCTCTTTGCTAGGTGATCATATAAAAGTGAGTAGCAGTCTTCTGTCACAGGAGAATAGCCTCATCAAAGGTAGCCAATCGCGTCAAAGTATATTTTGGAGAACTAAATTACCATCCAATCACAATTCGTTATCGATTAACTTGCAGTTAGTGAAGGCGGGATATTAGAGAGTGCGGAGGGGATCAAGTCAGACACGAAGACGTCAAAGCATGTGTGTACATTTAACGAGGATCTTCAAAAATAGTTTATCAGGTTATTATGTGCAGTAAGTAGTTAAAAAAAACAACTCAATATAGTATGAGGCACAGCAGAATTCAGTTCTCTTTACGCCTGAATGGTCAAATAATGACACTGAGACACAGTTGTCAAAATGCCCATCATGTGGAGTATCTCACGTAAATACAGTCGGTTATGGCTTAAATGAACTTAAACAGCTGAAAACCGGATATGTGTCACCATTCAGTCTTAAATTAACAGCAGCTTAAAATGCCTGTCTGTGTCATTAATGTTAATCAAACAACAAAAGATGTTAAATAAATGTATTCATGTTTAATAAACCTACTGTAGCCTACCTGATAAACGTAGTTTATTTAATTTGTAACTCTATTGTATTTGTCCTATTGTTTGAAATTTGCTTTGTTCTTTTTTTATATAACAAAAATAAAATAACTATATGATATATTTTGTTTCGAATTTCTCATATCATGAAATATGTGAAATAATCCATCCTGTATTCCACCATAAGAAATCTGGTCACCCTACTTAGAAATATGTATTCAGTAACGAAATGAATAAAAATTGTTCATTCATTGAACAGTCTACAGAAAATATATGTAGTTTGTAAAATGTTTGAAAATAAAGCATCACAATCGCGCAGTGATTAAGTGTGTCCCATCGATTATACAAAAATCTTAAAACACTTGCAGTCCTCACACCCACTTGAACAAACTTGACAAAGCCACTTGACTTGGCCAAACTCTGGAAATACGTCTCAAGTGCTCAAGTGTGGGTATATGGACAGGCTCATAGTCATGGAGGTCTTTAAGAACACTTAAGTGGCCTGCAGTTTTATTAATATTATATTATCTGCCAGTACAGTTTTATTTTAAATATATGATCACACTTTAGTTTAGGTTCCAATTCTCACTATTAACTATGACTTTTGCCTCAACAAACTCCTAATTTACTGCTTATTAATAGTTAGTAAGGTAGTTTATGTAGCGTTTAAGTTTAAGTATTGGGTAGGAATAAGGGATGTAGAATAAGGTCATGCAGAATAAGGCATTAATATGTGCTTTATAAGTACTAATACACAGCCAATATACTAGTAATATCCATGCTAATAAGCAACTAGTTACTAGTCAGAATTGGACCCTAAAATAAAGTGCTACCAAATTAATGGTAGTACCGACTTCGGTACCAAGTCAGTACTGAAATTTTAAAAATGTGACAATACCAGCATTTGCCTCTAGCATTTTGAGCGCTGTTGAACTGATTCTTAAACGCCTCTGATTGGCCGTTGTGTTCACACGCAGTGCATGAACTTCATCTCCTGAGCTGCTCTGAGAGTCACTTCATGAGCATTTTACCGTTTCATTTGAGAAAAAAACTATTGTCATATCATAAACTCACAAACTCTTTAAATAAAAGTTCGGTTTAACTTGAAATTGTGGCAGAAATATATTACAGTTGTACAGTAGAATTTAGCTACATCTCAATGTAGTAGTAATAATAATAATAATAATAATAATAATAATAATAATAATAATAATAAATTGTTATTAAAACTTTATTTTTTATAAGGAAAATCACAATTGTTCTTCCATGTTTTATTTTTAAGAGTAAAGCTCTGTTGTGCAGCATTTTGTCTGACCAAAAAGTTTGTTTAATTTCATTTGATTAAAAGATAAATTAAATTAATGTTTTATGCCTACATTTGATTGCCAGAAAAATAAAAAAAAACAACATTTTCTTAAGCTGTATTTTTTTTAATAAATTGTTTTTTGTTTTTTTTTCATACATATGCTTTTTGATTATTAAAATTTAATTAAACCATTAGAATGGAATACAGAAAACTTAAAACAGAAAACACAGAATTTGGCAAAAAAAAACAAAAAAAACAAAAACGGAATTTGAGGAAAAAAAAAAAAAAAAGTATTTCATAGGGCCCTAAACAAGTATTTTAATAAATTGTTGTTAAATTGTATAAGTTTCATGATTTCAATTAATTTACCTGCTTTTTGATTACTAACATTTAATTTAAAGGATTAGTTCACTTCAAAATGAAAATTTCCTGATATTTTACTCACCCCCATCTCATCCAAGATGTTCGTGTCTTTCTTTCTTCAGCCGAAAAGAAATTAAGTTTTTTGAGGAAAACATTCCAGGATTTTTCTCCATACCATTGACTTCCAAGACAACCAAAATGTTGAAGGTCCAAATCAATGCAGTTTCAAAGGGCTTTGAAGGGCTTCAGAGGCTCTGCACGATCCCAGACGAGGAATAGGGTCTTATCTAGGGAAATGATCGGTCACTTTAAAAAAAAAATTAAAAATGAATATACTTTTTAACCTAAATTGCTCATCTTGCGCTGTTCTGCGGCTCGCCAAGGATTGCGTAATCACGTCGAAAAGGTCACACTAGACATAGGCAGAAGTACAACAACGATGTCGGACGATTTTGAAGTTGAAGATGGAGTGTTTTTTGGTAAAGGGCATTTGTATTAGTCCTCGCACGTTCGCTTGGGGCGGAACTTGCGCCTACGTCTAGCGTGACCTTTCCGACGTGATTACGCAATCCGTGGCGAGCCGTAGAGCAGCGCAGGATGAGCAATTTTTAAATGGCAGATGGTTTCCCTAGATAAGACCCTATTCCTCGTCTGGGATCGTGCAGAGCCTCTGAAGCCCTTCGAAGCCCTTTGAAACTGCATTGATTTGGACCTTCAACATTTTGGTTGCTATTGAAGTCTATTATGTGGAGAAAAATCCTGGAATGTTTTCCTCAAAAAACGTAATTTCTTTTCGACTGAAGTAAGAAAGACTTGAACATCTTGGATGAGATGGGAGTGAGTAAAATATCAGGAAATTTTCATTTTGAAGTGAACTAATCCTTTAACCATTCAAATGGAGTCCAAAAAAATTGAAACTGAAAAAAATGGATTCCAGAAAAAAAAAAAAAAAAAAAAAAAAAAATGGAAAAAACGACAATTTGAGAAAAAATAAAACGGATTGTAACGTGTAACGGTGTAGTAGTCGTGTCCCATTTCTTAGGGGACCATTTCACCCCTAGGCGTAGGGGTATAAAATAGAATTGGGATTGGGCCTAAGTGTGCAATTAATACTATTGAGGGCACTTCTTTTTCACAATGGATATGACACATAGATATTATTAGAGGTGAAAATAAAAAGGCCAATAAAAAGGCCAATAAAAAAGATGTAAAGAGCCTTACTTATCCTAAAACTTAAGCATGAGTTTAATCCTTTTATAGCACAGTAGCTCAATCCTCTATTCCTATTGGCTGAGAGCTGCGGAGAGGTGCATGTCCGCCCTGAGGCGGTTGGAGCACTGCCTGTTTGTTAAACTAATAATTGCCGTGTCATTACACTATAATTACACACAATGATCATTCGGCTGCCTGTGCGTATAGAGAGAGTTGCATACCAGACACACAAATTAGCATGAATTAAATACCTCATCATTGCAATTATTAATGTTGAACAAGAGCGCAGAACTCCTTCATGAAGATGCCTGAAGGTGTAAACCACCATGACCATGTTTTCATATATTAACACTGGCTTCTTCTCATTATTAGATTGTGTGCTCTTGAAAACATGGGCTCTTGAATTAACAAAGATCAATGAAAAGCAGTGATATGTGCACATAGCGTTACTGTTCGCCAGTGCTGTAAGAATGAAATCAACTGTGTGTGTTTGAAATATAAAAGAGTATAAGAAAAATAGATGAAGAATATGTGCATGGTTGCTAAACCTTGCAAATACAGCTACAATAGTGGAAAACTGAGAGGGAAAAAAAGCTAAACGTATTTTAACAGTAAGATTTTTTTTTTTCATATCTGCCCTAATGAGTGTTGGGCGTATCGCATTACCAGTGTTGGGGACTAACGAAATACATGTAACTTAGTTACGTATTTAAAATACAAAATTTGAGTAACTGTATTTCATTACAGTTACATTTTAAATTGGTGGTAATCAAATTACAGTTACATCCAAAAAGTATTTTAGATTACCGAAGTGATTACTTTGAATTTTAATGTCATTTATTTCATTTAAACATTAATGTAAACTCTAACGGGCAATTAATGTAAACAGCGATTGGTGATTCTCAGACTCTGACAGTCTGCAAAAGCATCCTAAGATACAGTTCTGCTCATAAGTTTCATACCCCTTGCAGAATATGCACAATTTTAATAACTTTAACAAAATAAGAGGTATCTGGGATCAGAAAAATTGCATGTTACTTTTATTTAGTACTGTCCTGAATAAGCTATTTCACACAATAGATGTTTACATATAGTCCACAAGACAAAATGACTGAATTTATACAAATTGCCACATTCAAAAATGTACATAACCTTGAATCTGAACTGTCTGTCGGTACCTGGATGATCCACGACTGCAGGAGCAGGGGGTGAAAACTTTTGATCAGGATGATGTGTAGATTATTTTCTTATTTTGTTTAAAGATCATATTTTTTCAAATAATTTTTGTTTAAAATAATATGCAGAGGAAATCCAAGCGCTATGTTTGGTGGCCCCATTGTGTTACATGCCTTATTAGTATTCCAAAGTATTCTAAAGTATTTAGATTAAGTTACAAAACTTGTGTAATCTAACGAAAAACATTACAAATTACCTTTTAAAGCATGTATTTTGTAATCTGTAGTGAAATTCATTTTAAAAGTAACCTTCTCAACCCTGCACATTACAAGTAACTTGAGTTATGTAATCAGATTACTTTTTCAAGTAACTAGTAAAGTAACGTAATATTTTTAAAATTTACAACAAAATATCTGAGTTACTTTTTCAAATAAGTAATGCAAGTTACTTTGTTTTCCAATGTATTGACTGACAGCTCTTTTGTCCCATTGTTGAGAAAAACCATAAGTGCAGAGGCGTTGTCTGTAAAGATGGGGGTTATTGTAGTTCCAGTGTGAGCATGCATGTACTAATCTCACTTGCACAAAACAGTTTCAGTATTCCTCAAAATGAATAAAATCAGTGAAATGCAAAATCAGAATATATGCAAACCTCCAATAATTAAATATGTTAAATAAAACAATTATTTTATCTAATTTTATTTAATTTCATTTAATCTCACTTTATTGACCAATGTCTTGCTGCTGACCTTCAATGATTCAGTTAAAGCAATAAGAAAAAATGAAAAAAAATGTATTGGTGAAGTAAGTGTTAAACTTTTTTCTCCTGCGTCCTATTCTTCTGCAATCCAGAATTGCAGCACAGCTGAAAGGTTTGTTTGAGCTGCGCCCTCTACTGTACACACGTCAATTTGCATTTCCCTCAGCCTGAGGCTTATTGTGTGAAAGGGTCTTTACATTTGGCCAAAAATAGAACTTTTTTTGTCATAAAAAACCCCCCAAAAAAACAAAAATCAAAAAACAAAAACAAGGCCAGCCCAGAAGAAAAAAGTTACGCAAAAGTAACGCAACACATTACTTTTCTTAAAAAGTAACTAAGTAACGCAGTTAGTTACTTTTTAAGGGAGAAACACAATATTGTAATGCATTACTTTTTTACAAGTAACTTTCCCCAACAATGGCTCTAATATTGTAGGAATGGGATTTCTTAGCAAGGGGACCATCTTATTTGGGGGTCCTTTTTTCTCAAAAGTTTGACCCTGTGTTAGGGTATTGCGGGTGGTCTCTATGTGGTTACTAAGGTGTTCTAAGTGTTTTTTAGCATGTTGCTATGTGATTGCTAGAGTAATCTGTGCAGTTGGTCAAAAGAGCCCACCCAAAAGTCTCTGTGATATTCTAGTCCCTAGATATAACTCAGGTCAGAATGCTTGCCTTAGCAAACACCGCTAATAAACTTGATATCACCAAAAACTCTTAGAGAGCATACTTACCCCCTGGAAATCCAGTGAGGTCATTGAAGTGATTGAAGACAACATGGATCAAACGTTGTTCTGATGCTAATGAAATACTGTACAATGGACTTCAAGCAAGTTTCCTTTACATTCTAGTCAAGTGACCTAATGAGATCTAATGAAAGAACTACTCTAAAGAGAACAGCTACTCGACTAATCCATTCTACCTTCATCAACACATCACAAGGCTAAAGTTGAGCAGCCCATGAGGAGAGGAGCATTGTTGTGAAGCTCAGGCTAAGGGAAGGACCAAATCTAGGTACATAGATTAACATCCACAGAGGGGATTATGGACACCTACTCCCATTTCAAAGCCTCGCCTTTTTTTTGAAGTTTTGGGGGGTGGTTGGCTCTAAGCTGAGAAATTGTGAGTCTAAAGGCTAAACTCTCATTTGATTCCTCTGGGATCTCCTCAGCTTAATCCCCAGATCCTGGTCTCATCCTCCCTTGTTATTCGATCGCCCTAAGATCAGTGTCCAATCTGGCTACGGACACCCCCTTCTCATTTCCACCCCCCTTCATTAACTTCTCTTAAGAAGATTAGCAAGCCCTTGGATGTTATTGTTTGCAAATCTGATTTCCCTGGTGTCATATTCTAGTAAACAACAGCATTGCGATGGACGCAACTGACCAGTGGGCATCTCTACTCATACATGCCATTCACATATCATTCATCCACACACCCCCCAAAGAAGAAGATATCAAATTCCACACAGGGATCAATGACTCTGTGAATGGTTTTTTGAACCGGTTCATTTAAATGGACTATTTTCAACACAGTTGCATGACAATTTGTAACTATGATACATTTTGGCAATTTGGTGGCAAATTCCTATGAATTCATACAATGTTATTCGTATTTATTTTATCACAAATCATATCATTCTCACTCCCAACTTGTCACATATTGACGTTTGGTCAGGACCCCTCAACGTCACTTTTTAACGCACAGGGCACCCCTTTAGTGTCATTTTTCGACGCACAGGGTACTCCATTGCTTTCATTGTTTGCCCTATGCGTCAAATCAAGATGCATTTCATTCTTTTCATTTGCAAATGTATACATGATTTTATAAACATTTATAGGCTACTTTTATATTTTGGAGAACTAACCCCACTCCTACCCTAAACCTACCCACTTCTCAACAATATAAAACACGTAACAGGCAAATAAAAGTACAGTCACAGGTATTTATTGCAAAAACTGACCGAAAACAGTATAAAAGTATTAACTCATGTTGCATCCCAAGTCTTCTGAAGCCATATGATATCTTTATGTGAATGATCTTAATGTTTTAATCGCTGAAATGATCCTGCCACTCCATGAACGCATTCAGTCATGTCTCATTCAAAAGATACACCCGACTCTTTAGCATGACGCAATCGGTCACGAGACACACGAGAGCCAATGACATTTTAAAATCAAAGCTGACGTAATGACGCAATTAGTCACGAGACATATGAGAGCCAATGCAATTTCACTATCAAAGCTGACGTAACGCTTCTTTGGGCGGCAATTTTTGAATGTGTGCATGATCTACGGCATGATCTACGACGCTGATCGCTTTTGGGGATTTTCTTCACACAAATCAATCGTTTGGCCTCTGAACAGTTAGGATATTTGTACTTTTTGAATAAATTGTGCATGAAGTCATATCTGCCTGTTATATCCTGTGTTTTATATCATATAATACACAAATGTGTAGGTTTAGGGGCGGGGTTGGGTTACGTGTTCAAAAAAGCGTAAATAGCGTAAATAAAGATGAAAAATTTAATAAATGTAAATAAAATTATGCTGGCTGATTAAATTGAGAATCACACTCCAACATGTCAATGGCAAAATCATAACCAAATATATAATTTCATCATGACGATAACATTCCCATGCATTGTATGATGCCAAAGGTTTCTCATTGAAATCAATGGAGTGCCCTGCGCAGAGAAATTGTGCTAAAGTGGTACCCTGCACATTAAAATGTGACGCCGAGGGATCCTGACCAAGCGTCAATATGTGACGAGTTGGGAGTGAGAATGTGTTGGTTTTAACATTGTACGAATTCATACTAAATTGCAACTTCGTAAAATACTATTTTTTTCAGGGGTGTGTTTCCCAAAAGCATTGTTAGCCAACTATGATCGCAAGCTCCATAGTTATCAGCAAAGTTCAACGTGTCAGCGTTTCCCGAAACCATAGTTCCAACGAATATTCGCAAACAGCGTCGCAAAGTGGAATGAGAGCTCTTGACCTGTGGTTAGAAGCAGTTTCTTGTTTGCATGACATGTGGGCTTAATAAATCCTTATCTTGAGCAAAATAAGCAAGCTGACATTCAGTACAATCTATGTGTATGTACAAATGTCATTTACATCTTTTAGTTTGTCAAGAGATTTAAAGCGGCATTTTTGAAGAGTGCGCATGTGCGTACGTGCTCTAGTGCGGAAGAACGAGCCTATGATTGAATCTGGAAATAAAGCAAAATAACTGAGAAAAATGAGAATTAGTCCTCTGATGCCATGTCCGTAAATTATAGCAAAAAATCTAGCATTAATTTGATCTCAGACAGATTCATTAAAAGAAGTTATTACTCCACCACCTGCATGACATCATTAACCAATGCGGTTGAATGACAAATTTGTGACAATATGGTTATATGTGACCCTGGACCACAAAACCAGTCATAAGTCACACAGGTATATCTGTGGCAAGAGCCAACAATACATCGTATGGGTCAAAATTATGATTTTTCTTTTATGCCAAAAATCATTAGGATATTAAGTGAAGATCATGTTTCATGAAGGTATTTTGTAAATTTCCTACTGTAAATATATTTAAAAAAAAAATTAGTAGTAGTAATATGCGTTTCTAAGGACTTCATTTGGCCAACTTTAAAGGCGATTTTCTCAATATTTAGATTTTTTTGCACCCTCAGATTCCAGATTTTCAAATAGTTGTATCTCGGCCAAATATTGTCCTAACAAACCATACATCAATGGAAAGCTTATTCATTCAGCTTGATGTATATCAGATGATTGATCAGATTGAATTTTATGTCTGGTTTTGTGGTCCAGGGTCACATATGGTTTTGGGAAACAGTTGTGAGTCTCGTGACTAGCTAGTTTATTTCTTCAACGATGCATCGTACTATAGTAGTTAAGCAGCGAGTTACATTGTTTTATGGGAAACGCACCCCAGGTTGACTACTTAAGTGAAATTAAAGGGATAGTGCACCCAAAAATGAAAATTTTGTCATTACTTACCCTCATGTTATTCCAAACATTCTTCTGCTGAACAACAAAAAAAGATATTTTAAATAATGTTTGTAACCAGACAGTTGACGGCACCCATTGACTATTTTTTTTCCTACTTGTCAATGGGTGCCGTCAACTGTCTGGTTACAAACATTATTTAAAATATCTTTTTTTCATACAGGTTTGGAACAACATGAGGGTAAGTAATGACAAAAATGAGCTGAAAATGATAATATGTGGACATATGTGGGTAGGAATTTTAGGCTTTAAGCATTCACTTGGCCTTAAAACTGCATTCCCAATACAATTTAGTCACGTTACCCCACTACTTTTTACTGGAAGAACTACTCTGTTTTAAAAACAATTAGTGTCACACTACTGAAATTTGTAGTTAAAGGGACAGTTCACCCAAAATGAAAATTCTGTCATCATTTACTCACACTCAAGTTGTTCCAAACCTGTATGAATTTCTTTGTTCTGCTGAACACAAAGGAAGATATTTTGAAGAAAGTTTGCAACCAGGCCACTTTGGGGCACCATTGACTTCCATAGTAGGAATAAAAATACTATGGAAGTCAATGGTGCCCCAGAACTGTTCAGTTTCCCACAACCTGAGGGTGAGTGAATGATGACAATTTTCATTTTTGGGTGAACTGTCCCTTTAAGTTGGAAGTTTTTCTATTTTTATTTCAGCCTCACATTACAATTGATGATCTTCCTGAAACAACTATTGACCATAATTCCAGACAACAGAATACAGATAGATAGATTAAAACTAAAAATGACATGGAAAGAGGGATACACAGATGAATGGGTTTGCATGACTTCTTCCTAGTAGCGTGAAGTAGAAGCGAAGGGGATGGGATGGATGAAG
Source organism: Coreius guichenoti (assembly GCA_039654105.1). NCBI lineage: Eukaryota > Metazoa > Chordata > Actinopteri > Cypriniformes > Gobionidae > Coreius > Coreius guichenoti. Next base: position 28,955,033 of record CM077191.1, read on the forward strand.
GGGTATAGGTAGAGTCATTTACTTACAGTAACAAAGTCCTGCAGACGTGAAACGAAGTAGGAAATGAATGTAATGAGATTGTAGACATCACGGACGCATAAATCAAACATGGTCAAAGGGTGTACCGCACAGAGTCACACATTGCAATTCAATGGATCTGCATTTCTGCAAAGATTCACGAAGGACTGAAGGTAACCGTTTGATTGGAAATGAGGAGACACTAATTAATTTGAAAAGCTGTTATCTTGCTCTGTATCTGCGTCTATGAGAGGGGTTTGAACCGTTTGGCTGTGATGCTTCAAACACAAAGAGCTTCATTTCCCCTAGAGACACCAATGCCAAGTTCAGCCCACAAACCCTTTTCAATTCTGCCAAGCAATTCTAGCCATGCCATTAATTCCACAAAGCCAAATGTAATTGATTGATAAGGGCCTGAGATTAACCTTTCCTATGAGTTTTTGTCTCTCAATCGTGATGGCCACATAAGATGCTGTCTATCCCATCAACACTATCTCTTTTATCTGATCCTGGTTAAGAGCATTGGCCATTACTGTTGACCTGGGGGGACTGGATGAGCAAAAAGGTCCACTGAAAATGTCCATCTTTGACTGCCACATCTGAAGTCCAATCTGATGAGAATGTCCCATCTTATCTTTAAAGACAATGAAGATGCATTTGAACCGGTTCCTTGTTTGAAAAATGTATTGTTGGGTACAGAAGAAAACCTTGCGTGCACTTTGGAAATGTCCTGTTGTTGTCTAAGTTAGCATCACTTACACAAAAGAACATTTTGCTGTTATCAGCGCTAGCATGCTCGTGGACACGTGATTTAAAGTGTCCTCTCTGGTGGGAGCAGGTCCACAAACTTGCACTAAACTGAAACAGAATCCCGCTGGACCACATCCACCCTAACTAAGAGAAACGGTAGATGCATCTAAAGATTGTGAAATCCGTTTGACTTTCAAAACTAGTGGAAAGAACAATAAACAATGTTTGAATTTTTGTTGATATCTTGGGGAAAAGTAATGGTAACTATGTTTTAAAAACAATTTTAAACAGCTTTTATGAAAAGGTTCATTTGCAGAAATCAATGTCATTTGTGGGCCATGATTCTCTACAGATTTATCTATTCAAATTATAAGTATATAATTTCCAAACACATTGTAACAGAGTTGAAATGATATAGTGCTTTCGAGTTAGACTTAGGGGTTAGGATAGTTAGACTTACAGTTAGGATAGTTAGACTTAGGGTTAGGATAGTTAGACTTAGGGTTAGGATAGTTAGACTTAGGGTTAGGATAGTTAGACTTAGGGTTAGGATAGTTAGACTTAGGGTTAGGATAATGAGACTTAGGGTTAGGATAATGAGACTTAGGGTTAGGATAGTTAGACTTAGGGTTAGGATAGTTATACTTACAGTTAGGATAGTTAGACTTAGGAAAGTTACCCCGGTTTCACAGGTAAGACTTAAGCCTAGTCATAGATTAAAATGCATGTGTGAGCAGTTTTAACTGAAAGCAACTTACACTGGCATATCTTAAAACATGGCAGTGCCATTGTTTTGTCTCAAGATGCACACCAGTAATGTTTTTTTCTAAGGGATGTTTACTTAAATGCCATAATTGAACTACGACCTGATCCTGGCTTAATCTAAGCCCTGTCTGTGAAACCAGGCCCTAGACTTAGAAGTTTTTTGACACAAATGGCACCGTTTTTTTTTTTTTTTGAGAATGACTGATAAATACTTATATAGAAAACATAAACAGTGGTTTAAGCAATGCAATGATATTTGTTACCTAAGGTGGTAATTAGATATCTTCAACCCTGAAATATAACAGGGTTGAGAATAACTATCTTTTGAAATTGATTATATTAATAATTACATTATATATTTTTTTCAATTGTGTGATTTATGCAAACTGAGTGATACTAAGAGAATTGACTCTATTATTTATTCAAGTATATAAACTTTTCTAACAGTGTTGAAATAATGTAGCGCTTTAGAGTTAGACTCTTTTTTAGTTCTTAAATGTTCAAGAGTAACTGTTTCAAAGTAATTAATTTTTTCCCTATAAATTTTCAGGGTCACAAATAGCACCGTTTTCTGAGAATGATCCATTAATATCTGGTAAAAGCAGAGTAAAATAAGAATCTATTAGCATTAGCAGCAGCTACGGAGGTGGTAAGTGTTCTTGTCAGTCGCTCTACAGCAGCGCCAGCCGTTCCCTGTCATCCTCTCCACCGCGTAAATTCACTAAACTTCATGGAAATTTAATAAGAGCTGCTGCTTTGGGCCTCCCTCCCGTAGAGCCGCGACCCGCTGCTGCTGCCAGGCACATATGTGATGATTTACAACCAGACACAAGTCTACCACCTTCCTTCGTTTCCCCCTTCTCCGTTTTCTGTGTCCAGCCATCTCCCTTGTTTTCGGAAGTGTGTGTAAGTGGCAGAATACACAGCCTTGGGGCCAAAGGCTTCTGAAGTTAAGCCAATACAGGCTGCGCTTGCATCCAGGGGACAAACAATATCTGGAAGTCGTCAGTGTGTTTTCTTTTCTTTTCTCTTCACCTTTAAAGAAGACCCGCTCTGTTCCCCTAACACTATCAGGCAGCAAAACGCTCCTGGTCAAACAACAATCCGTTCCTGTCTGAGTCTTTTCATCCTGCCCTAAATCTTCAAAAGAGACACTCTCTGGTTCTGTGCAGTAACGTAATCCTCATCCTAATTAGCTTGACCCTTACAATAGAGGAAACACAACCTCTGCTACCCTCCAGTTGCTACACAAATGACTGGTCATCAGGAAATGGTAGTACTGGCACCATACACAGAATATTAAATCATCATTTTGAGGTACATTATGGAAACATTTGGTCTCACCTTTTTAGAGACGAGTGTGGGGTCCTGTTGCAGAAGCAGGTACAGGGTCGTAGCATTTCCCAGCGCCGCACACCGCAGCCACTCCCTCTCAATGGGGTCCATCTGTACCCGATGGAACAGTGACTACAAACAAGACATGGAAACAAGACATAAAGACTGAGAAGAGAAAAAATGAGTTCACCTATAGAAAGTGATCAAATTGGTATAAAATACATGTAGTCCACTTGTTTTTAACAACTGTTAAACATAAAAAAGACACGTACACCATGGGTAAGTCTGAAATGTTGTTCTACTCATAATATAACCATACAATGCATTCTACACTTTCAGAAAAAAAAGGTTCAGTACGGTTCTATACTCTATTTTAAAAGACCCTTTATCCTCCTAAGACCCAGGAAAAAAAGTTTTTTAAATGTAGTATTTTTTCATGTCATTACATTGTTTAGAGCATAAGAAACAAATGGGATTTGTTTTGTTTTGTTTTGTTTTTTTAATGATATTTTATTCATATGTTATGCTTTGTCCTCGTAAGTGGACACCAGGACTCAGAAAAATAAAATTACATGAAATGACATGTACAGGCAAAAACAATGGGATTTTTTTTTTTTCATTCACCAATCAATTTTTAGGTTTCAGGATTTTTTTAACCAAACTTTGTTTAAAGATGATTCTCAACTATAGATATAACGGAAGATATAACGGAATTAATTGATATGCCATTTTACTTTATGCAATATGGGTAAAATGGCGATAAGCGGGTTTTCCCATTCAATGCAATGTATCTATACACTGTCTCTAATTTGCATATTAATGTGTTCTTGGAGCAATACGTAATGAAAAAAGAAGTGTAATAATGGGAGTAGTAATTGGCAACATTTTCATAATAATATCTAATATTTTATATGAATATTGATATGTAATTTCTTTCCCTATTCACTTGTTGTGTCTCCCAGAATGCCTGATAAACATGATTTAAGTCCTGGTGTCTCTACAGTGGACATGTATGAAATCAATGTCCTGTTTCATAACAGAAAGTCATATTTTGATTAGAAACCCCACAACATTTTCCTGAGATGTTGATTTATAATAAACAATTTGAAAATGAGTCAGATTTAAATGATAACTACAAAATGTTACAAAATATTATTATATTTCCATAAGAGTGCTAAATGTGACCATTCAGTCATTTTTAAAGAGCAAGGGGAAGTTGTTGTCCTGGTGAAACTAGTATCTCTGAAAAGCCCTGAATGTGCTCTTTACCGGACATCCAGACTCAAAACTGTGACATGTATGGTGTCAGAGAAATTCACTAAAATATAATGTCCTCGTACGAGGACAGTGGCACCCAGGAGGTTAAGCATTAAAAAGGTTCTATATAAAGAGAAATGCCTTAAATGTTTGCATAATACTTTCATGTTTTCAAATACTTTTTCATGCTATATTGTTACTAAAATTGTCATTTTCCTACACATCTGTGTCCATTACATTTTATTCTTTTTATATTCTGTATAAAATGGGTATGTTTAGGTTTGGGAGTAGGGTTAAGGGATCTTACATTTATCTATAAAATGGTAAAAGGGAAATTATACAAATATCTTTATGATATAAAAGATTCGTAAATATTTAACGTTTTGTAGCTGTAAAAACGTAATAATGCTACGTTTAAATGTTGCCCATACGTCGATATTGTACGTTTCAGCATTATCCAAACTAGGGCTGTGCGATTAATCGAAATCATAATAAAATCGCGATGTGAGCGTGCGCGATTTCTAAAAAACAAATTGCCACGGTTTTTCCACCAGCCCCCTAAAGGGCCGTTCACATGTCGCGTCTACGCCGGCCGTACCGCTTTCTTCTCTTCAAAAAGCGACCGGGAGCATGCGCTCTCGATCATGAGCCACGTTCTCCATGAAGACGAGGACGTTTCAGCAACGGATAAATGGATTTCCAGCCCTTGCATGTGCTCTGCTACTAGATATATTTATAAAGATGAGGGGACAGCTATCATCAGCTGTTCGTCCATTTTGGCTGAGCTTTCAGTGTTGTTACGTAAAGGGTGAAGCTGGTTCTTGTCACATGACCTGCGGTGCGCTGGCAGCATTCTGAAAAGTTGAGATTTTTTTCATCTCGCTGCGGCGCGTCTACATTTAAAATAACGAACTGAGAGCGCAAAAGACGCAACGTGAACTGTAGTGTGCAATCTGAATGCAGCGCGCCTTAATCGAGCGCAAGAGCAGAGTCTGTTTACCATTACGCCATGGAAGAGAGCACAGAAACAGGGAAGGAATTCACGGCAGGATAAGGACCAAAAAAAGGAGAGATGATGTATCAGAGCCAGGTAATTTGTGAAACCTGTCAAACTTTCACTGCGGCAAAACAGAGTATTAAGACGCGAAAAAGATTCTTCCTAACCATTTATACAAAAATCGATAATACAGGCATTTGCGAACTGCACAACACATGAAAAGACTTCAAAAAGGCATAAAGAAATAACCAACGAAATTTATGTATTAATATCTACGTATTAACAATGAGACCAGGCTGGTCTGCAATATGCAATAAGCAGTACACTCTCCTTTTTAATGTCCATTCCCGCTCTATGAAAGTCAGGTATAATACTGCCTTCAGCTCCTTAGTGTTGACCTCTCTTCATTTCTAATCTAAGGTCGGTTCCAGGCAGCCTCCCTCTAAACAGAACCAGACAGAGTTTCTTGTCACACTGATCAATGACCTGTGACCAAGTCTGGGGCCCTGCTGACGCCCGTGGCCAGCACAAGGGCCCCGTTGTTCAATCTGACACGACGCGTCAGGGATCCAATACCCAGATAACAGGATCTGAGGGAAGACCGTGGATCTCAACACCACTAATCCTCCTGTTTAGCACCTGTTTATGATATGACAAATTGAAACCCCCACCGTGAAGGTCCTGACATTATTGCATTTCTGCTCAAAACATTAATTCAACATGGCAACTGAGGGGCTGCCGATTAGAGCGGGGGGCCGAGCGTGGATATTGACATATGTATCTGATAAAAGCCAAAGGAATATAGATCCAAACCCTAAAAAAAACAAATACTTCACGGGGTTATATTAGAAACAAACAAAGACAGAAAAGGACATTTTTGGCAGAGGCTAGGATCCTGCAGCCTTGCCCCACTGTGACCTCTGGCCCCGTGTTAAAGGCAGAGCGTGCAGAAAGACGGAGGAAAGCGTCTGCAGATCAAAAGGAGCTGACAGATGAAGGCGAGGGGTCAGCGTGACCTTGACTCTTAAACTTCAGCTGCGTCTCCAGACGAGAAAACACTGACGTGAGCTCCATTCATCTATTTGCTAGCAATGCCAGATAACACAAGCTGCTAATTAAAGACAGATACGCCACAATCTAAAGTGTGACATCAAAATGGTGTGCGCTAAAGCATTGCTGGGCATCACAGGATCATTTGGGGTGGGTATTTCATTTCAATTCGGACTTATTTACACAGTTAAAAAGTTGGATTCTCATGCTAAACATGGCCAAAGTTTCAAAAAATGAGTTGGACATATGATGGAGTACTTCTATGCCAAATACACTCCTTCAGGATTCAAACAAGATTTGGAAAGTTTTTTTCGAGTACGGCCAGTATGGCATCATACAGGGTGGAATTCCTTATATGGGCACTTCTCTCGGTTGAGCACACACACACGCACGCACACACACACACACACACACACATCAACCAGAGCGAGAGCAAGAGCACGCACATCAACGAGCTTCGTTACGGGAGCCGTCGGCAGCGCTGTCATTTTGTTTTTAGACCACGAAGTCAACAATGTCACTATAGAAGTGTGTTTCTGGTTGTGAGGGAAAGATAACCTTGTTCAGCTTCCCAAATAACCCAGCGTTAAGGAAACAGTGGATGCTGTTTGTTTTTCTGGAGTTCTGCAAGTGTGTTTGTTTGTTCCCGGTCATGAGTCGAAACCGCAGGCGGTGAGTGAAACTGCATCAAATGTCTGTTTTGTTGGCAATCTGCGCGTAAGTGCATATAATGTGAACAACACGAACATATAGTGAATCGAAAGTTATCCAGGGATAATGCCATAATGTATTGTGTGTGTGTGTGTGTGTGTGTGTGTGTGTGTGTGTGTAGCTCTGCCCACTGCATGCCTGCACGAGTTCGGCTGTTTTTGGAAAGAATCGGTACAGCGTATCTGTCTTTTATAAATATGATAAAACTAAAGACTCTTCGGAGATATGAAGGATGCAATACTACTCTATAGGTACTCAAGATTAACATGAGACTGGCAGAGACTCTGTGTGTTATGTACCCTTTAACATTCTCAAAATGCTACGACTTACTTATTTGAGCATGAGAAGGGATTTTATAATTGTTGGAAACTCAAGCCAAAACAGAACAAAGATGGTCCCTGCAAATACGTCACAAGCACACTTAGATCCACATCCCATGATGCCTTGTGCTGAGGAAATTCCTGCTGTGAGAGGGCAGACCCCAATAACAAGATCTATAAAAATAACTGTGACATCCTGTTGCTATGGTCAACAAACAGCGAGATGATTGATGAAGACAAACTGCTGCCGTGATGGGCATTGCGAGATAGCTCTCTAAGACGGCCTGTCTTACCCCAGCCCTTACGGACACATGAAAGGATCTGAAGTCTCGCTCTCAGACAGATCAGATGTCAGAGCTCCGTTTTCCCGCTCCAGGTGTTTATTTAGTTGTTTTCTTCAGTAACTTTTTCAGGTTTACATGCCTCAAGTCTCAAAGAGGCCATTGTTATTGGAAAACCATGTGAACACCTTTAAAACAGCCATTAAACGCAAATAACATGTCATTAATATGTTTATAATATGCATATCCAAACTAGAATATGAACAGGGGAATTCACTAAGAATTTTGGCCACTGATAGCACTTGCAGTTTATTTTTTAGATTGTAGTTTATCATTTATTATTAACTCTTTCCAGCCAGCCACCGCCAGAGTTTTTTATCATTTTCACAAAAGATTCATGGCCCACAGAATATTTTGTTGTATGAATATCTGCATGCAATATATCAAAAGAAAGAACAGACCCTTTCTATTTTATTCTAGCTTCATGCATTCTTTTTTTTTATCAACACTTGAATATGGGTAAGTTTCATAAAAAAGCAACATTTTGAGCAAAAAAAAGCTGAGAAAATCACGGTTTTGTCAAAGACTACGTCCAGATGGGATTCAGAGCGATGATCAAAACACAGATCCATCAGTCCATCAAAACCCCCAAAGCTTCACAGTCCTGTAGCTCATCCTGAGTCGACATTTCATTCAGTAACATTAGGCAGTTTTGATCTACATGCTGTTTAATGTTTGATGATCACGTTATTTTACATATGCATACGATTAGCCTACATATGATATTGCTTGTTTCTGCAACTTCATTGCATGTGTTTTGATCAGGAGATTCTGTACTCTTTTAGAACATGTGTAATAGCGCCCCCTACTGTATAACAGAAAAAACACAGAAACTAGGAAAATTCTGTCTGGCCGGGAAAGAGTTAATATTAAGATTTAGATTAAGATTTAGGTTAAGATTTAAAAGATGTCCCTCCACTTTATGCATCCACCTTGTTACCACCATATTTTACACAATATAAAGTTATATTCCATATAAAATATTTTTATCCTTTTAGGAAGTGAATTCATGTACAAGCAAAAGTCTCCTCTTTTGATCACTTTAGCTTAAACACCGTATTTGTCAGTAGGGATCGATCCTGAAATGTCAACCCCATCATTATGAACTTATCTTTCTAATAAGCATCTTGTAGTCCATGATTTTTGTTGTAAACTGTAACTAGAGATGCACCGATTCCATTTTTTTTGTAAGTGTGACCTGATTTTTGCAGATTTCGATTTTCTTTCAAAGAACTATAATTGATAGCACATACAAACAAAAATCTACTTTTCTTCAACGCAAAATTTTATTTTCATAAAAAAACAAGTAAAAAGAACAAACAAACAATTTTCAAACAACAGCACAAATAAATGCAATGGAATAAAGAGCGATATGAAATACACACGCTTTAAGCTTTTCAGGTGGGTATACAGTATATTCAGGTAAGAAATACTACAGAAATTAAAGTAATCAAATGTATAAAAAAAAACTGGATAGTCTTCATTGTAAAAATTAAATACAGATTAATGCTTACAATTTTTACAAAAGTTATTTAGTCAAGAGCAGAGAGTGATTTTCTTTGTCTTTTGTTCTTTGATTAATATGAGAGACATCAGCAGAAATATTAGGCTGCTGTCACTTTAAGAGTTTAAGCACTGATCCAATATACTGTTACACACATGCGTTATCTTTCTCAACTATAGTTACGTTCCAAAACTGACTGTGTTTACCTGAATACGGGCATTTCGACAATTTAGTGTTTGGTATTTGACCGTTTAAGCGCAGTAATCCACTCATTTTGGTACTTGCGACTCACAAGCTGCTTGAGACAAAGAGGCGGCTTATGTGCACTCCACTCATATAGATTAGTGATGTGAGCGCAAAACCTGCGGGAATTAGTACAATTATGTGCAATACAAGCACTATTTAACCAGAGCGAATGAGAGGAGGCGGGTGTGTGTCACTTCGCCATTGGAGAGAAGAGAGCGAGAATGTGCAGCTGACGTTATGGCCTGGGCCGGTGGCAACAAAAAAGACCGGCACGGAATTGGTAAGATGTGAGACTGACCTGACGGTCACCGCTCCAGGCCGATCATGCGGAAAATCGGCCGACTCCGATCCCAGTCAACCCCGTTACTATCAACCTTGTTACCTTTCTGAAGGCATAATTGTATACTATCAAATGTTAAAATGAATTTATTAGCACTTTATTACAATTTATTAACACTTTATTACAACATTATTTGTCTGATAGTTTAAATGTGTAACTTTTATCCTTATGTATTTGGCCGACACTTTTATCAAAAACAACTTACATTGCAATCAAGGTATACATTACATTTTATCAGTTCTTGCTTTCCCTGAGAATCGAACCCCTGACCTTGGTGTTGCTAGTGCCATGCTCTACTGTTTGAGCTAAAGGAAAGATTTAAACATTTCAATGTTTAAAATCCTGCAGAATTTTACTGCCTTTAAAGGCCCCAATATACTCACGGCAAAGCTCTTTTTTGTTCTTCGCTTAGGGGTAAAGAGACGTTTGAAATAACCAACCAGTGATATGCTGTTGGCGAACATCAAGACACCACCCACACTGATGAGAGTGACATTTAAATGAATATGTAAATATGTGATGCACGCTTTCCTTTCAATAACAAAATAAACACAACAAAAATGCCAGCAGTGAAAAACTGCAGTTAAGAAAGCATCTGATCATAGCGATGTGGATATGTTTGCACCAGCTCTGCAGTTCAAGTCACGTCATGTTTATTTATATACCACTTGATACAATGTATTGCTTTAAAGCAGCAGCTTTACATTATTAATCATGAAAAAAACTATCAATTAGAATTACATTGTAATTTTCTACTATAAAGCAGCTCTCCAGTGTGTTCATGTTTTTATTTGCGGACGTCTGATTTCGACGGACTGAAGAAGAAATGAACTGGAGAAGATTTCCATGTCAAAGAAGGCGGAGCCTGAGAGACACACCCACCTATTAAGTCTTCGCCACGGACCAATAATAGGTCAGTTTGACCTGATTTCACTAATATCAGAAAACTTTAACTGGTAACATGCACCAGCAGATAACTTCATGTTAATCTCTTAAATAGTGTTTGTTTTGTTAATGGTCATTAATGAGGTCAACAAAACCCTACATTATTCAACATGTACCTGTCTTGTGCACGTTTATGCTTTGAAATCAAGACTAGAGCAAAGGTCTCAAGCCTTTTAAAAACAAATATGCATGTTCTGCATGAAATGCAAATGTTTTTGTTCACCTATATGTGGGCTGTTTTAAAAAAAAATTCAATATTTTCTGCTAACAATAACAATATGCTAAATCACGAGTGAGCTGGAGGTGAGTCAGGTCTATTCTTGAACATGGGAAGTGCCGTGTTGGCACACCAAACCCAACTGTCTGGTGAACTCATCCCAGCGTGGTCTCACTGAAGGTGCTGTTCAGACCGTGAATGCTAACGTGGAAATGGCCGAGCTGGGGCGCTCACTCTGTTAGCACTGACAGAATGTGACAGCTAGGTCAGTGTTTTGCTCGCCGGGAGAGCAGATACCATATCAGCAAGTTTTGTGCCCTTTATGTGGACACCGGGGATGGAGGAAAAACATGGTGTAGCTTATGCTACATACACCAAGTGATGTGAGTCAGCTACTGATTCATTACCTTAGTTTAGCTAAACTAGAAGGCTAGAATCTAGCTATTATTTTGCCAACAATTCCTTATTTCTTACATGCCTCAAACAGGGCGTACTTAGAGTTTTTTATTCATGAACGAAGTAGGTAAGGTTGAGGTCAGGACTTGAGCCCTGCTGAGAATTTATCACCCCAACATAAAATTAACAAGAGAAAGGAGCCGTAATTGGCAGGCCAGTTGGTACCCGGCCAATAAAGTTTACAGCAAAGTTAAAATGAAAATTTACAAGAGACAAACTCCCCTCGTTTATTCTGAAATTAATGTCGCTGGTTGTTTATGGCTCTGTTGCCTTCTGACATCTATTTTGAAAGAAATGCTCCCAGCAGCAAGTTTATGGTGTAGTTTATTATGTGGTCTCAAAATTCATGGGCATAAATCGTAGATGCTCTGTATTTGATTTTCTGTATTGCCTGATGATGAAAGCCTGAAGACAGAGATTTGCCCGTTAACTCAAGCCCAAAGTATACTTCCGTTTTGACACAAATGCTGAGTGTATGCATAAAACTTAATGCATAGCCTTTCTAAGTATACTCCATTTGATAGCTTGTGTGAACACAAGCGGTCGACTCATGCAAACTAGAAAGTTTCATCCTTGTCCAGTGTTTCTCTGCACTATTGTGACCAATGAAAATGTCTTTGCACTCTTAAACTTAAGTTGCGTGCATCTTAGAACCCACTCATAAACGAGCTAAGCATACGGTTAGAAATATCAGGCTGTGCAAGTACAGTAAACGTAATGCTGATGATGAAATTTACATCACGCGCACTGTACACATACCTTAGAGTATGCGTAAACAGCAAAGTATATTTTGGACTTCAAAGTTCACCAAAAAATTTAAATTCAGTCCTATTTTACTCACCTTCATGTCATTTCAAACCAACATTGATTTAAAAGTCTAAAACAAATGGCAGAAATACTATCAGAGTGAAAATGCAGTGCAAATCTGCCGTTGTAGTTAGGCTTCTCAGCACACACAAAACATGTCTAAGTCTTGTGTCTAATGATGTCTAATGATGGTGCATTCAAGTCATCAGAAAGATCGTATTTACAAGTCACATGAATGCCACCACAAAGTCATAATTACAAGTGGGAAACTGAACTTTCTTTAAGCACAGACTTTCCAAGTTGGAGGCATGTAATATGGAAATATGGTGGATGCAATAAATGCAGCATCTGTATTGACAGTTTTTTTTTTTTTCCATTTACAATACAAATAGCTAATATGATAGTATTTACAACACCTTTAAATTGAATAAAAACATTAAAAACATTACAACATTTTGTATAAGTAGAGTTAAAAAATCTTGTTGAAATTTTTTTAGAAAAGATACATCATCTTGGTCCAACAACAATTATTGCATCAAAATCAGTCACAAGACATGAAAGAATCAATGACCACTGACATCAATTGAGAGACAAACAAAAAAAATCTAAAAAAGGCAAATTTGAGGTTTTAATATGTGAACACGCAAGTGAGAGATTTGAGAGCTATGCCAATAGCAAATTAGCCATATCATCAGCAAATTATGACTTTGGTCGGTTTCTCACACAAAGCTATTGTATGGCCTCTGAAGACGTAGATTATGGCACACAAGTTATATGGGCTACTTTCATCATGTTTTTATGGTGTTTTTTTGCTTGGTTTTCGGAGCTTGACATGTAATCAGTAATCAGTTCAATGGCTTGGCAAGACGTCATCCCGTAGCGTGACGTCATGAACAGGAACCTATAAAGCGTACGCGGACCAAACAATGTCAGATTCTGTGCCTTCAGCAAGCGGTCTTGTCTGTGTTCCTACCTGCCCTCGCTACATCACGGGTGTTCTTCGAGGAGGGCGCCCAAGCATGCAGTCCTCACAGGTTCAGGTCCCGCTTCTGCCCAGGCAGAGCGGCGGCTTAGATTGTGGGGACTGCAGATGGACCTAGTGGAGGGGTTGGAGATGGGCTTTGCCTTTTCACTGCTCTCACCCGCTAGATCAAGCACCTTCTCTCAGGGGTTGGAAGCACGCTCAGCAGTTTCTTTTGCCCCTGAGTGAAGGCCCAGTGGTGCAGCTATCCAGCTCCGAGGATGTGCTGTCTTCATACTATGTCCATCTTGCAAGCATACTAGGCCGATGTGCTTAGAGACTTGGATGAAGGGAAGGGGGTGGGCCCAAATGCTATTAAAGAACTGAGCCGGACCACAGATTTGTCTCTCCGGGCCACCAAGGAGATGGCCAGAGTCATCGGTCGACCTTTAGCAGCCCTGGTGGCCACGGAGAGGCATCTTTGGTTAAATCTATCTGGGATCAAAGAGAAAGATAAATCATTACTTCTGGACGCCCGCTTTCCCCTCCTGGCCTTTTCGGCGACACTGTCACCTCAGTCTCCAAGAGGTTTCAGGAGGCAAAGAAGCAAGTGCTGGCATTCCAGAGGTATCTCCCTCGCCAAACTCAGGTCTCAGGGGCTGCTGGGAGGGAGTAGTCCCAGTCGTCTACGAGCTCCTCGTATAAGACGTCGCAGAAACAGAGTGTCAAAAAAGGATAGGGGGTTATGTCCAATTCTAGATCTGCACCATCTGAATCGCATGTTGAAAACATGCAAGTTCAAGATGTTAATATTGATACTAATCGTGACTCAAATCAGATCCAAGGACTGGTTTGTCCTGATAGATCTCAAGGATGCATACTTCTATATATCTATACTTCCTTAACACAGGAAGTTCCTCAGGGTCGCTTTTGGGGGCAAAGCTTACCAGTATCGAGTTCTTCCTTTCAACCTAACCTTGTCACCTGCACCTTCATGAAATGCGTGGGTGCAGCTATGACTCCGTTGCGACTACAGAGTATTTTGCGTACTGAAATATATCAACAATTCTCAGATCGGATTCAGGCCTCAATCATATGTGATTCGGATACATGCATTTGCGTCTGCCATGTAAGCGGTCAAATCAGATATTCCCCAGTAAATGCGAGTCGTACGTCATTGAAAAAGGGACGGAGGCAAATGACGTCAACTCAGGTGGACACGAACTGCGATCACATGACACTAATGGCGCGATGGAAGACGAGAGCAATGTTTTGCTGACCGTTAAAGATACGCAAGACACTTATGACAGGCGTGGGAGCACTTATGACAGCTCTCACGGGCTGGGGAGCGATTCTAGAGGGTCACTAGGCACAAGGTCTGTGTGTTGGTTCATAATCTCTCGTGGCACATAAATTGCCTAGAGATGATGGCTGTTTTTCTGGCTTTGAAACTTTTCCTTCGAAACCTCAGGGGCCATCATGTGCTTGTCCGGACAGACAACACGTCGGTGGTCGCCTGCATTAATCATCAGAGGGGTCTGTGCTCGTGCCCTATTTGCAAATTGGCATACCATATCCTCCAGTTGACAAGCTGCTCTCACTAAGGGCAGTGTACAGGGATGCCAGGGAGCAGACATTCTATTGAAGCAGGGGCTGAGGCCCAGGGAATGGAGACTCCACCCCGAGGTGGTGAAGATGATTTGGAGGGAGTTTGGCCAGGCGGAATTCGACCTGTTTACATCTCAAGAAACGACCCGACGAAGAAACGACTGCCTGCTCTGGTTCTCCCTTACGCATCCAGCCCTGTCTAGGGTTGGATACCATGGTGCACACGTGGCCAAGGCTGCGTCTGTACACCTTTACCCGGATCACTCTGCTCTAGAGGTCTTCACGGGTCAAAAAATTTGTACCCGAACCCGAAGAGACCCGTAAATGTGCTACACGGAACCGACTTGAACCCGTCTATTATTTGAAAAGTTGGACCCGGACCCGAGCAGAACCGAGAAATGCCATAAATGTACTACCCGGAACCTACGCGGACCCGTCTATTATTTGAAAGCTGGGTCCATGCAGACACAGACCCGACTGGACCCGATCATATTCCACAGCAAATTGTTATTAACAAGTCAATAAATAAGTCGTGAAAATTTGTCTTACCTACCCAAGTTTTTGTCTTGCTTCTAGTTAGCAGTCTTCTCCTTTGTACCTGTCTGTGATGCATACAATCCTCCTTGCCAAGAAAGTTCCATCCAAGTTATTCCTCTCTTGCCGAGCATGCTTAATCCACTCATTATTCCACCTTCAAAAGTCCACTTGTTGTCACGGTGACGGATGACAAATGCAACTTTTGTAGTTTTGCATTTTTTTGTATCTCAAGTCAACTCACATAAGATAACTTCAACTGTTTGCCCTTTTGAAATGTAATAACGATTGCTCGTTCAGAGCCATGGCCGCGGACGGTAGCATTACTTATTTAAAATCATCTCTGAGCCGAGTCTAAATCTAGATATAGCAAGACGGTTAATACTATTATGAAGTGCGCGCGCTTGAGACTGCACATGCACGTTAGCTGGAGCAACCTGAAATGTAGCCTATGGCTACACGGCTGGGCACGCTTGTGTTTTTTTCACCTTATTTCCCGGCTCACACTTTTCTCATTCTAATTGTACAAGTTGCATGTTACAAAACACGGACAGCGCTGACTGACGCTGATCACGGCCTGGTGTCCGATCGACTCGGGTATTACACACAACGTTAAACAGATCCGGGACCCGAAGTAATAGATTGGGACATGACCCGGAACCGGCCGACCATCTAAAATATAGACCCGAACCGAGCCTCGGGTCTCGGGTCCTCTGTGTAGACCTCTGCTCCCTGGAGGGACCTTCTGTCTCAGGCAGGGGGCACAATCTTACGCCCCCTTCTGGAATTGTGGAACCTGTGGGTTTGGCCTCTGAAGGGGCCCAACTCAAAAACTCTGGTCTCAACTCTAGTGCTCCCTCCACGAGGAAACTGTACATTGAACCAGCCCATTGAAACTGAAAAAGGAAAAGAAAAGGAAATGATGCATTCTACGAAGCCCCTAAACAGAGGAAAAAAATATATTTCAATGCTTTTGCATTCTCTCGCAATTATATAGTTGGGTAATTATATTGTATATAACTTGCGGGTATATAATTTGCGAATTCGCCATCATGCATACTCTGTGTATAGGGAGCGGCGGTACTTACAAAACGTTTTACAACATAAGATATTTGTCAATGACGCTCAGGATCTGTTGCGCACCAAATCCTCCAACATCATCCTGTCCTCTTTCCTTTACTATCTTCATGTGATGAGTGAAATCTGATGTACTGTAATGAAACCGACTACTGCAGCAAGCCTAACCATGTCCCTTTATGTTACTCATTTTTTTAAATAATTTTTCTCAGGTTTTTTTTTTGTATTGTTATTATTCTGTTGGACTCATTCTCTTACATCCAATCTCTTCAGAATTCAGATTTAGTCTTCAAGCACATCCCTATTTTCTATACCCTAGGTACGTGCCTAAGGTCGCCACTAATGTGGCACGATCTATAGTGTTGCAGGCCTTTTGCCCTCCTCCCTTTTGGATGTCGGACCAGGAGAATCTAAACTTGCCCAGTCTGGGCCTTGGATGTTTATGTCCACAGAGCTGCCCTGTGTCAAAAGTATAATCAATTGTTCATGTGTTTTGGGTCACCTAGATGAGAATCCCCAGCAACCAAACAAAGGATGAGTAAGTGGATAGTCGAGGCTTTTTCTCTTGCATATGAGGCATGTGGACAGACATCACCTATGGCTGTCAGAGCTCATTCAACTAGAAGAATGGCAGCTTCCAAAGCCTTGTTGTCAGGGGGATCCCTACAAGAAGTTTTGTTATGCGGTGGGCTGGTCCTCTCCGCACACATTTGCGAGATTCTACAGCCTATACTTGGACTCCACCCGGGTCCCAGGTGCTCATGTCCTAGGTTGTGCTCACCAGGAATCACACTAGGCAGGCACTTGTCAGTATGGCAGAGTGGGTATTAACATTCCCATTAAAGGGAATGTCCATAAGATGATTTTTTCCTTACAGTGAGTGAGTAAAAGATGACAGAATTTGCAGGACTATTTGAATGTGGAAACACTCCAATGTTTTCTCTAACCAAAACATAATAACACCACAAAAGTGGAAAGAACAGTACAGCAATCAGTACATTTCTGTAAGACTTTCATACTCACTAACATGAAACAGTATCTTTCTGAATTGCTGTAAAAACATCAGAAATTAGCTATATGGGCAATTTAAGGGATTTTCTGTTGGCCGTGTTGTGTTGTCTCTCGCTGAGTGTGTATTAATGAGCTTTTTCCTTCATCAATGACACTCAGGGTCGTGCCGCTGACGGCAAAGTTCACAGCCCTGTTTACAGCTCAGGTGAGAGATGCTCGGGGAAGAGGTGTCACCTCCACGATAATTAAAAAACGCAAGCATTCACTGAGGGGGCTGTCCTTCAAACGCCTGCATGCTGTTCTGGGAGAAGACTGTTTCTATACTCTGCAAGGAAATGTTTTGAGAAATGTGCAAAAATGCCTGAAATTGCTCAATCCTCTCCCCCAAACACTGTGGTATGGTTTATCGATTAATGATAATAGCAGTTCCTGCAGCGTTATATAAAATACAGCAGGATGCAATACAATGTAACAACCACATTTCATGATTCTATATACATATATACTGTTTGTAGTGTTCGTCATAAATAAATAAATATATATATGTATTTGGTCTTGGCGGACTAGATCTGCTACACTGCTGCTGCTTTTGCTGGACTTGCTACTGCCAATAGATACTCAGACACGCTGTTGTAAGCATATAAGATATACTGCTGCTGAATAAATAGACGTACAAATATCCAATATGAGATCTATACAGGTGGAGCTGAGGGAGGTGGAGGGTTTCAGAGTAACAATGACCAGCTTACAACGAACACTAAACCAGACTATTCAAATGTTGAAAAAACAATCTCATTGGCTGCAGAATCAGCAGAAGCCAATCAGCTTGTCAGGGTTTCTGCAGGTTTCACCAAGTCAAATGTAAGCCTTTTTAAGACATTTTTAAGACCATTATGAATGAAATTTAAGACCTAGCCTATATCACGCAATAAAAAAAAAAACATATTCAAATAAACTTGCACTTCCCCAAAGCTCAATCCCATCAGGATTTCCCAATATATATATATATATATATATATATATATATATTTTTTTTTTTTTCATAATTAGGATGCCACATTTACCATATTATTGTGTTAGATGGAAAATAGTTACACATGACAATAAAACAAACAAAATACATAAATCTTTTTAGGTATCTTAAAAAAAAAGTCTAGTCCAGTGCTATCTAGCTTTAATAACATGATCAAATATGACCAAAATCTTACAAGTAAACCACAGCAATAAGCAAGTGCTTAATATAAGAAAATGTTCTCAAGTAATTAAGTAATCAAGTAAACGGTCGGTAATAAAGTAAGAACTTACAAACAAATGACAACAGGACAAATAATACAACATAAAGATACAGATACAAACAGTGCTTTAAGTTTAAGTACTGTTTTTCCCCTGTTGTTGTTGTCTGATTAATATTAACGACAGACAGGAGCGGGTATAGGCTAGGCTATATTAGGTTGCTTTCACTTTAAGACCTAACGTTACAGTAATGCGCAGATCCAATACTGACACACGTCCCAAACTTGTTTACTCAAGACACAACCGTCAATATGGACATAGGCATAATTATGTGTGCATTTGATCGTTCAAGGGCAATAAGCCTAGAAACAGAACACATACGGTATACTTGCGCGAGCACTGACAGGCAGCAAACGCATGCACAGAATCCACAGCCAGTCTGATATCAGTCCGTGTGTCATTACCGAACTGAGTTTGTGGTTTACATCGCTTTTATTAACTATTTTTAGTGCTATCAGGCATATCATACTTTTTATTTGGTCATTCATCCACCTTGCGTAATCGCTTTGCCCGGTCCTTGGCGCTTATGCGAGACAGCAGATTCGCCTTCGCTTTCACAATCGCGAAACTGGAAGAACTGAAGAACTATATTAGTTGAAGAATAAAGTCCGTTTATGTGTCTGTGGTTCAATCCGAAAGAGACTCGAGTCAATAACACGAAAGCTGATTGGCTGCAATGTAAGATGCATGTTGGTTTCAATTGTAGTTGTAATACAGCGAACTATAGTTGGACTAGCGAAAGAAAGAACTACAACACCCCGGAATAAACACTCTAAAGCGCTGCGGGAGCATTTCAGTGAGCAATAGAGGTGGTGTTACATGGACGTAGGAAAATTAAGACCTGTTTAAAATTATTTAAGACCTAGAACTCAATAATTCAGCGAATTTAAGACTTTTTAAGGCCTAAAATTTAAATTTTGAAATTTTAGACTTTTTTAGACCTTTTTAAGACCCGCAGGAACCCTGGCTTGTGCCATTTGGTAATAATGTGATTGCTTGCAGACTGCATGCAAACGATCTATTAGCCTTCGCCATTTAGAGTTTATGACTGAATCAGATGCATATTTTATATATATTCTTTTATTTTTATTTATTTATTTTTTAAAGATGGAAGAGATTGACATACCATAACTGAAGATGCTGTGATGCTCCGAGTGTCTTCCTCAGGTCCCTCCTGTTCATCACTCTGTACAACACATGAAAACACAGTTAACTCAGAACAACTATATTACTGTACCTAAGAATCAATTTGATATTTTTAAAAGGGGACAGAAAATTTAGTTTTTTCTTTTGATTGAAATAACATAGATGTATTTTGTGCCATACAGTAACGTCCATTTAGAGCATCTATTGAAAGTAAACTGTAAGAAATGACTGGAATATTCATGATTATGACATCAAAACCATGAGCTCATTAACATATAACCACCCACATTTACATTTTAAAGGTACAGTGGCAAAAACAGTCTGTTTGATTGTAAAGATCAGGGTGGAAATTTGTCATGGAACACAAAATTGTAACTGGGTTTTTGGTAGAGGAACCTTGACTAACATTATAAGTGGATTTCAGGCAGGAAAATGGCAAAGATAATTCTATGCTTGTAAAACGTATATGATGCCACTCAAGTGCTCATCTTTCTGTGTCTCATTATGTGCTGCCTCCTGATGTTATGATGGACATTCAGACGCTACAGGAAATGTGAGTTAAATGGCAGATGAACAGTCACAGGAGAATATTGGAAACAAGGGATTTCTCTCTCTCAAACACACAAATAAGTTTCTTTATTCAGTACTCATATTATAGTTCAACAACACGATGACAAAGAGTCAAACGTTTATGTTTGTTAGTAAAATAATACTATTGCTATTGTACTAATTATTAATAGTTAATGTATGACTAACCACACGTTTTCTTTTGCCAAATCCCTTTTTTATTATCTTGCCAGACTTTCATTGATGGATTAAACCAAATTACATGACAAAAAAATGAAGTATAGTTTTTTGGGTCCAACTTTATATTAAGTGTCTGTAACTACTATGTAGGGCTGTAGTCAAGTCCACCTTTGTCAAGAAAAGGTGAAAACAAGGTTTTCTTTTTATTATAGTGTAACAATCACATTCTGGGCTGTCAATGGAAAATGTAACAAATAACAAGCAACACAGGTGTCACTAAAATTTTTTCCCATTCTTGATCTTATTACTTGTCCTAAAGAATCCATAGTACAAAGTAACCAAAATAATAAGGAGCATTTTCAACAGCCCTCCCAAGCAAGGCTGTGAAGCAATAAACATGAACACCTTCATCTGTGTGTGTGTGTGCGTGCGTGCGTGTGTGTGTGACACATCGTTTTTTTTTTGCAATGACAATTACTTGCGATAAATAAACAAATAATTAAGTGCGCATATTAGCTGCCTGGTTGTTTTTAAATTCACTACAGGATTAGAATAAAATATTTGAATATAACTAAATGTTGTTTCTAGAGCAGCAATATTAAAGTTTACAGCAGCAAAGTCACTATAAATACTGTCTTTTTACTCACGAGGGTTTAATTTCACATACTTACAGTAACAAACTTAACTTTAGCTGTTGTCAACTTGCTTCTTCACTTCACCGCGACCGCTGTGTGTGTGTGTGTGTGTGTGCCCGCGCTCATGAGCGACAGAGAGAGCAGAGGCTGCTCCATGGCCCGTTTAATAGCATGTTTCAGTGCCCATCGCTAAATAATCATGTTCATATTGCAAAATATACGATTCATCTTTCAGCCTTAATTTGTAACCTCATGAAAAGACTGCCGCTGCTTGCCGACATTGTGTCTGTGGCCAAAATTAAAATGATTGATATCTCCGCACAGCACACACACGCGGAGCCAGGCATATGACGCAGCCAGGCAACCAATGTCAATGCCCGTTCTAGATGGATTGTGAATTAAACCAATAATGTTACCCCTTTTCTGAACAAGCGCGCTCCATCAATGGTTTTGTTTTGAAGGAGAAAAAAAGCATATATTGCTGGACTCGGTCGAGACCAACTAGAACATTTGGCGAGTCCAATGACCAAGTCCGAGAGCAAATACCAACGAGTCCAAGACAAGTCCGAGACAATAGAAAAATGAGACCGGACTCGAGTACTACAGCACTACTACTATGTACTAACATTTAAATTAATAATTTGATACAATCCACTTATTGTGTACATACATGTTTTTACATTGTATTTATATATAAAAAAACCTGCATATACCCGTATCCCACCTCAACAGTATAGCGCAATTTGTTTTGCAATACAACATCAGCACAATAAGTGCTTTGTTTCAAACATTTCTGTTTGTTTGTAAGTACATAGTACTTAAAGAGACACCTAATATAAAGCGTTTTATTTCTACATTTCACATCCATCCATACCTCCATTTCCAGTAGGATGTAAGAGAATTAGATCAACAGAATAATAATAATAATTAAAAAAAAACTCGGAATAAATAATGTGCATCTACCCATGAACAAAATAGCCATATTTTAGCACAAAGTCTTTCTCTCTTTTTCCACACAAACAACCAGTCTATCTCTCTTTCTCCTGTCAAACAGCAGTGAAATGTGGGGTTCTGACAGCTAGAAAGGCCTGCAGTTTCACACCGCTGTACTGTCAGGCAGAAGAGTCCTCGCTGAATTTAAAACAGACTCCACTTCATTTGAGAAAAAAAACTGGTAAGAGTGAAAGCTATGACTCTTTCATAGCTCTTTTTCTTAATCTTAATTTAGTTAGAGGTCTTACTTTTACAAAGGACAGTTCTGTCATGACAACTCTCTGAGTGTTTGGTAATGGATATGACTGTTAATATGTTTGGTCTTGACAGAATTGATCTGCTGCACTGATGCAGGGCAAGTAAGAGACTTGCTACTGCCAATACATACATGACATGCTGCTGTGAGCAAGTAAGACATGCTGCTGCTGCACAATATAGCATACATGAATTACCCGTAGCAGATCTATACAGGTGGAGCTGGGGAAGGTGGAGGGTTTCTGAAAACGTGCTGCAACTGCTACAGTAAATGCTGACCAGTATTTGAAGGTTAAACAGCGAGCTCATTGGCTACTGATCCAGCAGGACCAATCAGCTGTGCCCTAGAGAGAATGATGTGATTGCAAGCAGAGTGAGTTAAGAATCTATCAGCCTACGCCATCTAGTGTTTCATGACAGAACTTTGTATTTCTGACTCTAAATTCTGATTGCCCAACATAGCTATATAAGGAATTTGCAAGTTCTTACAAATTCATATGATGTGATTCATCTGATCAAAATGATGATACAGATCATATGTAAAACGCACAAATGAGGATGTACAACAAATGAGAATATGCAACAAATCAAAGTTATTGTAAAATGTCAATAAACACATATTTGTGACCATACATAAATTGTATTGCCAAAAGTATTGGGACACCCCTCCAAATCATTGAATTCAGGTGTTCCAATCACTTCCATGGCCACATGTGTATAAAATCAAGCACCTAGGCATGCAGACGCTTCTACAAACATTTGTTAAAGAACGGGTCGCTCTCAGGAGCTCAGTGAATTCAAGCGTGGTACCGTGATAGGTTGCCACCTGTGCGATAAGTCCATTCATGAAATTTCCTCACTACTAAATATTCCATGGTCAACTGTTAGTGGTATTGTAACAAAGTGGAAGCAACTGGGAACAACAGCAACTCAGCCACAGAGTGGTAGGCCACATAAAATCACAGAGCGGGGTCAGCGCATGCTGAGGTGCACAGTGCGCAGAAGTTGCCAACTTTCTGCAGAGTCAATAGCTACAGACCTCCAAACTTCATGTGGCCTTCAGATTAGCTCAAGAACAAAGCGTAGAGAGCTTCATGGAATGGGTTTCCATGGCCAAGCCTTACATCACCAAGTGCAATGCAAAGCGTGGGATGCAGTGGTGTAAAGCACGCCGCCACTGGACTCTAGAGCAGTGAGACGTGTTCTCTGGAGTGACCAATCACGCTTCTCTGTCTGGCAATCCGATGGACGAGTCTAGGTTTGGCGGTTGCCAGGAGAACGGTACTTGCCTGACTGCATTGTGCCAAGTGTAAAGTTTGGTGGAGGGGGGATTATGGTGTGGGGGTTGTTTTTCAGGGGTTGGGCTTGGCCCCTTAGTTCCAGTGAAAGGAACACTTAATGCTTCAGCATACCAAGACACTTTGGACAATTTTATGCTCCCAAATTTGTGGGAACAATTTGGGAATGGCCCCTTCCTGTTCCAACATGACTGCGTGCCAGTGCACAAAGCAAGGTCCATAAAGACATGGATGAGCGAGTTTGGAGTGGAGGAACTCGACTGGCCTGCACAGAGTCCTGACCTCAACCCAATAGAACACCTTTGGGATGAATTAGAGCGGAGACTGCGAGCCAGGCCTTCTCGTCCAACATCAGTGCCTGACCTCACAAATGCACTTCTAGAATAATGGTCAAAAATTCCCATAAACACACTCCTAAACCTTGTGGAAAGCCTTCCCAGAAGAGTTGAATCTGTTATAGCTGCAAAGGGTGGGCTAACTCCATATTAAACCCTACGGATTAAGAATGGGATGTCATTAAAATTCATGTGCATGTAAAGGCAGGCGTCCCAAAACTTTTGGCAATATAGTGTTAATGCATCCATTTGCAACATTGCTTAGGAACCATTAACATGAACTGTGCTTTAACGGAAAACATGACAGTTTTCATTTTGACGATGGAAAAACAATGAGTACAACATGTATTTGTTTTGTGTTATGAATTGAGCTGTTTTGCGCATCTGTTTACATATATCTGTGTAGACTACTGTATGTTTTAGGCAGGCCTAAGAGTGCAGTGTCAATGCCAACAAACAACATATAAAACTGGTCCTTATTTTGTCTTTTGAACTGCAGATATACACATATATACACATATAATACAAGGTGTCTTACCTTGTACAGTGTTTCTAGCATATGATTAATATGTCTTCAGGCATGAACAAAAAGAAAAGTAATTCCATGATTAAAAGCCCAGAGCTAAACATGGGAATAGTACATTTTTATCCATAATCTATGAGATTTAGCGGGCCATTTACATATCTAAATGATTTACATATGGTACAGAGACCCTCTAGTCATAAATAATTTAATATCACAACATTTCCTGAAGGAGTAGCTCATCAGGGCCACATTAAACTTTAATTACTCTGTTAAAATCACAGTTATGATTCAATAACTCGCCCGGAAAACTAAATGTACCTCAACAGATTACTGAGATGGAAATAATAGCAGTGGACAAAAAAATAGACAGAGGAATGGGGGAGGGAGAAAGATGGGAGGACGGATAGAAGGGAAGCCACTGAAGAGATGTGTGTGTGTGTGTGTGTGTGTGTGTGCGCGTGCGCGTGCGCGCGTGTGTGTGTGTGTGTGTGTGTGCGTGTGTGTAGTTCAGGTATACTCTACATTATGGGGTCAAAATGTCCCTTGTTTTGTATTTACAATGTTGTCTCGTTATATCTGTCTCACTATGTCCTGTCCTAAAAGCTAATAAAAAAATAAAAAAATAAAAATGTCCCCATAAGGATGGCAATATCCGAAATCCTTGTCCTTGTGGTCTCCATGAAGAAAACAGCTAATAAATCATACTTGTTTTTTTAAAAATCTAAAAATGCAGAAAGTTTTGTGTGATGAGAAGGTTTAGGGGTAGGTTTAGGGGTTAGGGGATATAATATATAGTTTGTACAGTATTAAAATCATTACGTCCATGGAAAGTCCCCATAAAAACATAAAACTAAAGACATTGTAAGCTTTTGAGGTTTTTGGAAGGTTTTGGATGGTAATGAATCAAGTGTTACTACATCCTTCTAAAGGAATTACTGGCCATTTGGAACAGTACTCTAAAGCGGACATCATGGTAACCCACTAGTAATGACAGTAAAGTGTTAATAAAGTGATAATAAAGTGTTACCAAAATCCATCAGAAGCAGTTACTATCCAAAACCTTACAAAAACCTCAAAACTGTACAAGGACTTCAGTCATTACTAGGGAGTTATCATGCTTTTCACTTTAAAATACTGTTCCAAATAATTAGTAATTTGGTAATTACTGGTCATTACTAGTAGAATTAATTATACATTATGGCCCATCCTCAATCTAAGACTGCTGAACCACGCCCTTTTGAAATGTCCGTTCAGAAAATTAACCTTGAAACAAATCCTCTCACAGATGTGCCCTGGAGATTGTTTTTTATCAGTGGATCTGAAGGATGCATACTTTAATATCCAGATAGGCCCTCATCACAGACCATTCTTAGGGTTCGAGTTTAAAGGAGTGACTTACCAGTTTACCGCCCTACCATTTGGACTGTCACTGGCACCCCGCACTTTCACAAAATGCGTGGATGTGGCACTCTCCCCCCTGAGATGGAAGGGGGTGCGCATCCTGAACTACCTCGACGATTGGCTTATTATGGCCCAGTCGAGGAATGAGCTATGTGCGCACAGGTCTCTGCTCCTCAGCCAATTAGAGCATCTGGGGGATCAGTATCAACCTGGCAATAAGCTTGTTTTGACCCAGTCAGCAAATATCCTTCCTGGGTGCGGTATTCAACTTGGCGCCGGAGCGCTCGTTGAAAATTCAGTGTTCCATTTCTAATTCATAGTCTAGGGCAGTGGTTTTCAAACCTGTCCTGGAGGCGCCCCAGCCCTGCACATTTTGTATGTCTCCCTTATCAGACACACCCAATTTAGTTCTTGCAGTCTCTAATAACGAGCTGATGAGTTGAATCAGGTGTGATAGATGAGGGGGACACACAAAATGTGCAGGGCTGGGGTGCCTTCAGGACAGGTTTGAAAACCACTGGTCTAGGGGTATAGAAACGAACAATAATAGTTAGGGAAGACATTGATGTACCCGTCTCCAGACCCAGAGGCATGACACGACAGGGTTATGTTTCTCAAAAATGATAGCCATAGAGCGATCTTTTACTTCACAGACAAAAAGAGAAGCAAATAATAAAGTGTAATTAGTGAAAATATAATACAAATTTCCTCTGGAAATGGCCCAGAAATAACAAACAAAATAATTTGCTAACTAATACGAGAAGAAAAGTAACTTACCTAATAAAAGAAAAATCCCAAAAGAAAAACAATCCACTAACCTTCCTCTCGTCTATCCACAAACCAAGAGAAAAGGTTTTAAAAAAAAAAAACAAGGGACGCCCCACTCCTTACAAATATGCTTATTTTCACTACTTTGTTTGTTTGATTAACACACAATTTAGACACAGGCAAGTGGGTCTGGGAGTGGAGACATAAGGGAAAAAAAAAAAAAAAAATCAAGCAAGACTAAACATCTCCCTTCTATCTGCTTCTTGGTTGATTGTGGATTGCTTATATCTTGACGATAACTTGGAGCAGTCACCTGGTAATCAGCAGTAGGTGTCTGCAATCCTCACAGACAATGGAGAGAAAAAGAAACAAAGAAAACAAGCAAACACCAGAACACAGAAACACATTAAAAAAAAACATACGTCACAGGGCGTAACATCAGCGACTCGCTGCATCATTCAAAGCCGGGGGTCTTTGTCCCCTCAAGGTGTCTCAGAGGTTGCTGTGCCTCCTCAGTCATTCCGCTAGGCCTGCTGCACATGCGACCGCTTCAGTCCTGACTGAAAGCCTGTGTCCCGCCCCATGCTTGGTGATCAGGATGCTTGAACCTCAGGGTGGCCCATGGCTGTGTCAAGGCTCTGGAACCCTGGAGGGCTCTGCAATTGTACCAGTTGGGAGCATATTTAGGGCTGGTTTCCAGGAGGAAAATGTTCACAACAGAGGGGCACGAAGGCTGAACCCACCACGCCACATATGGCTCTGACTTTTGACCTGTCCACCGTCCTGAGGGCCCTTTGAGGCCCTCCGTTCGAGCCGCTAGATTTGGCTGACTTGCGGGCGCTCTTACTTAAAACCACTCTATTGCTGGCACTAGCCTCAGTTAAGCGAGATGGAGACCTTCAGGTGCTTTCTGTTTGGACTAAATGACTGTAAGGTCCTCCTTAAGATGAGGCATGGTTATGTCCACTCCGCTTAGAGCACAGGTTTATCTTGACAGCTCTCCCCAACTCAGCGGATGAGCAGTTGTTATACTTGCTGAGCCCGGTTCGGGCCCTTAGAGTCTATATTGAGTGCTCCAGCCACTTCCGGCTCTCAGAGCAGCTTTTCATGTGCTCTGGAGGCTGCACCAAAGGGCTGCCGGTGAAAAAGCCAAGACTGTCCTGATGGATAGTGGATACGATTGCGCTGGCCTACGTATCTCTAGGCCACCAGTGGAATGGCCTCCTCCTGTGCTTGGTCGAGTGGGGTGTCTATTAGTGACATCTGCGCAGTGTCCAGTTTGTCATCACCCTCTACGTTTGCCAGATTTTATAACCTGGACGTCCCTGCCCTACAGGCGTGGGTCCTGTCTGCTTGAGGGTTAGACTATGGTGTGCTGGACGCCACTAAAATCTGTTTATGTACATCACGCTTCCCCAGAAGGTGGTGCTTATCTATGGTGGTTTCGGCTCTATTGGCCCAAGCCTGATACAAATCTGAGCGCCTTCCTTACTGATTGCCGCCCTGCCTAAATTTTTCCTTATGCCAAGTGCTACTGCCAGTATTACCACTGAAGGCCCTTGGATCGGAGCTTCCATCCCTGGGCTAGGCTTGCAGGGCCTCTTCTCTGCCTTATAGTCTGGTACAGTTCTGCACTAATAACACGCAATATCTAGGGTAAACGTACCTATTAAGCTCAAGTACCCATTAAGCACACTACTATCTTTGAGCTCAGATTATAAAAAGAAAAAAATAATTTATCATCCTGATTGATGTCTTAACCAAATGATGTGTTTGTTACTATATACCTCCTGTAATCAGACCATTGCACACTGAGATATGGGTATTCATGTGTTCACACTGTCTGGCGGCCATTTTGAAAGCTGTCTGAAAACTTTCACCAAAAGAGTAGCCCCTTAAATGTGCATTTTTTAGATGTTTAAGCCTTTATTTTCGATAAGCATAACTTCTTACTGCAAAATTAAGAGACCAATATTTATACTTTTGCATATTATAACCTGGAACCTGGATGTGGGAAATAATTACAGTTAGATCCAAAAGATAGTTTAAGCAACATAGCGCAGATGCTACAGAACATTGTTAGCTTACTAGCTGTATCAGATTGTGTGCTACACTAATATATTACTTCACAGGCATTACTGGCTTGTACTTTTAAATCAATTATATTATAAATTTACAGTTTATTGATGATCTGCTGTTTTACACTTCTATAATTTTTAAAGATTTCATATTATTGTAAGGTGAGCTTAAAGGGTGCACTAATATGAAAATCACAGCTTCAGTGTGATTTCAATAAGAAAAAGTATAATTTCATAGATATTTTCTACAAACCCGATTCCAAAAAAGTTGGGACACTGTACAAATTGTGAATAAAAAAGGAATGCAATAATTTACAAATCTCATAAACTTATATTTTATTCACAATAGAATATAGATAACATATCAAATGCTGAAAGTGAGACATTTTGAAATGTCATGCCAAATATTGGCTCATTTTGGATTTCATGAGAGCTACACATTCCAAAAAAGTTGGGACAGGTAGCAATAAGAGGCCGGAAAAGTTAAATGTACATATAAGGAACAGCTGGAGGACCAATTTGCAACTTATTAGGTCAATTGGCAACATGATTGGGTATAAAAAGAGCCTCTCAGAGTGGCAGTGTCTCTCAGAAGTCAAGATGGGCAGAGGATCACCAATTCCCCCAATGCTGCGGCGAAAAATAGTGGAGCAATATCAGAAAGGAGTTTCTCAGAGAAAAATTGCAAAGAGTTTGAAGTTATCATCATCTACACTGCATAATATCATCCAAAGATTCAGAGAATCTGGAACAATCTCTGTGCGTAAGGGTCAAGGCCGGAAAACCATACTGGATGCCCGTGATCTTCGGGCCCTTAGACGGCACTGCATCACATACAGGAATGCTACTGTAATGGAAATCACAACATGGGCTCAGGAATACTTCCAGAAAACATTGTCGGTGAACACAATCCACCGTGCCATTCGCCGTTGCCGGCTAAAACTCTATAGGTCAAAAAAGAAGCCATATCTAAACATGATCCAGAAGCGCAGGCGTTTTCTCTGGGCCAAGGCTCATTTAAAATGGACTGTGGCAAAGTGGAAAACTGTTCTGTGGTCAGATGAATCAAAATTTGAAGTTCTTTTTGGAAAACTGGGACGCCATGCCATCCGGACTAAAGAGGACAAGGACAACCCAAGTTGTTATCAGCGCTCAGTTCAGAAGCCTGCATCTCTGATGGTATGGGGTTGCATGAGTGTGTGTGGCATGGGCAGCTTACACATCTGGAAAGACACCATCAATGCTGAAAGGTATATCCAAGTTCTAGAACAACACATGCTCCCATCCAGACGTCGTCTCTTTCAGGGAAGACCTTGCATTTTCCAACATGACAATGCCAGACCACATACTGCATCAATTACAACATCATGGCTGCGTAGAAGAAGGATCCGGGTACTGAAATGGCCAGCCTGCAGTCCAGATCTTTCACCCATAGAAAACATTTGGCGCATCATAAAGAGGAAGATGCGACAAAGAAGACCTAAGACAGTTGAGCAACTAGAAGCCTGTATTAGACAAGAATGGGACAACATTCCTATTCCTAAACTTGAGCAACTTATCTCCTCAGTCCCCAGACGTTTGCAGACTGTTATAAAAAGAAGAGGGGATGCCACACAGTGGTAAACATGGCCTTGTACCAACTTTTTTGAGATGTGCTGATGCCATGAAATTTAAAATCAACTTATTTTTCCCTTAAAATGCTACATTTTCTCAGTTTAAACATTTGATATGTCATCTATGTTGTATTCTGAATAAAATATTGAAATTTGAAACTTCCACATCATTGCATTCTGTTTTTATTCACAATTTGTACAGTGTCCCAACTTTTTTGGAATCGGGTTTGTACAATAGCTGTTCATATTAAAATATGTATGAACTTAATACATGACTTAGATTATTTATTTAGCAAAATTGTCCTTTTAAATGTATAAATTTTATATTTATTAATTAAAAAAAGTTTGCTGTTCCAATAAAGCTCAATGTGCTCCCTTTAAGCTCATCCACATTGAACGTCTATGTAAATACTTCATAAACAGACTTTAAATATTAACTGATGGTTGTCACTTCAAGTTAATCTTTATAAAATTATTCTTTAAAAATGTTGTTTAAAATAAACAAGAATTTTCCCAAAAAAACATGTTGTGAGCTTAATGGGAACAGGGGTGTGCTTAAAGGGTACAAACATGTACCCATTAAGCACAGCCAGACTTTTTGCATTTAATGATGTATATCTTAATTTAAACGCTTTTGTCATTTAAAATAAAATTAAATATTATTGTGTGAGAGATTAATATTTTATTTTAACATAACTTCTTGTACTCAAACCAATACCCTGTGCACTAAAATGTCTCAATGTAGATTTTGGTGAGCTTAATAGGTACGTTTACCCTACTGACGCAATGTAGTGTGAATCATTATTGAAAGGAAACCTCGGTTTATCTCCATCTATCTCAGGGAACCTAGTTTACGGTAAAGCATTTGTAAACACACAGTTAATAATAGTCTTGTTGGTTTTACAGTATCAGTTCGAGCCCAGGGCGGATTCTGAAAATGCAGATGATCAAGTTGATCGAGTGAAACCAGCTTTGCAAGCACGACTTGAGCAGAACGTGGTAAGTACTCTTTGTATGTAGCCTGCGTTGTATTCTCTCAGGTTCAGGAAGCTGTCCACTGTAAAATGTGCTGTGCACAAGCAAACTTTTGGGTTTTACTGCTCAGGAACAGCTTTATAAATAAATATTAACCACCGATTCCTAAGTTTATCCATTTCACAAGGCCAAACAAAGGGGTTTTGCTTTTGCATCTAAACACACAGTATCTCCTTGACATGGTGACAACGCTACAATTTACTTAAGTCTCGTCTTCTCTCTTTCCGTATGCCTTTGGGAGGGCATTATGCTAATATTACATTGTGATGCAGACGTTTGAGGAAGTAATATCTGGACTTCGATCGAGGCAGGTCTGGAGCAGAAGCATTATGAGCTTTGTAACTTTGCAGACATGCACTAACAGATACATTACTCACAAGGAAATCATATGACCCCATTAATATGATTTAAGCGAACATGGGACAAATATAAAATAATTCCCAATCCTTCACTGAGCAATGACTATAACTTGTAAATAAATGTAAATAATTTAGTAATAATTCGTAAAGTGTCTAAACTGGTATAAGCAAATTCAATTTTTTAAAGTTAAAGATTTGTACTCTGATCCAGCCAACTACCCATTTTATGATATATTATACGTCAAGAGGTTCTACTGAAAAATACTTATTGGAATAAACCATAACTATTTAGAAAAGTAAATACTTCAAGCTTCGAAATTCTACCCTGAACAATACCACCAGGCGAGCGTCACGTAAAAACAAAATAACACCCCCAAAGCATCTGAGAGCGATAATCAGGTCCCCAAAATGCAATGTGATTCATCTTATACTAATTAAAAAGCTTGCACAGCAACATTAACATATTAATTGAGGTTCAAGCATAGGGCTGTTATGATGAGGAAATTCAAATGAGTCTTTCAAGAACAGAATAGAAATTGCGGTAACAGAGGGGTGAAGATAACACACACACACACACACACACACACACACACACACACACACACACACACACTCCTCTTGTACAAATGGCCTTATCTCCAACAGAGGTTCATATGTGTGTGATCTGACATGCCACCAACTTCCATTATCAGACGGCATTTAGAAATGAAAAACCCATTTACTCCCATTTACATCCCGTCTGCCTGTGAGAGAAAGATCTCGTGCCCCACAATGTTCCCCGGCATTGTCAAAGTGAGAACGGCACGCAAGGTCAGAGGAATTACCCGAAAACCTCTCACTCCGCTTGTTCAAAGAGGCGAGCAACAAGGGCTTTCTGGCTAGTCATTTAAGTAGGACCATTTTCTCATTTGGTAATGTGTTATCTCTTACATATTATGTGTATTGAAGGTGGCGTGGCAAAACACAGATGTTTTAGTTAAAAAAAAATGACTTTGCTCCACCTGACATCAACAGTTTCATGGAGTCACAGGTTTAGGCCATTGATCTGGAATGGGAAAAAAAACAAACACCATAACTTCTTCCAACCAGGAGTGGCATTGAGGTCAGGCTTTGATAAGCATGAAATCACAGGATAAAGGAAGAAAATCTGTTGTTTCAGCCTAGATTACTACCACGGCGGTCCTAATATTGTCTTTCAGCAGGATGTTAGTGGGGATGTCATCGCAATACAAGACGTTTTCCTACGTTAAGCCTGCTATTGTTACGAGTTGCTGGTGGCTGTAATAATCACACGGCACAGGAAATGCAATAACAAAGTCTACTTGGAAAATACGCAGGAACAGGAATCAAACACATTGAACAAAACCACTTCCAACAAAAACGAGACTGAACAATGAACAGAGGAAACTAAGGGCTTAAATACACATAACTAAATGAACAACAGGGGAATGTAATCCAATGAGAAACCATAGAAACTAACTAGAAAACAGGGCTCAAAGCAGAACAGGGAACAGAATGAAAACGAAACCAGAGAGAGAACATTGCAGCAATACACTGTACAATTTCTACAATCTTTTAAGATAATGCAATGACAGATTGTATGATGTGATCTTAAACAGATAGACAAGGCAAATTGTGTAACGTGCAGTGAGTGTTGACAAAGTCCGTCGCACACACCGGAGTAGCACCGCGACTCACAAAACATTGTATCACACACCGAACGCTCATTCTGTATTTACATTACTGTATCCACTTTAAGAATGAATAAAGTGCCGTTAATGAGCTTGAAGTTTGTTTTTTGACAAAACATTGCAAAGGAAAGAAAACATGCAATCAATGTCATTATATTTCATATTATATTGATATAATGTATTACTGTCATTATGTACATTAGCAATGATTTGGAACAAATATGTAATTTAGTGGAAAACTGTGAGTTGTTCTCTGTGGCACTGCAGGATTTCGAACAGTGTGTGCGGTGTGTATCAGTGGAAAGGAAACGGCAGATTAATGGCAGGTTGCCATGTTGGCAGTTTTTTGTATCTTAATGGATCTTGTCCATTCTGAAAATGTAATTTTGAAGATATATTTGATCTTATACTGATCTTATACAACAGTTTAATAAAATAAAAAAAGTTAATATTTGTGTTGTTTTAGACAACATTGTGTTGTTTTTAGTCTGTTTTGCTCAGTTTTGCCAACGAAAATATAAAGACAAAGCAGAACTGTTCGTCTCCGATTCCGAGCAATAAACCGTTTCATTTCTGAATCCGTGTTTTGAACGAATCCGGTCAACCAATGATTCAATGGACCATAAAGAGAACCATTTATATTTATCATTTTCATAAAGAAAACCATTTATTTCACACCTGAATGAACTAATCGAATGAATGAATGACTCAATTAGACATTTACCGCCACCTACTGGCAGTTTCTTATTTAGAGTATAATTTCATATTTCCATTTTGATAAAAACAAACATTAAAAGGTATAGTTTACCCAAAAATATTTATTTCTGAAGCTATTTGTAATGTCTATTTGATTTTTTACACAATAATGACTTTATCTTTTGGGAGTAATTTCTCAGCCAAATTTGATTTGCGATTAATTAGATTTAATTAATCGCCACATCCTGTAATTAATTAGATTCAAAATTTGAATCACTTGACAGCCCTAATATTAACACATGCTGGAACATAATTATGGCTTCTGAAAAGCAAAGGGTTGACAGTTTTATAGTTGATTTTACCAATACTAGTCTTATGATCTCAGTCATGACTCATGAGTCTACTAGGTGCTTATCAAAAATGCTGAAGTATTGTTTACAATACAAAATCATAGTAACAGGGTTGACATTTTAAAGGAAAGTTCTGGATTAAGCTGGATTGTCATGCATAACCAGAAGTCTGTCCACCTAGAACGGTAGTTTCACATCAAAACTATGATTTAGACAATGTTACAGCTAATGAATTAATAAAGTTTTCTTTTTAATAATAATTAATGGGTTTTTACATAAATACTGCACAAAGCTTTACGTTTCTGCTTTAAACTCTCCATGATAAAATGTAAAAAAATAAATAAATAAAATTTATGTAAATACAGTGGGGAGAACAAGTATTTGATACACTGCCGATTTTGCAGGTTTGCCCACTTACAAAGCATGTAGAAGTCTGTAATTTTTATCATAGGTACACTTCAACTGTGAGAGACGGAATCTAAAACAAAAATCCAGAAAATCACATTGTATGATTTTTAAATAATTAATTTGCATTTTATTGCATGACATAAGTATTTGATCACCTACCAACCAGTAAGAATTCCGGCTCTCACAGACCTGTTAGTTTTTCTTTAAGAAGCCCTCCTGTTCTCCACTCATTACCTGTATTAACTGCACCTGTTTGAACTCGTTACCTGTATAAAAGACACCTGTCCACACACTCAATCAAACAGACTCCAACTTCTCCACAATGGCCAAGACCAGAGAGCTGTTTAAGGACATCAGGGATAAAATTGTAGACCTGCACAAGGCTGGGATGGGCTACAGGACAATAGGCAAGCAGCTTGGTGAGAAGGCAAAAACTGTTGGCGCAATTATTAGAAAATGGAAGAAGTTCAAGATGACGGTCAATCTCCCTCGGTCTGGGGCACCATGCAAGATCTCACCTCGTGGGGCATCAATGATCATGAGGAAGGTGAGGGATCAGCCCAGAACTACACGGCAGGACCTGGTCAATGACCTGAAGAGAGCTGGGACCACAGTCTCAAAGAAAACCATTAGTAACACACTACGCCGTCATGGATTAAAATCCTGCAGCGCACGCAAGGTCCCCCTGCTCAAGCCAGCGCATGTCCAGGCCCGTCTGAAGTTTGCCAATGACCATCTGGATGATCCAGAGGAGGAATGGGAGAAGGTCATGTGGTCTGATGAGACAAAAATAGAGCTTTTTGGTCTAAACTCCACTCGCCGTGTTTGGAGGAAGAAGAAGGATGAGTACAACCCCAAGAACACCATCCCAACCGTGAAGCATGGAGGTGGAAACATCATTCTTTGGGGATGCTTTTCTGCAATGGGGACAGGACGACTGCACCGTATTGAGGGGAGGATGGATGGGGCCATGTATCACGAGATCTTGGCCAACAACCTCCTTCCCTCAGTAAGAGCATTGAAGATAGGTCGTGGCTGGGTCTTCCAGCATGACAACGAGCCGAAACACACAGCCAGGGCAACTAAGGAGTGGCTCCGTAAGAAGCATCTCAAGGTCCTGGAGTGGCCTAGCCAGTCTCCAGACCTGAACCCAATAGAAAATCTTTGGAGGGAGCTGAAAGTCCGTATTGCCCAGCGACAGCCCCGAAACCTGAAGGATCTGGAGAAGGTCTGTATGGAGGAGTGGGCCAAAATCCCTGCTGCAGTGTGTGCAAACCTGGTCAAGAACTACAGGAAACGTATGATCTCTGTAATTGCAAACAAAGGTTTCTGTACCAAATATTAAGTTCTGCTTTTCTGATGTATCAAATACTTATGTCATGCAATAAAATGCAAATTGTGGACGGATGCACCTGAAGATGCGTTTCTGCGTTAGCATTCTGAACGGCAGCCTGTGAAGGGACCGATTCAAGAACCGCAGGTCCAAGATTGGCCGTAACCCGCTGCCTTTCTTGGGTACAATGAAGTACGGGCTGTAGAAGCCTGTCTTCATATCGGCTGGAGGGACCGGCTCTATCGCGTCCTTCGCCAGTAGGACTGCGATCTCCGCCCGTAGCACGGGGGCGTCCTCCTTCGACACGGAGGTGAAGTGAACGCCCCTGAACTTGGGGGGCCGCCGAGCGAACTGAATCGCATAGCCGAGTCTGATAGTACGGATGAGCCAGCGGGACGGGCTGGGGAGCGCTAACCAGGCTCCCAGCGACCGAACCAGCGGGACCAACGGCACCACAGACGTACCCGCAGCGGGGCAGCGCAGCGGAGTGCAGGGACCCGACTCGGACGGCATCGCGGCCCGAAGTGGGGTCTGAGTGCGCAATGCAACGCTTACCTGCTTCCGCTGAGGGGGTGCACGAGTGTGCGGAGGCCTCTTGTGTGCGTCCTGGACACAGCCAGCACCCCCTGCTGGCGATAAGAGAGGCACCGGAGGGTGACAAGGCATGGGAGCGTCGTACACCGCCAAGCGCGCTCTCTTGGCACCCAGAGATTTTAGAAACAGCTCTTTTTTTGAAGTTTTGGGTACCACTGGCCCGAAGGCCAGTGGCGGAACAGAAACCAAACAAGAACATAAAATTCTCTCCCGGCCCTCCAGCGGGAGAAGGAGCGGTGCTGTCACCACCTCCTGAAGAGCTGTCTCCTCCATCTCTGGGTGGCCCGTCTCAGGGTCTCTTACGACGACGCTTGCCACCTGGCTTGGCAGCGGCCTGAGCGGGCTGGACGGCCTTCCCGCGGCCGGCTCCATGCCGTTGCCCTGGTGGAGGCTGCTGCTGGGCTGGGGCGGGAGCGGGGGCGGCGGCAGGCGGCCGACCTCGGCGACGAGCAGGCGGAGGAGCTGTGGCCGGCGGCTGGGCAGCAGCTGACCGCCGGGGCAGGATGTGTTTGATGGCCTCCGTCTGCTTCTGGACAGTCGAGAACTGCTGGGCAAAGATCTCGACCGCGTCGCCGAACAGCCCAACCTGGGAAATGGGGGAGTCCAGGAACCGATACTTATCAGTCT
This sequence comes from Coreius guichenoti, assembly GCA_039654105.1. Taxonomy (NCBI): domain Eukaryota; kingdom Metazoa; phylum Chordata; class Actinopteri; order Cypriniformes; family Gobionidae; genus Coreius; species Coreius guichenoti. Next base: position 28,992,464 of record CM077191.1, read on the forward strand.
CCCTCATATCGGCCAGGTTGAGCCAGAGATGTCGCTCCTGGACCACAAGAGTGGACATCGCCTGACCAACGGAACGGGCGGTGACTTTCGTCGCCCGGAGGGCGAGGTCCGTCGCCGTCCGGAGCTCCCGGAGGAGCTCTGGGTCAGGTCTACCCTCGTGCATGTCCATGAGTGCCTGGGCCTGGTGCACCTGGAGCAACGCCATGGCATGCAAGGCGGACGCAGCCTGTCCACAAGCCTTGTAAGCCTTCCCAGTTAGACTGGAGGAGAACTTACAGGCCTTGGATGGGTGGCGTGGGTCTCCGCGCCAGGTGGAAGCGGACGCCGGACACAGTTGCATTGCGACCGCCCGTTCCACCGGCGGGATCCCCACGTACCCCTTGGCTGGCCCGCCGTCGAGAGTAGTGAGGAGGGAGGAGCCACTCGGCCGGTTTCTGGCAGAAAAAGGTGCCGTCCACGACCTCGTGAGCTCCTCATGCACTTCCGGGAAGAAGGGCACCGGGGCGGGACGCTGAGAACCAGCGCGAGCCGCCCCGAGAAACCAATCATCCAGCCTAGAAGGCTCGGGACACGGTGGAGGGTTCCACACGAGCCCGACCTTTTCGGCAGCCCGGGAAAGCATAGCCGTCAGCTCGGGGTCCGTCTCGGACAACGCCACTCTCCCAGAGGGAGGCAACGCAGCCGGGTCTTCATCCCCCGAGGACTGAAACTCCCCCTCCGATGCAGCGATCGACATCCTATCCTCTGCTGGAGCTCCAAAGGTTACCGTTGGACCACCTCGAGAGGGGCCAGCGACTTCCTCCGAAAGCTCAACCGGCTGCGGCACTACAGAGGGTTTAGGGGCCCACGGAGGCTGGCTCGGCGGGTGTGCCCTAAACGTGATCCTCAGGTCACCCTGGCTATTCGCCGAAGTAGGTCTATCCTGCTGGGCAGGGATAGCACTAGATCGGGGCATAGGTAAGGGGACTCCACCCTCCCGAAGGTAGGCGAGTCTCGACCTTAGCGCCGAGATAGTCATGTTCCCGCAATGGGAACACGAACTATCCACAAACGCTGCCTCGGCATGTTGAATACCCAGACATGTCAGGCAGCGATTGTGACCGTCAGCTGGTGACAGGGAACGACCGCATCCAGAAACGCACGGGTGGAATGACATCTTGAAAAAGACGCAATTTCACACCCGTGTTGCTCTTTTAGAAGAAGCTCTTAACGTGCTGAAGCACCCAGGAACAACCGCGGCAAACACAGGGGATAGTGCAGCCTGTGTTTGCACTCACCGTGGAACGCCCCCACCGAACCAACCGGGATGCTGTAAAAACAGCAGTTTGTTTCACCGATTTCGGTGAGCTCGCGGTTGTCACTGCACGTGCCTTCTCCCCAGCACAAAAGCCTCTTCTCTCGCTCTCTCTCTCTCTCTTGCTGAACAGCTTTTTTGAAGTCTTTCATGAGCTTGTTTGGCTCCGAAGTGAATGACAAATGTGCGCTGCATCCGCTTCCGCTTTATACCCGCGATGCGGGGCGGAGCGCGAGATGCAAATCTCGCACGCCAATGGCCATTGGCCCGTTCTCTATACACTCGAAGCTAATAGGGGCTCCCAGAAGTGATCCCAATTCGTCGGTGACGTCCGACGTACGTCGAACGTGACCGACTGAAAGGGAACTAAAGTTACAAAAACTTGAAATGAAAATGAGATGAAAATGAGAAATAAAATAAAATTCTGAAATAAAATAAAACTAAAATTAAAATGAAATAATAAATAAAAGAAAATACTACAATAGCATTTAGTAATAAGTAATAAATTCAGTAATTTAGTAAATATTTTAGTAAAAAATTATACAATAACCTACATCCTATCCAAAGAGCTGAACTTAACTTAAGCTTGTCCCCTAATGAGAGTGTATGACACCATAGAAGGCAACAAACAAACCATGCTTAAACCTGTAAACGGCTGTGTGTGTCAACCAAAGCACCATGGGATCAACCCAAATCAAGAGGTCTAAAAACGTGCTAAGATTTGACACAAGAGGGCAGGACGGGCTGACCTCATCAGCAGGGTGACCATACTCACTGTACGGTTAAGACATTCACTGAGCCAGGACAAGCAGGAGCCTCTAAGAGGATTACAAAAGACAAGCTGAGAAAACATGAGCCAAGGCCAGAAATGCACTTGAGTATGTAATGATGAGCATATGCTGTTTGATCAAATGAAACAGTGACACTGAAGAGAAGTAGATTTTTATATTTTCTGAAGAACATGTGCTTGCCCATTAAAAACTCACCACCAGAATCTAATGTTGTGGGCGATTGCCAGGGAGTTGTGAGGGTGTTCTGAGATGTTGCTAGGAAGTTGCTAGGATGTTGCTAAGTTATTCAGAGTGGTTGTTAGTGTGTTCCTGTATGACTGATGATCTGCTTTTATTTCATTTTTCCTTTTTGATTAAAAATATTCACAAATTTGTTAACTATAACATGAAATATCTGATATTCAGATTGTCATATATGGGCAAGTGGATGTGTTTTGTTGATTAAACACCTTTATAACGATAGCGTTAGTTGAGCTATATATGCGCGATGGGCGCCGCCATTTTAGTTTGTGCCGCAGTTCAGAGAATCGGATCTATTGGATTTACAACACGTGAATTCATCCACTTCTCCCGAAATACATGAAAGTAAGTGGCCGGTGAACTGGGAGAAGAATAGAGTAAACTTTAAAAGTTACTGTTAATGAATAAAACTTGTTGTCTAATTATAATGGAAAAGATTATTATTGCCGCTTCCATAGACATCAGTGTGTATTTTACAAACTCTAAATGTATTGTTTTGCTGGTACTTATGTGTAATTAAATGCATGAAAACTAAAATAAACATTATGTGGTTGAAAACACTGAATAGTTGTTGTATATGCGCGTCTGTCTCTGGCTCAGCGCCAGCCAATGCGCGAAAGCAGGTTTGAATTTAGCAGTTGACCACGTGATGCGCTGACCGCTCTAATCACACCGGTGTGATTGTATGCTCCAGGAACCAGTCAAGACTGATCACGCCAATGTGATCGTACGTGCGAAAGGGTTAAAATAAAAAATTTGTGTGTGTGTTTATAGTGCTTACTTTGCATGAGATGGCCGTTTCACTGATCAAAGATATGGTGTCACTCTTTAAGGACAGCAGGTCACTGCTGCTGAGTTCAGTGTCATCACTGGGACTCGCATTGCGACTGGAATCGGTGTGCACCATGTCCTCAAGCTTCACAGATAAATTGATGTCCTCCACCTGGTCTGGTGAGACCTGAAATACACACATACACATTGAAACTATGTCGCTAAATGAATAATATTTCAAATTCAATCTGAATTCATTTCAAAGACATAGTGGTTCATGTCTGTTCAGGCCCGTTCACACCAAGAATAATAACTATAAAGATAAGTATAATGATAACTATACTAGCGTCCACACCAGCAGACAATATTGTTTTGTTATTATAAGCGTGTGCTGCAGTTGTCGTCTGTGACTTTAAATGCTTGAGCCCTTTAAAGCAGGGTGGATTCTGAATGGCTGATAGTGTTTTCATCATTCGTTAGCTGGAAAAAAATCATTCTGAAAGTGATTGTAATGATATCGTTTCTCTATGACGATACCGTTATAGTTGTGGAGTGGACTCTGCTATTCTTTTATATTTAGAACGATTTTAGAACTATATCTTTATCGTTGTTATTATAGTTATCGTATTTAATCAAAATGTCATAACTTTTCTATGGTTGAAGTATGCAGGACTTCTTGTTAGGCTGAATTAATTGCAGTAGGTCAACCAGAACCGGAAACACTTCCCATAACATCCTATGTACTTGTTACATTGTAAAATGAATGGCTCCTACACTTCTGTCTGTCTTATTCTTATCCCGAGGTTACCGTAGTCAGCCGGATCCGGACCATATCCAGACCAGATGATGGACCTGCACCTAGAGACAGCCACAACAGCCCTGAATGTCAGTGGAGACCATGACAACTAGACAAGCCCTAGAGACAGATCCCCTGTGAAGACCTCGACCTCAGGACAGCCATCGGCACAGATCCTCAGCAAAGACCACGAGAACCAGACAAGTCCTCTGATCTTCAGGCAGAAGGAACTGGATGAAATATTCTGAATGATACCAATCAGACTTGTGATGCAGCCTGGAATCATAACCACATCGTGTTTGTTCGTTTGGCCAGAGGTAGTCTCGTGTAGCCAGATATTCAGTCTAATGGCAGAAGTTCTGGACTTTTTTGCAGCTTTCATTGGCCAAGGACCACCCAAGAGGACGTTTGACTGACATGTAACGCAACCAATCACAGTTTGTTTTGTTCCGCGTCATATGGGAGTGAAAATGTAAAGTCGATGTTCCTGCAATAACAGACCGGCGTGCATCTATAAATTATTCATTCAAGATCATTGTGCAAGTTTACTGCAACAATGGAGGCGCGAACTTCACATACTTTTGAAAATCCAGCGTTTAGTTGATCCTGGTAAGCGCTCATTGTCACAGTTGTAAACACGACGGCGTTCTTCTTCCACAAGGGAGTTTGGCGTCACAGCCCAGGCGGACTGTTAAAGAACGCAACACACACGGGACATCTCACGGACATCCTGTAGAATTCAACCAACCAGATGACGACTTCGATAAGTGTGCCATATGCATCAGACGTTCAGCCAACGGTCCGTGGGTGTGACATCTGAGGCTGGGACTAGGCCAGAGAAGAACTGGTCCTCCGACTGAGCCTAAATTCTTCCATAGAACTCCAGGCTGGATCTGATGATGACACTATGGAAACGCTTCTGTGTGATTAGGTCTGAAGCACATGTATAATCACTCATTGGTGGAACGTCATCCCATGACACATGACATCGTAATCAGGAAGCTATAAAGGATACCCGGACCAAACATCGTCAGTTTCGGTGCCTTCAGTAGGCGCTCTGTGTCTGTCTTGCTATTTGGAGTCTAGCTCTCAAGGGGGCTAGCTGTGTTCATTGCAAACATCTGCCACTGCGGATGCTCTGGTCCTGCCTGGCGATCTTTGAGGAGAGCAGCCAGGCAAGCGTTCCTCGCAACTCAGATCATGGGGATCGCAGATGGATCTAGTGGAGAAGATCCATCTGCGGCTCTGCCGGTTTGGCATCGAGATGTCATCTCCTGCTCGAATAGAGTCGGTCCTTTCAGCCATAAGCAGGATCAAGCTAGGCCAAGTCCTCACTATGAAACAGTATCAGAGACTGTTGGGACTCATGGCAGCTGCGTCCAACCTGATTCCTTTTGGTCTTCTGTACATGAGACCATTACAGTGGTGGCTCAAGACCAAGGGGATTTCCACAAAAGGCAACCCATTTCGCATCATCAGGGTTAAACGCAAATGTCTTTGTACCCTAGTGATGTGAAAGAAGCCTTGGTTCTTGTCCCAGAGAACCATGCTGGGGGTGCCTTGTCATCGCAGAACACTTACAACAGACAACAGTCAGTGGTCGAGCCCTCTTTGCGAAATGGCACACCAGATCCTCCTGTGGGCCCAGGACAATCTGCTCTCAGTGAGGGCAATTTACAGGGGCTAAGACCCGGGGAATGGAGACTCTACCCAAAGACAGTGGAGATGATTTGGGGGAAATCTGGCAACCGAAAAGGTATTTGTTCGCATCAGTGAAAACGACGCACTGCACTGACTGCTTTGGTTCTCCCTCACGCATTTAGAGAACGCCGGTTGGACCCTATTAACTGCCTAGTTGGTTCAGTGCTGGAGTTCCTTCAGGATCGTTTGTCTGCTGGGCTGTCCCCCTCTACTCTGAAGGTGGCGGCCACTGTGGCTGCTGTGGAATCACTGGGGAGAAACCTGTTGGTGTCTTGTTTCCTACATGGTGCTATGAGACTACGGCCTGTAAATCATGCAAGGGTTCCAGCCTGGGATTTGACTATTGTACTAGAAGGTTTAGTTATGGCACCCTTCAAGCCAATGGAATCAGTTCCTGACTCTAAAACAGCCTCCCTGCTTGCTATTACATCTCTAAAGACAGTAGGAGATCTTCAGGCTCTGTTGGTCACCCCTTCATGTTTAGAGTTTGCCCCCGGCATGGTTAAAGCCTTTCTTCACTCCAGACCGGTTTATATGCCTAAAGTGCAGACTAATGTGACTCTATAGTCTTGCAGGCCTTTTGTCCTTCACCTTTCCAGACGTCAGACCAGGAGAGATTAAACTTGATATGTCCAGTCAGAGCACTTGATTTTTACAGCCACAGGGCGGCCCAGTGGCATAAATCTGACCCGTTTCTGGTTTGCTTCAGCTCACCCAGGTGGATTTCCCCAGCATCTAAACAAAGAATAAACAAGTGGATAGTTGAAGCAATTTCTTTGGCTTATGAGGAGCGTAGCCTTCCTTCGCCTCTGGCCATTAGAGCACACTCGGAGTATGGTGGCCTCTAAGGTATTGTTATCAGGGGTTACCCTTCAAGAAGTGTGTGATTGGTGGGCAAGCAGTGGGCTGGGCCTCTCCACACACATTTATAAGATTTTATAACCTGGACGTGGACTCCACAACGAGTTCTCAAGTGCTGATGTCCTAAGCTTGTGCTTGCCATGATTCACAGTAGGACATGCACATGTCAGTATGGAGTAGTGGGTATTAAAGTTCCCATAGCGTCATCATCAGAAGCAGCATAGAGTTCCCTCGAAAGGGAACATCTCAGTTACGACTATACCCACCCTGGTTCCCTGAGATGGGAACGAGATGCTGCTTCACCTTGCCATTTCTTGGAAGTTTTTTGGGGGTAGGCAAAAGTTTTGCAAGAAAAAGCAAAAGCATAGAAATATAATTTTTCTTCCCATATCTTTTTTTTTTTACCATCACCATGTCCCTTTAGTTGCTCTGTAAACTTAAAATAATTCATTTGTATTAAAATAATTTGAAATACCATTTGTCAATGATGGACATTAGTTTGAATTATACAGTTTAGGTGCTTACTTTGAATTATCAGCGTAGGTGCTAACAGTTCAAATTTATATATTCAAACAAGAATAGTGCAAAAGCAGTGTGATTGCCCAACACATCAACACTGTCCCTCAACATGAAAAACACCTCAGTGATCAATTTCAATAAAACATGAAATCTTTCAGCTCTCTATGACATCTCTTAAAATTCCCTTATGTGAAGCTATTTATCATATAAAACAATTATTTTTCAGACATGACGTGACTTACATCCGTTTGTGCAATGGAAGAGAATAAAAATACTTGCATTACTTGTTGCATGCAATTAAAGCCCAACAAAAAGACACAGGAAACAGTTTAATATCTCATAGAGACTGTAATTACCCGGTGAGAGTCCCACGGGACCTCATTACTGAAACACTCTCATCACACAAACCGTTTTTAAAAACGCTCTCCTCCAGCAGTAAAGCACACACACTCAAGCCAATAAAAGAGACACATCAATCAGTTTAGTGCAGGTAATTACTCTTGAGAAACAGTTCTGCCGCATCTTTACATAATAATGACACAGCTTTACACAATTTACACTATAAAACAGCCTAACCTACCTGACAGCAATCAGAATAAAGTTGATTGATAATCACAATTAAAGTAACTATGAGAGGACTCAAAATTGAAGGGGAAAAAGCATTGTAACATTATTTTCATGACAATTACACATTTACCTGACAAAATTTAATGTAATCTCAATATAGTCCAGAAACAATTTATTTTATTTTATTTTTATTAAAATCATTAAAAATTAAAATAATTCAGTTCAGTAAAACAACAATTAACATGCTTTTACATTACTGTTAAAATTTATATATATATGTATATTTTTTTTTTTTCAAGCAAATTCTGTTCTTTTGAACTATTAAATCACAGAATCCTGAAAAAAAAAAAATCACTGTTTCCACAAAAATATGAAGCAGCACAACTGTTTTCAACATTGAAAAATCATATAATGTTTCTTAAGAAGCAAATCATCATATTAGAATGATTTCTGAATGATCATGTGACACTGAAGACTGGAGTAATGATGCTGAAAATACAGCTTTGATCACAGGAATAAATTGCAATTTAAACATATACAGAAAACAGTTATTTTAAATTGTAAAAATATTTCACAATCACAATATTACTGTACTTAAATGCAGTCTTGGTGGGTATACGAGATATCTTTCAAAAACATTAAAGAATTTTGCGGAGTCCATACTACCGAACGGTAGTGTATATAAACATTAGGGCTGAACGATACATCGAATTTTCATCGTCATCGCGATATGAACTTGCGCGATGAACACATCGCAACAGACAGCCTGACACGATGAATAAGGGAAAACTGTTTATTACATGCGCCAAGCGCATGTAATAAACGTTTGACCTATCACGTTTAGCCCTGAAGACATGGTTGGTGCGTTCATGCTATTTGGCCAATCAGGTGAAGCCCCAGGAAGTGTCAGCTACGCTCAGATTGATTTGTGAGGTGTCAATTTAGTTGCAACACTGTGCTGTTAGCAAATACGATGGCGGAGGAAGGAGAGAAGAGTGAGGTAAATGTGGTGGCTGACGAAGACCTTGTGGTGAAAAAGAACAGCACTTCAGCTATATGGAATTATTTTGGATTTAGGAGAGATGACGCGTTACAAACAGGCACTGTGTAAAACATGCTGAAAAATATTCAGTGGGAATAGGCTATTCAATGTTTAGGTTCTATGTTCGCAAAGAACCTATTAAAGCACTAAGACATGGGAACAGTATAGCTAACATTCACATTTGAATATTTATCGCAAGTCATATCGTCATCGCAATATTAAACAATGTTATCGCAGCTTTTCCTCATATCGTGCAGCCCTAATAAATATGTTTTTCTTTCCTTTTCTTATGTACTGTATACTCAAATCTCATGATGATGTCCCAATGCAAAATATTATTAGTAGTAATATGCATTGCTAAGGACTTCATTTGGACAACTTTAAAGGCGTTTTTCTCAATATTTAGATTTTTTTGCACCCTCAGATTCCAGATTTTCAAATAGTTATCTCAGCCAAATACTGTCCTATCCTAACAAACCATACATCAATGGAGAGCTTATTTATTCAGCTTTCAGATTATATATAAATCTCAATTATCTGTTGTCCAGGGTCACATATGTGTGTGTGTATGGGTGAAAATATGACCTTGACATGTCCTTCACAGGTTCGTTGCAAAACGTCCACTAGTTTCCCAAACACTCTCCCCATCTTCCTACAGTTGGCCAAACAGACCCTACGCCTGACTCCAGGTCTAATCAGACCTAACAAAACAGACCTTGACCACTTAAGAGTAATTTTAATTGTTTATAGCTTAATTTCATGTTCATATGTAGAGAGCAGGTCTATACATAGCTTGTGAAATAAAAGTGTGCTGGGACCCCCATGAGTTAAAGCCCTGATTAATGTGGCCTTGATTACAGGGACAAAAGGGTAATAGTTTCTTTTCACTGCAACTGCATTTGTCTCTAAAACATACAAATGCACTGCCTGTACACTTTTCATCTTCATTCTATTTTGGCTCAATCTAGCAGCATGCACACCGTTGAGATAAATCATATCTAAAGTTACGAGGAAACATTACCTTCTTTATAGCTGTCCTTTAACAGACCTGTCAAAAAGCCTCTAAAAACTCTGCGGACATGTTCAGTCTGAGGCCTAATTAACTTTGTACAAGTATTCATGTACTGCCGAGAAGGAAACTAAAGCTTCACTTTGCTGGTTTTGATCAGTATCATGGAGCGAACAGTGGTGTGAACGACAACTGGAACATTGTCAAACAACTATCTCTGATGATCATGTAGCGCTACACTTCTAAAGACTCTTCACACATTTTAAGATCCAAGAGTCAACTGAATTGCTCAAATGAGAACAGGGGAGAGATAAACTTGGGGGGAGGATGTTGAATGTAAAATAACAAGAGAATCTTGTGTCAACGGCGCTGCATACATCTGTGACAAATCAAAGAGAATAAACAACGCTGTGATTTCCGCGCACCTTGACAGGCAGAGTGGAGAGCCAAAGCGAACGCGTTTCTGACAGGCGACGACTCCAAGTGAGCCTCCGAGTTACTAAACTCAACTTTTTAAAACTGCAACGCTAAATATGCGATGACATCGCAGCATGAGTCTGGCACATTGAGAGCAGTTTTACCTCGAGCTCCGCTGAAATGCTCCGTGTGTTTAAGAAACTACCACTCGCTTTTCACATCACACCTGAAAGGATGTCATAATAGCACCTCATGTCCTGTAGACGCCTGCACCCCGCTAGTAGTCTACTGCTAAACACCCTACAGAGACACACAATTGCTCCTAAACCTTTAAAGGTAACAAACTCGACACTTTTACAGCATTCATTTTTTTCCCTGAAGTCCACTTACAAAGTTAGCCAAGGTCTCTTCCACTAATAAAGTCATAATTTAGTTGTCATGACCATTTCCACCCTCTCTCTGACTATTAAGGCCCGTTCACACCAAGGACAATAACTATAATAATAATAATGATAAAGATTTAGTTTTAAAAATCATTCTAAATGTAAAAGAATATCATGAGTCTCTTCAGACCTTACTGTACATGAATTATGAGCTTCCAGAACTTCTGATTGAGGCTGTGTGTGACCTTATTAAGTGCAAACAATAAGTGCAACCATAATCAAAGTACTCTCTCAATATTCAAAGTGCAAACAAAGACCAAAACAGAGACCAGAGCTAAGAGGTGGTTACAACTACACAGCCCAGCCTAAGATAGCTTTGATATTGGGAGACAGGCTATTGTAAAAACTGAAATGTCTGTATAACTTGCACATTATGTAGTTTTCATAAACACCTGCCTTCATAAAAAATATATTATAGGTAAGTAAATGTATAAGTAAATAAGCTCATCTCTAGTGTTTGTTTATGGCTAACTAACAAACTGTGAACATTGAATAAGTTTCCTGAGGTAAATGCAATGTTAAGTGACATATTGTTCTCAAATTGTTTTATTGAGGTCTTTCCGCGGGTGAAACTCTGATTGAGCGATTAATTTGCAGGAATCAGGGAGCTCGCGTTTAATTGCGCTTTTGATTCGCGATCGCGCGTACTCGGTGCTGCGCGCATTTTACAAGATAATAAGACATTTATCAGATGCTTAGGCTCTGTTGCATATGAATCCTCCACCATGGTCCTGTCAATCATCTCACCTTACTCTCGTCACGGGATCAGTGAACTGTGATTCCTGCTGCACTGTGTGCGACTCACACTGGCTAAGCAGAGCAGACGTTTACAATAGTTTTCAATTGAAGCGACCGTTATCCAAATGAATTAAATGGTTTTTATTTCTATAAAAAAGCAAAACGACAGTGGAGGATGTAATGTAAACATAGCGGTGGCATATACTATGCTAATTTCACCCTCACGCTGCGTCACGAGATTTCGTCACACCCCCTGGGACTTGATTTTGGCCATTGGGAATTGATTGGATGGTTGGATGTTTGTGGTTTGCTATTGGTGGATCTCATGCGAGTGACAGGTTGTTTTCGGGGTGGGCCGACGCACTTTGGGGCTGATACAAAGTATTTTTTTTTTTTCATGCTGGCTCATCATGCAGAGACAGCGGCCCATTGGTTTGTCGTTTGAAGTGACAGGCCAAAGTGAGAGAGACCTCCCCCATATTAGGCGTTGTTTTGTTTTTTTAATTAGAGCGCATGGGAAACTGCAAAACGCGAATAGCCGCACAACACTTCCGCTGACGAGTGTGACGCTGATGCTGCGTTTCTGCCGCTCTATAAAGTGATAAACGGCACAAGTCGCTTGATACATTCAGATTTGACTCTGAATTTTGTTTTATACAGTCGTGTGATATGGGATCATTACAGGTTCTGTGGTGAATCTAGCTGAAAACAGCTTGTCATGTATGTCAAGATAGATTGGAAAACGGCAACACACACAACTATAAGCTTGTCAATCCAGCACCACCACCTTTATAGTAATTTACCTTGCAACTACTAACACTGAAGAAATATGATGTTTTGGCAGAAATTTATTTATTAAAAATGTTGCTATTATTACTTAACATTACATTAAAGATTGCGGAATATAAATCTTTTTATAGAAGCTGTTGTCATATTTTCTATTGTGTTTACAATACAAACCCAATTCCAAAAAAGTTGGGACACTGTACAAATTGTGAATAAAAAAGGAATGCAATAAATTTACAAATCTCATAAACTTATATTTTATTCACAATAGAATATAGATAACATATCAAATGTTGAAAGTGAGACATTTTGAAATGTCATGCCAAATATTGGCTCATTTTGGATTTCATGAGAGTTACACATTCCAAAAAAGTTGGGACAGGTAGCAATAAGAGGCTGGAAAAGTTAAATGTACATATAAGGAACAGCTGGAGGACCAATTTGCAACTTATTAGGTCAATTGGCAACATGACTGGGTATAAAAAGAGCCTCTCAGAGTGGCAGTGTCTCTCAGAAGTCAAGATGGGCAGAGGATCACCAATTCCCCCAATGCTGCGGCGAAAAATAGTGGAGCAATATCAGAAAGAAGTTTCTCAGAGAAAAATTGCAAAGAGTTTGAAGTTATCATCATCTACAGTGCATAATATCATCCAAAGATTCAGAGAATCTGGAACAATCTCTGTGCGTAAGGGCCAAGGCCGGAAAACCATACTGGATGCCCGTGATCTTCGGGCCCTTAGACGGCACTGCATCACATACAGGAATGCTACTGTAATGGAAATCACAACATGGGCTCAGGAATACTTCCAGAAAACATTGTCGTGAACACAATCCACCGTGCCATTCGCCGTTGCCGGCTAAAACTCTATAGGTCAAAAAAGAAGCCATATCTAAACATGATCCAGAAGCGCAGGCGTTTTCTCTGGGCCAAGGCTCATTTAAAATGGACTGTGGCAAAGTGGAAAACTGTTCTGTGGTCAGACGAATCAAAATTTGAATTTTTTTTTTGGAAAACTGGGGGACGCCATGTCATCCGGACTAAAGAGGACAAGGACAACCCAAGTTGTTATCAGCGCTCAGTTCAGAAGCCTGCATCTCTGATGGTATGGGGTTGCATGAGTGCGTGTGGCATGGGAAGCTTACACATCTGGAAAGGCACCATCAATGCTGAAAGGTATATCCAAGTTCTAGAACAACATATGCTCCCATCCAGACGTCGTCTCTTTCAGGGAAGACCTTGCATTTTCCAACATGACAATGCCAGACCACATACTGCATCAATTACAACATCATGGCTGCGTAGAAGAAGGATCCGGGTACTGAAATGGCCAGCCTGCAGTCCAGATCTTTCACCCATAGAAAACATTTGGTGCATCTTAAAGAGGAAGATGCGACAAAGAAGACCTAAGACAGTTGAGCAACTAGAAGCCTGTATTAGACAAGAATGGGACAACATTCCTATTCCTAAACTTGAGCAACTTGTCTCCTCAGTCCCCAGACGTTTGCAGACTGTTATAAAAAGAAGAGGGGATGCCACACAGTGGTAAACATGGCCTTGTCCCAACTTTTTTGAGATGTGTTGATGCCATGAAATTTAAAATTAACTTATTTTTCCCTTAAAATGATACATTTTCTCAGTTTAAACATTTGATATGTCATCTATGTTGTATTCTGAATAAAATATTGAAATTTGAAACTTCCACATCATTGCATTCTGTTTTTATTCACAATTTGTACAGTGTCCCAACTTTTTTGGAATCGGGTTTGTATTTTTATTACAAATTGTATAGTTTATTATTATTTATTTATTTTAGAAACCATATACCCATGGTAATGAGGAGCATGGTTTTACATGTGTCTACCATGATCTTACAGTTAAACCATGGTAAATTTAATCAGGGCAATTAAATAATACTTTAACAAAACAGCGCTATGGATCCCATGAATTAGGGACAAAGCTTTTTTATATTTAAATATGTTTTATGAACTTTTTAACAGTTCTAATGAATTTTAATTGAAGTTAAAATTTAAATTTCAATAAGAGCCTCATAAAAGATAGATATCAGTTGTCTTACATAAATTGGGTGTTGACTCTTTAAAAATATTGTTTTAAAGGAGTTGTTCAACCCAGTATATCATCATTTACTCATCTTAATGTCATCCCAAACCTGAATTACTTTCTTTCTGTGTAACATAAAAGAAAATAATTTGAGTCTGTTTTTTGTCCATCAATAGAAGTCAAGGGTAGCCTAACCAAAATGGTTTGGTTGCCAACCTTCTTCAAAATATCTTCTTTTGTGTATCACAGAAGAGAGAAAGTCATACAGGTTTGGAATGACATGAGGGAGAGTAAATAATGACAGAATTTAATAGCAGTACATTTACTTTACAGCATGTTAGCTCAAAATCAATGCTTTACTGTCCAGTGCATTTCTGTGTCACAAAAGTGCAATATTAAATTTGTTAACTGCATTTGCAGTAAATTCAATAATATCCATCATTATATGTCCTTGTCCTAGTTTTATTTATTCACTTATTTACTCCAATTTAAGCCCTAACCCCAGTAAAAGCATTCACGGGGGAGCTCATGGGCCGAACTTTAGCCCCAGTCCTGCCCTGCGCACCAGTAAACACGTCATCAGAGAAGAGAAGTCACTGCAAGAGGGATGGAAGTTATTTTAATTCAAGATTACGAGGCACATGAATTAAAAAAAAAATTGGTATGTCCAACTCAAACTCATCAGTATATGAAAATGTGTATTTTAAATGCTTTTAAATGTGTCATTTAAAGTTTTTCACCATTTAAAACATTTTCTTTCATTGTTAATTTTCATAGCACTGCAGTGAAGTTTTAAAATGAATTAATCTGACCTCATAAAGTACACAACAACAGAAATAACAATACTAATAAAAAGAATTAGATACATGTCAACTACCCAAATAAATAAATTAATATTATAAATAAAACACTATTATTCCACTAATTTACAGCATATGTAGTGAGTAACAATTATTGGCGGAAGTGCAAACAGCACTGTGCGATAGACAAATACTACTTAGTAACATTATACATACTCAAATTGCTTATATGTGCTGACTATTCTCAAATAACAACCCAATAAATCTTAAAAATGCGGACGCATTCACTGAAAGAGGTAATCGCATTTCTAAGGACAACTCTTAGCATGTAATGCTTCAAGAAGGGCCCAAACAATGAGCTGCCCTCTCAGTAAAGCATAGACAAGCCTCTTAACCTTTAATTAGTCCACACACACACACTTGTATATGTGGTTTACGGAAAGTGGAAGTGGGAAGTGTCCTCGAAAACCATTACGTTGTAATACCCATGTCATTATACACATCTGTGTCCTCATAAACAATATATACTATACAATAACACACACACTGCAAAAGAGTAAATCAATCATACACTCACACTAGAATGATTCATAGCACCTAGTGAGCTAGTGAGCTGCCTATATATACACTATATTGGCAAAAGTTTTGGGACGCCTGCCTTTACATGCACATGAACTTTAATGAGATCCCATTCTTAATCCGTAGGGTTTAATATGGAGTTGGGCCACCCTTTGCAGCTATAACAGCTTCAACTCTTCTGGGAAGGCTTTCCACAAGGTTTAGGAGTGTGTTTATGGGAATTTTTGACCATTCTTCTAGAAGTGCATTTGTGAGGTCAGGCACTGATGTTGGACGAGAAGGCCTGGCTCTCAGTCTCCGCTCTAATTCATCCCAAAGGTGTTCTGTCGGGTTGAAGTCAGGACTCTGTGCAGGCCAGTCAAGTTCCTCCACACCAAACTCGCTCATCCATGTCTTTATGGACCTTTTATGGACCTATCATAATGCCTTATAATAGATTTCAGAAAAAGTTTTATGTTATAGTAATAATACACAAGTCGGAACTATCGGTTTTATAGAATGAATTAAGCAATATAATGTTCTTTAACTGTGGTTGCTATAATTTATAAAAAAACTAAATGTTATAAACCATATGTAATGTTTAAGAATGCATTCATTAAAAGTCCTAAGTCTTTAAGTAAAAGTACATAGGGGTAAATTTCATCACACAGTCTATCGAAAATGAGAGCTCGAGTCGAAACGCTGCATCCCTTCTGAGCACTTGGCAACGTAAATTGTTTATCAGACACTAATGCAGGCGTTTAATCCAATTTGCATTCATATTAGTTACCGGGTATCTCCATCCGAGGGGAATTACTTCTTTAGTGGCCCTCTGAGAGTCCAAAATAACTCCATGCATAATATTGGTATCTTTATATTTCTCATTTGAGAAGCCAATTGCTTTCAAATACACTCTGCTCTCACAAGTGATTGGTGAAGTCATTTGGAGAGGCTTCAGTTGAACAAGCACACCCACACACACACACCAGCGGGTTATGGAGCCTGTCATAGACTAGCAGTCACCAAATTAATCCGCCGACTGCATTGCATCTTTGTGCCTGTTGGATCTGCCTGGGTCTGGGTGTTAAAGGGATAGTTCACACTATGAAAATTAAGTCATCATTTACTCACCCTGGTGTTGTTCTAATGCCGTATTCCCCTCTTTCTTTTTCAGACCACAAAAGGAGAATTAGTTAAAAAGTCCCACTCATGCTGGTCCATATACTGGTAGTGTATAGCAACCAGCATCAAGCTTTAAAAAAGATGCCAAAGTATCACAGAATGATCCCATGTGACACATGCTGTATCCTCCAATTATTCTGGGGGTTTACGATAGGGTTCGGTGAATAATAAACCGAAATTTAATGTATTATTTAACAAAGATCCAGCCCTTGGCCTTTCCTGTGCTTGACTGCGTCTTCATGCAACTCTATTAGAAATCTCAAAAAAGTATCCGTGCCCTTTCTTCACTGAGTTTAAGATCTCCAGACCAGAACTCAGTTTGTCAGATGACAGTCAGAATGACATTTGACAGATGTTGAGGTGATAACTTCTAGTTGTGACGAACACAACGGATATATTCACCTCAGAGATGAAGGCACAAGGATTGTATTTCATATCGCATTTTTCTTAGTCTTGATTTCTCACAACTTGTGTGTTTTTCTGGGCGAGTCGGAGTGAAATGAGGAGCTAATAGAGTCTCATGAACAGGCAGTCGAGCACAGAAGACCAAAAGCCAAGGTCAGGATTTTCGTTAAATAATACATTACGGTTTGTTTTTTACCAAACCCTATCGTATGGTGTGGGAGGGAGCATGAAGAATCATTTTCACACAAGATCTTGACCAAAAATGTATGCACCTCTTGATGGAAATAACATCACAATGTTTATTTTCATCAAGAGGTGCATCAGTTTTTGGTCCAGATCTTGTATTGCCAATGTAAGAGTCCAGCACTCTGTAAAGTCTCCTCCAGCACATCCCAAAGACTTTCACTGAATTTAAGGTCTGGACTCAGAGGTGCTGATTCATGTGTGAAAATGATTCTTCATGCTCCCTCCCAACCATTCTTTCACAATCTGAGCCTGATGAATCTTGACATTGTCATCCTGGAATATGGCCATGATGTGTCTTCCTATATGGTTGTTTAAAGCACATGCGCCCAAAATTTGTAAGGGTGTGACTAAAATTTTTCCTAGGTCGCACCGGTGCACCTAATGTCCTCGCATCGCTGCCTCTCCACGAACGAAGCGTTTGTTCTCCTTTGACGGAACTCACACGCATGGTTGGATCATATCGTGGTCTAAACCAATCAGAGACAGAGATGGGGCGGGTCTTTGCCTCTGATTGGCTGTGGTCCAGATATTCCTGTAGGCCTACACTGCTCCGTGCTGTGTGATTGAAATTGCGACCGGAGCACCAGAGAATCGGTTACGGCAATCAGCATCAGCAAAATAAATGCAAGAAAACAGACGACGAACAATGAAAA
The DNA here is from genome assembly GCA_039654105.1 of Coreius guichenoti. Lineage (NCBI taxonomy): Eukaryota > Metazoa > Chordata > Actinopteri > Cypriniformes > Gobionidae > Coreius > Coreius guichenoti. The sequence goes on from CM077191.1 coordinate 29,010,342, forward strand.
GAAATAGACCCATAAGGCATCTTTACACAGTCGAGTTAAGGCTGATCTAAAGTGTGTGAGAGAGTGTGTGTGTGAGAGAATGAACGTGAACTTGTGCCGCCCTAAACTACGTCATTGTCATGACAACCGCCTGTCAGCTCAGGCGGCGTGAGAATCAAGAAGCTGGAGACAAAACAGGATTAGCTCCATATGTTTTAGGCAAATTAAAAAAAATGTCTGTCATTAAAGTAAAAGAGTCCTGTGCTCACTTCGTCAAGCAAACCACCAAACTAACAGAGTCATCGTGTGTAATCAATTGGCGTTTGCCGTTTGAAGAGACTGGCAGATCGCGCTGCAACATTGCCCTCAGATACAGTAAATGCTTAACCCAGTCGGCGTCACTGTGATTGTGCATTGTTATATTATATTCCAAAAATAATCTCTTTGAGAACGATATTTGCTGATATATCTACTGTCCTACCTGAAACGCTAACGTTAGTATCATTTTTAATTTGTTGTGCCTGCTGCAAAGTGACTTTCTGGCTCTTTGAAAAAACTTTCGACCACTTTTAATCCTGCGGTGATCTACCCGTAATAATTCATAATTTCATTATAGCATTTGTTCCAGCTGGCACAATTTTATTAAGAAATATAAACAAGTATAGGCTACCGTAGCCTACAATAGCCTATCAGTAACGTTACCACATAATTATGACAATCATCAAAGCGTGATATATATAGCAGGCAGAGGAAATTAAAAATTCCGTATTTTTATTTATTATGAGTTGTATTTCATTATTTATTATTTCATTATTTTTTTAATTAATTTATAACACTTTGTTAAAACTGTAGTTTTAAGATAGTAATGTTCAAAGCACTGTTTCCTGTGATTTTAATCCCTGTGTAAATGCATATGTTGTCATTTACATAATATATATGAATGTATATGGAGCGTTATAAAAAGGTGACCTTGAAATTGTGGCGTTAAAGGTGACGCGAGCCTGGGAAAAATTTGGGTGCACCTAAATAAAAAAGTTAGGCGCACCAATGCAACCAAGGCAAAGAGTTAGTCTGGAGCCCTGTAAAGGGGTCATATGATGCTATTTTCAAAGATCATTATTTTGTGTATTTGGTGTAATAGAATATGTTACCATGCTTTAATGTTAAAAAAAAAAAAAAAAACATTATTTTTCACATCATGTACATTATTGTAGCTCCTCTTCGCCCTGTCTTTCTAAAACGTGTTGATTTCTACAAAGCCCCTCCTTCTGAAAAGCGTAGTGTGCTCTGATTGGCCAGCTGACCCAGTGCGTTGTGATTATGATGTAAAGCCCCTGACCATAATCTCAAGCTTCAGCTTCCAAAGCTATTATAAAGACAGTTAATAATGTCGTCAGTTTTACCATATCAGATCGAGCCAGAGTCAGCTTCTGAAAATGCAGATGACCAAGCCGTCACAAACCACGGTTCAGCTGGACGTGACAACCGCTGCCGGTGTGAAAGCCCAATGGGCGCGTGCTGTTTCAGCTCTGCTTGAGCGGCCAGTGTGAAATGTAGCGTTTGTCATCTTTTTACCACAAGTTATAAGCAGAGAACAGATGATACTATGTTTGTAAACATAAATCCATCTCTGCACTTTTGATTGTAAGAACGACAAACAATATGCGTTACTCTACACTGCACAAAACTCTGCATTTGAACAGTCAATAGCAATTACTTTCACAAATAATAAATCATACTTACTGGCTCTGATTCAGAAGCGCCAGATTGCCCTAGAAAAGTTGGAATTGCCCCATTTTTTAGAAATAGCCTTTGTGCACAGCCGGCCTTGTACCCTCCCAGTTTCAGGAAACTGTCCTCTGTAAAATGCGCTGCACCCGCGCAAACATTTGGGTTGTAATGTTCTGGAACAGTGTTGGAAATAAACCTTAACCACTGATTCGTAATTGTGTCTAATTTCAGAAGGGAAAATAACGTGCTGCTTTTGCTTTTGCATAGAAACAACACTACTATGATAACTGAAACCACGCCTTCTTTCTTTGCATATGTATTTGGGAGGCATTATGCAAATATTTCCACCGAGTGACATTCTCTTTTAGATAGAATAAATCTTTTTTTTGTGGGAGACTTTGTAACTTTGCAGATCTTATACATGCACAAACAGCCACATAATAAACTAAAGAAAAACGCATCATATGACCCATTAAAGAAATGAAAAGCTACATACTCCATCAATTAGGGTTAGAAGAACTGTTCCCAAACATACACTGATCAGGTATAACATTATGACCACTGACAGGTGAAGTGAATAACACTGATTATCTCTTCATCACGGCACCTGTTAGTGGGTGGGATATATTAGGCAGCAAGTGAACATTTTGTCCTCAAAGTTGATGTGTTAGAAGCAGGAAGGAAGGAACAGTGGTGAACCGGCGACAGGGTCATGGGCGGCCAAGGCTCATTGATGCACGTGGGGAGTGAAGGCTGGCCCGTGTGGTCCGATCAAACAGACGAGCTACTGTAGCTCAAATTGCTCAAGAAGTTAATGCTGGTTCTGATAGAAAGGTGTCAGAATACACAGTGCATCGCAGTTTGTTGTGTATGGGGCTGCATAGCCGCAGACCAATCAGGGTGCCCATGCTGACCCCTGTCCCCTGGCGAAAGTGCCAACAGTGGGCACGTGAGCATCAGAACTGGACCACAGAGCAATGGAAGAAGGTGGCCTCACTGGCCTGGTCATCTGAATCACGTTTTCTATTACATCACGTGGATGGCCGGGTGCATGTGCGTCGCTTACCTGGGGAACACATAGCACCAGGATGCACTATGGGAAGAAGGCAAGCCGGCGGAGGCAGTTTGAGGTGTTGACTTGGCCTCTAAATTCCCCAGATCTCAATCCAATCGAGCATCTGTGGGATGTGCTGAACAAACAAGTCCGATCCATGGAGGCCCCACCTCACAACTTACAGGACTTAAAGGATCTGCTGCTAACATCTTGGTGTCAGATACCACAGCACACCTTCAGGGGTCTAGTGGAGTCCATGCCTCGACGGGTCAGGGCTGTTTTGGCAGCAAAAGGGGGACCAACACAATATTAGGCCTGATCGGTGTATAACATGCTAGAAACATAATAATCACTGTAATAATGATCCAATCATAGACTCTTAAGCATTTGCCTATTTAACGGCCGGGCAGTGTATATATAAATTAAGCCTAAAATGTGAGTCAAAATTTGTGCTTAAAACAAGAAAAATATCTGTCAATGGGATAAGTAAAATAAACTTGATTAAAATGGAAAACAAAATTATTTTTCTGACCCCTTTGGCATACATATATTTTTTATTTACTTGTTTCCAGCATAAAATCACTCAGTGTCTCAAAGTAATTTTGCTTCTCAACTATATACATCTTGATTTAAGAATGATTAGATATTTGTACTGAAAAACAAGACAAAGTCATTTTTTGCAGAGCTCTAATGAATGGTCTACGACGCTCAGATTGCTTATTTGGAACATATTTTCTAACAAAGGCAGATTTTCCCCCCATATCTCTTTACCTAAATGGCTTTTGAATGAAGGATTTAAACAATAGAACGGAGGTGACTTCACCCAGACAATAGTGTGACTGGGGTATGAAATACAATGTTTACAGACGAAATCCATACTTTCAAGACACTGAGAAATGTGGGGTTGCCAGAGGTATGCAGAAAAACGAGGTGAAGACAATGAGACGCTTTTGACAGTAAACTGTAGGTTGCATACAAAGAGACAGGGGTCAAGTTGAAATTGTCCATCACCCAGACAAGCAGAACTCATTTGGATGCAAACGAGTGCCTACAATATTCAAATATTCAATATATATTCAGAGCTTGGGAAAGCGCTGGACTGACGAACCCTCCCCCTACAGACACCCGTGTTTAGCCCACTGCGAGTTCAAAGGTACAGTACAGATGTGTGGGATTTCTGTTGACTATAGTGTCATTAACTTCAAACAATGAGCATTGTCAAACTCAGAAAAACGTACAGACTTACGGAAAGCTGTGAACGTATAAAATTGTTCCAAATATTAGTGAGCCGCATCATGGCCTTGAGACTATTGTCCGTTATTTTTATCTCTATGACAGGGCGATTATTTAGCCGTTTTGCCTTGCATTTATGAGACACACAGAGCAGGCAATTGTGTTTCTCAGTGAAACCGCACCTGTCACAAAAATACTTTTTTCACTTATATCAGATATATTTTTTTACAATTCGACTTATGATGATAAAGTTCCTAATAAATGTATTACCCAACTGGTGAATAAGTTAATTATTGCTTAAATGTTGCTCTTTCGTAGCTCAGGAGACTTGTCATTTTCATGTCATTTTCATTTATGATTTATTTCACTTGGTCTCAGATGTTTCTCCTACAATTCTCTTGGTGAAAAAAAAATAGATATAAATTAGACAGTTGTTGACAATGTATGATTATGGAGTTATACAATTAATTTGAATACTATAGCTCAAATAATTTGGTCTTGGTGGAATTTGATGAAAATATTCCATTGTGAAAAAGGAGTGTACTTAATTGTATTGAATGTACACTTGTAGTGTATAGTATATTATTTGCGTACTAATGTTCTTTACTCTCTTTAAGAGTATGCTAAAGTGTACTTCATTTGCACAAGGGTTCATATTGAGATCTCTGATATTTGATTGCAGATAATGAGATTTATCTAAGCTATTAAATCTCACTTGCGATACTTTTCTTCCCTATGAGATGTGAAGGCAAGGACAAATATTGTGTGAAAATAAAATAAAATATTAAAAATGCTAATAATAATACATATACACCGATCAGGCATAACATTATGACCTAATACTGTGTTGGTCCCCCTTTTGCTGCCAAAACAGCCCTGACCCGTCGAGGTATGGAGGTGAAGGTGTGCTGAAGGTGTGCTGTGGCACCAAGATGTTAGCAGCAGATCCTTTAAGTCCTGTAAGTTGCGAGGTGGGGCCTCCATGGATCGGACTTGTTTGTTCAGCACATCCCACAGATGCTCGACTGGGTTGAGATCTGGGGAATTTGGAGGCCAAGTCAACACCTCAAATTCGTTGTGCTCCTCAAACTATTCCTGAACCAATTTTGCTTTGTGGCAGGGCGCATTATCCTGCTGAAAGAGGCCACAGCCACCAGGGAATACCGTTTCCATGAAAGGGTGTACATGGTCTGCAACAATGCTTGGGTAGGTGGTACGTGTCAAAGTAACATCCACATGGATGGCAGGACCCAAGGTTTCCCAGCAGAACATTGCCCAAAGCATCACACTGCCTCCGTCGGCTTGCCTTCTCCCATAGTGCATCCTGGTGCCATGTGTTCCCCAGTTAAGCAACGCACACGTACCCGGCCATTCACGTGATGTAAAAGAAAACGTGATTCATCAGACCAGGCCACCTTCTTCCATTGCTCCGTGGTCCAGTTCTGATGCTCACGTGCCCACTGTTGGCACTTTTGGCGGTGGACGGGGGTCAGCATGGGCACCCTGACTGGTCTGCGGCTATGCAGCCCCATACACAACAAACTGCGATGCACTGTGTATTCTGACACCTTTCTATCAGAACCAGCATTAACTTCTTGAGCAATTTGAGCTCCAGTACCTCATCTGTTTGATCGGACCACACGGGCCAGCCTTCGCTCCCCACGTGCATCAATGAGCCTTGGCCGCCCATGACCCTGTCGCCGGTTCACCACTGTTCGTTCCTTGGAGCACTTTTGAGAGATACTGACCACTGCAGACTGGGAACACCCCACAAGAGCTGTAGTTTTGGAGATGCTCTGACCCAGTCGTCTAGCCATCACAATTTGGCCCTTGTCAAACTCGCTCAAATCCTTACGCTTGCCCATTTTTCCTGCTTCTAACACATCAACTTTGAGGACAAAATGTTAACTTGCTGCCTAATATATCCCACCCACTAACAGGTGCCGTGATGAAGAGATAAGATAATATATATGTATATATATATATACACTGTATGTATGAATAATGCAGATATGTTTGAAATCGCCATTTCCCTTGACTCTGTCTGGAATCTAAGATGAAAAAAATCACTTGCAAGTTTGTCTAGATTAATTTGTGAGATCGCCTTATGAACAAAGGATACATGTGATGCTGCCTTTGAATTTGGCCATAATGAGGTACAATATAAGGCAGGTGTGCAGCCATAATGCCTATAAATGTTGTCTAGGTATGCAGCCAACATCAATGATTAAGGTTGCAAACAGTTGTCGAACCCTTGACAATCACCCATAGGAATGCCACGGAAATCCAAACCTGCACACCAACCTGATCCAAATGCATCCGCATCACCACAGAGCCACTTGAAAGTCACCCATAAGTCATAGCACATCAGACACCTTCTATTTCCTAAACGCATCACAGCCACCTGATGCCAGCCATCATTTTCAGCCCAGGATCAATTGAAATCCTGTGTCATTGGAAACTCTGTACGGATGAGCTAATGAAATAAACACAATTGGATAGCAGAGAGTGTGGGTCAGGCCAGAGTAAGTGCCTATTTACCTGAATGAGAGGCTGGTATAATGTATTGGAGTGGATATCACATTAACCTGCCAAAGCCTTTTTAAATGGGGTCCAGGGCTTAAACTGATTTATCTATTGGCTCCCCCAGGGGCACTTTAGAGTGTGCAGCCCATCCAGCTAACCCATCAATCTAGCCCTGCTCAGTAGATATCATTACTGCTCAGTCAGGGCCGCGCACACACGCTTACTGACAGGTGTGTGTGTGTGTGAGCCAATGCACATAGAAAATACTGCTCAATAAATGCGTATTGGTTGTGCTGTACGGACAAAATGATAAACCCAAAAGGGGATATTATATTATTAGGTAACTACAGATGTATTTCTGAATACTTAACAGTGGGATTTTATCCATTAGGGAATTGATTGGATTGTCAAAGTGGGCTATACTTAAGAGGAGGGGTTGAAATGTAAGAGGGATTCATGACGTCAGTGAAACATTAAAGGGATTCTGTCATCATGTACCCATCCTCATGCCAATCCAAAACTGTGCTGTCTCACTTTATATTAGGTGTCTTTAACTACTATGTGCTTACGTAATAATAAAAATAATAATAATTGTTAGGTACAATGTTGCTATTGAGGTGAATATGGTGGGTAGGTTTAAGGCTGGGTTAAAATGTAAAGGAAGGCTCAACAGTGTAATTATAGATGTAATTACAGAAATTAATTACAGATGTAATTACATGCAGGTATTTTTTAAATATAAGTATGAACACAATAATTGCATTGTATCAATTGATCAATTTAAATGTTAGTACACATAGTGGTTACAGACACTTTAGTGGGACTGACACTCTTTCTTCTGTGCGACATGAAACGAGATATTTTGAGCAGTGGATTTTAGATACAGTGGAAGTCAATGGGGTTGAATGTTGTTTGGTTCCCAACATTATTCAAAATATGTGACCCGTGCTGGCAAAATGAGACGGAATGCACACGGGATAATTTCAAGCTACAGGCAAAACAAGTGAAAAATGTCAATTTTGGTCGAATTTGAGGTTTTCACAAAAATGAGTTCATTAAGCCCTCGTCTAGCGAGCCCAATGCTCCAAATAGCCATTAAACATCTAAAAGTATCTTTAGGTGTACGTTTTCTAAGAGGAGTACATTTCCCTTGTCCATTAATGCCATTTTCTCTGCTCGCTTCTCGACGATGCTTCCCCTCACCACAAATTTGATATCGTTTTTAAGCGCAGCATTTCAACTTTATGAATATTCATAGCGAATTCTCGATGGCATGAGTCTGAACCAATGAAATGTGATTTTCAAACTCATGCTGATGTAAACAAAACGATCTTACTTGCGCTGACTGACAGATCCGAAGCGTGCGCACAAAGACGCCTCAGACAGTGCGTGATCCCGATATACACACATACACAGAATTACAGTATTTCAAAATATCTGTCATGGTGAGTATTCATGCAAACATTATCTGTTATGTCTTCAAAACATCTGATGTGTGACATTATATTAGATCTGTGCGGTACAGTAGATCTTAATATATAGACTGTCTGTTTCATTAATGTTAATCAAACAATTGAGGTATCATGGAAAATAAAGTTGAATATATATTTTTCCAATAGATATTTGGTTTTGACTTTGTGTGTGCCAAATTTGGTGTTATTACCAAGGATTTTAAGGTATGGTTGCTAGGAACCTTCAAAAAACTTTAACTCGATTTTTCTCAAAATCGAAACTGGTGTAGCTCAGTCATTTTGTGTGATTCCAACAAATCATTTTGAAGGTTTTTTAATAGAGAATGTGAAAATAATAATTCATTTTTGATAATTTGCTTATTGCGACTCTTTTTGCCAGCACGGGTCACATATGTTGTTTTGTGTTCCACCAACAACAAAAAAAAGTAACACTTTACAGTAAGGTCTCATTCGTTAACATTAGTTAATGTATTAACTAACATGAACTAATAATGAGCAATACATTTGTTACATTATTTATTTATCTTTGTTAATATTAATATAAATACAACTGTTTTTCATGTTACAGTGTCCTTGTTACACGTTACATGTAGTTACTATAGTAATAACTATAAATTATGCATAATTTACATGCAACTAACCCTAAACCAAACCCTAACCCTACAGTAAGTACGTGTAGTTACTTAATATTACTCAGTACTTAAATGTATAATTACAGTGTAACAAAGACACCTTAAAATAAAGTGTAACCACTAATGTTAACAAATACAACTTTTGATTTTAATAATGTATTAGTAAATGCTGAAATTAACATTAACTACAACATGAGATGCAGTGCAAATGAATTCAAATGTTTGGATTTTGAGACATGCACATGATGCTTAAAGATCTGGAGTGTGCATTAAAATCTGTTTCAGTTTATTTGACAGAAGAAAAAAAAAGAAATCTAAACACTTTTTTAATATTTATTTCCATTGGGCTACTAAAATAGTATTAGATATTGAAGAATAAAAATAATTAGGCAGAACTTGATTTCATTTTGACTTTTAGCTCCCTGATCAATGAAGGACAGGGAGCAGAGCTGAAGTGTTTCAGAAGCCTGTTATAAATATATTTTTAGTTTTGTCTTGTTGGTCCAGAAGAAATGACCTTTAAGCATTTATTTTTTCTCATTCTAATAAAAATTTCAAAGCTTGTAAGTGCGACATTCAATGAACTTCCAGTTGTCTGAGTGAAACCACAGCTGTAAAACCAGCACCCATATAAGAAGTAAATTAATCATTTGCATACATAAAATGAAAGAAATGTAGACCTTATCATGAGAACTGTTTCATGTGTGAGATAAAAAGCACTGCGTGATCAGAGATAACAAAGACTGTATGTGAGAGCGAGACTCTACTGTACACAGCAGAACAAAGAGACTGGGGAGAAAAACACAAAATATCAATACTGATCGCAGAAATAAACTAAATATAAAAGAAATCTATTAAGTATAGTCATGGACATGTTGATGTGGTTATCAGATCAGAATAAGCATTCTGATGCCGTAATGTTTGTGATGACCTAATTTCTCTTTATTATTGCAAATTGAGGTCTCAGTGATTTTTAGAGATGCATTGATTGCAATTTTCTTGGCCGATTCCGATTTTTTTGTAAATGTGACCTGCCGACACCTGCCAAATAAAATTTATCATTGAAGAAAAGTAGGTTTTTTGTTTGTATATGAAATACAAACAAAAAACCTACTTTTCTTCAATGATAAATTTTATTTTCATAAAAAACTGTAATAAAATAAGAACAAATAAACAAATTTCAAACAACAGCTAGATAGCCTTCATTGTAAAAATTAAATACAGATTATTTTTTCACAAATTCCATTTTATTTCTTTCCGAATTCCTTTTTTTTCATTTTTCTGGATTCCATTTTAATGATTTAATCAAAAACATGTCTAATTAATTGAATTAATACAAAAATAATTTATTTATTTATTTACAATAATTTTTTACAATTTAATTTTTTTTTTCAGAAATTCTGTGTTGTGTATTTTAGTATTTCTGGTAATCAAACAAAGTGCTGCACAACAGAGGTTTACTGTTACATTAAAACATGGAAGAAAAAAATTGTGATTATTAAAAATAAAGTTTTAATAATGATTGTATTGTTGTTATTATTAGTAGTAGTATTACATTAAGACATACATTACACTGCACAATAGTACTATACAATAGTAATATATTTGTCACAATTTAAACCGAACTTTTATGTTGCTGTGAAGATCTTGAGTTTCTGTGTGTTCTCAAATTAAAAGGTAAAAGGCTCATAAAGTGAATCTCAGAGCAGCTCTGGAGATGAAGTTCATGTCGTCATATAGTAACTCTGCGAGCTTCACGCGTGCTTCAGTGTGTGTGTGTGTGTGTGTGTGTGAAGTGAAACCGCGCGTCTGCGCCATTCATTCACACAGAATGAATGAGCTCGAAACCTGTAGGAAATAGTAAAATTATGCGCAATACAAGCACTATTTAACCGGAGCGAATAAGAGGAGGCGGACATGCAACTAACCCTAAACCAAACTCTAATCCTGAGCCGAACCCTACAGTAAATGCATGTTGTTAATTAATATTACCCAGTACTTCAATGATTAATTGCACTGTGACAAGGGCACAAGACAAAGTGTTCCTGAGAAGTCATAATGGTATGGTCTCCACTCACCTCATCTGGTTGTGTCACCACAACGGCTGGCGTTCTTTCCTCTAGATCATAGCTTCTCTGTGCCATGCGATTCTCATGATCTTGCTGTAGTTCTTCCTGATCAAACCCCTCGTTCTTCAGGATCTGCTCAGCTTCTTCTTCAGTAGGATCCCACCCCTGACTGTGACTGGCTGTGGACTCATCGGTGAAGGCCAGAGCTGGTGCCGGCCGGGACGTCTTGAGATGTTTCAACCCCTCACAAACGTGCTGCTCTGATCCTAAAGTGAGCGAAGACGATGGAATGAACTTGTGCGTCGAAAACTCAGACTCCTAAAAATACAGAAAAGAGTTTCATTTTTAGATCTGTCAGTTCATTCAAAATGTTAAATCAAATTACTTGACATGTCAATGTGCAGTTTATTTCCATATCATAAATCACTGGCCTAGCCTAGCCATTAATAGCAGCCATTCAGCATTACAGTATACTTGAAAGCTATTAATTTTAACATTTATTAGGCTTTAAATACTTTAAATTTTAGTGAACCTAAAACAATCTTCACATAAATCCATTATAATAAATGTCACATTTACCTGCCCTTCAATATATCAGGGCTCATTTTTTTCTGTTGGCCCAGTCAGACCGGTTCAGATTTTGACTTTAGGCTACTGTCCCTTTAAGACCTGAAGCACATACAGTGCATCCGGAAAATATTCACAGCGCTTCACTTTTTCCACATTTTGTTATGTTACAGCCTTATTCCAAAATGGATTAAAATCATTATTTTCCTCAAAATTCTACAAACAATACCCCATAATGACAACGTGAAAGAAGTTTGTTTGAAATCTTTGCAAATTTATAAAAAAATAAAAAAATAAATAAAACATAAAATCACATAATTTGACCAACATTAATTTCCAGGGATGCAAACTATTACTGACCTCTTTTGAATTTCTCGGATTTTAAATGGCATTTACGTTATTTGTCACACAATGCACAAAGAAACATTAACGTAGCAGTTTTCAGCATATCAGACAGAAGATAAGCGTGAATGTTTATCTGTTTCCAGGTTTTCTTCAGTAATTTCACTTGTCTAAGAAAATTCATAAAACTCAAAATATCATTCTCAAACTCATACTAGAACATGGTGAATCAGACGACTTTCACTTTCAACTCCCGTGATTAGGAAAGTGTCAATAAAAATATAATTTTTAATATACTTTGCTAATTGGTTCACATTATTTTATATAGCTATAAAATAATTTGGTGGTCAAAAGTTTGAAATAATTAAGACTTTTTAAATGTTTTTGGAAGAAGGGGGCTGAATGGTGTGATGGGCCGCTCTGTGCCAGAAAGTCCAGGGCCACTTTTTAGCCCCAGTCCGCCCCTGTTGCAATCATAGTGCATTCAGAGTTCATTTGGAAGCGGACGAGACCCCTGAAAATGTGTCTGTGTCTGCTTGTCTGGCGCGCGCCAAGGTTCGGATGGCGTTCACACTTATTCAAATAAACCACTCTAACAGAGCACTCACACCAGCGTTCATTTCAGTCAAACCAAACCTGGTGTGAGCACACCCTAAATTACAGGAAACATTATGTACCTCATGATTTCTCCCAATTAAAAAAAGCAACATTCCATAAAATCATGGCATATATAGGAAATACACTCACCTAAAGGATTATTAGGAACACCATACTAATACTGTGTTTGACCCCCTTTCACCTTCAGAACTGCCTTAATTCTACGTGGCATTGATTCAACAAGGTGCTGAAAGCATTCTTTAGAAATGTTGGCCCATATTGATAGGATAGCATCTTGCAGTTGATGGAGATTTGTGGGATGCACATCCAGGGCACGAAGCTCCCGTTCCACCACATCCCAAAGATGCTCTATTGGGTTGAGATCTGGTGACTGTGGGGGCCATTTTAGTACAGTGAACTCATTGTCATGTTCAAGAAACCAATTTGAAATGATTCGAGCTTTGTGACATGGTGCATTATCCTGCTGGAAGTAGCCATCAGAGGATGGGTACATGGTGGTCATAAAGGGATGGACATGGTCAGAAACAATGCTCAGGTAGGCCGTGGCATTTAAACGATGCCCAATTGGCACTAAGGGGCCTAAAGTGTGCCAAGAAAACATCCCCCACACCATTACACCACCACCACCAGCCTGCACAGTGGTAACAAGGCATGATGGATCCATGTTCTCATTCTGTTTACGCCAAATTCTGACTCTACCATCTGAATGTCTCAACAGAAATTAAGACTCATCAGACCAGGCAACATTTTTCCAGTCTTCAACTGTCCAATTTTGGTGAGCTTGTGCAAATTGTAGCCTCTTTTTCCTATTTGTAGTGGAGATGAGTGGTACCCGGTGGGGTCTTCTGCTGTTGTAGCCCATCCGCCTCAAGGTTGTGCGTGTTGTGGCTTCACAAATGCTTTGCTGCATACCTCGGTTGTAACGAGTGGTTATTTCAGTCAAAGTTGCTCTTCTATCAGCTTGAATCAGTCGGCCCATTCTCCTCTGACCTCTAGCATCAACAAGGCATTTTCGCCCACAGGACTGCCGCATACTGGATGTTTTTCCCTTTTCACACCATTCTTTGTAAACTCTAGAAATGGTTGTGCGTGAAAATCCCAGTAACTGAGCAGATTGTGAAATACTCAGACCGGCCCGTCTGGCACCAACAACCATGCCACGCTCAAAATTGCTTAAATCACCTTTCTTTCCCATTCTGACATTCAGTTTGGAGTTCAGGAGATTGTCTTGACCAGGACCACACCCCTAAATGCATTGAAGCAACTGCCATGTGATTGGTTGATTAGATAATTGCATTAATGAGAAATTGAACAGGTGTTCCTAATAATCCTTTAGGTGAGTGTATATGTTTATCAATAACTACAAACCAACATTTGGTTTAGCAAACTGTCTAGCCTCTACTGAGTGATAGTTTAATTTAATCGAAATATGCAACCCTGTTACACATTCTAGCATATTTATTGCTCAAGTCACACCAAACCATCATTAAACAAACATTACCGCACTAACTTCCTCTCATCGTCACTGTACCAGCATCATGTGCCGTTTTTTGCGCTAATCTAAAATGGGTTGACAAGCACAAATACCCTTTAGCTGAGGAATAACATTTCACTCAACGCCGGCATGATTACTCTTCATTAGCCTGTAATGTGACAGTTTGACAAGTGCAGTGGCTTTTTTAGTCACCTGCTGATGCGCGTACACGGCCCAGTGGAGATGAGACCTCTCTGGAAGTGGCCATTAACCACAGTTCATCTGTCAGACTTCAGTCCATACTCAACCTCCACTACACTTCATTTGGAAAGAGAAATCCCAGCGGGCTTTATGTCATTTATAGCAGCAGTCATGTTCATTAAGACCTCAGTGGTGGCCATATATATTTCAGTGCTATACTTTTCTTTTTTTTGTAAAAAATTTGGTAAAATTTTTATTCGCACATCCATTCCATTCTGAAACAAACCCTCATCCAAAATGTTTTAGCTTTTTCCCATATGGCAGAAACCGAAAACTGGAAATCAACCAGACTAGTGGTGTAGCTTCCTTCAATGAGACATCACATTAAAATATCCCAGCATGCTTTCCACGTCACAGCTGTTCTTGCCTCCATTTCCACTGGCATGTCATGTCTTTCATTAGACAAGAATGTCTCAGTAAAATGCCTCCCATTCAAGTTGGTTTAAACAGTCAGATCCAATGGGTATTCATTACACACAGATTGGTAACTGTCTAGGAATTGTTTTCCTACACATAATGGTCGGATGTGTAATCCAAGCCTTTTGCAATTAATTAAGAAATACTGTGCGCATGTGGCCGCTTGTACTTTGGCCCTGTCTGGACAATGACTGATTCGTCTTGGACTGAAGAAAATGTAAAGCATGTGATGTTTCTGAATACTTGTGCAATGACGTAAGGCAACTGTTAAATTTTACAGGAATCTAATTTAGCTGAAGATTCGGTATTGGGATAACAGGCTTTGAAATGAAATCTGTGTGAATGAAATCAAGACTAAACATTGATTGTGTCACTTATTTTGATTATACAGAGAATGAAAGATCTGTAAAAGGAACCTTCCAGGTTGAATATTAACTTAAGCTCTATTGACAGTATCAAACAAAACAAAACATATTTATGTGCGCTTATAATGGATATCTATGGGGCAAGCTGATATAAAACACACTGTTGTAACAGCATAACCTCTTTTTCATGTTGACATGAGCATGATAAAATTGCTTGCTAACCTTGCCTGTCCAAAGTTACAGTACATTAAAGTTCATGACCATGCAAAGCCGGTAAACCTAACTTTTGATGTGCAAAAGAAGTACGTGAATTACATAGGTAACACCTGACCAGATATTAATAGGCCTAAAAAAGTAGTCCCATTGCTAAAAGGTCAATTTAAGTTCACATTTTAAATGGAAGAATTAATATAAGCACTTTAACAAAAATTTAAGCTGCACGTCTGCTTTTAAACCCTCCAGAATGTCTTGCCCCATAGGCTTCTATTTTAAGTGCAGTAAACTGAGGTAGAAAACTAAATAATTTTCTGTAGTACTCGACAGAACGTCACAGTGTTGGGGGGTAACACATTACAAGTAGAGTTATGTAATCAGATTACTTTTTCGAGTAGCTAGTAAAGTAACACATTACTTTTAAATTTAGAACATAATATCTGAGTTACTTTTTCAAATAAGTAATGCAAGTTACTTTGTTTTCCCATGTATTGTCTGACAGCTCTTCTGTCCCCATGTTGAGAGAAATCGGGAGTAAGTGCAAATTAGCGTGAGGCCGCAATTCCATAAAAGCGCAGATGGGAGTGGAAAGTTCTGCGGATGATGACAACGTGCAAATTAATGAACACAGACGCAGCCGGATCATTTCCATAATGACCAACACAATCTACCAAGAGCAGCGCAAATTAGCGTCTGGTTTAAGACATGCTTTTTTTGGGCGGTAAATAATGACGCAAATACCAGTAAATTTACCAGCGCAAAACTTAAGCCCCGTTTCCACTGAAATTACCTGGAACAATTTGTCCCACAAACTTTTTTCCCCCAGACCTGTTGCTGTCTGCGTTTCCATCGCGGTCTAAAGTACCGTGAAGATTAGTCCGGTGACGTAGGACTGCACGCGATTTTCCAGTTCCCGCTGTATTTCGTCCTCCGTATATAAGCTTAATAAAGCCTGAGCCTTGTCATCGGTCCATTGGTCGTATTTTTTAACTCCATTGTTGATTTGAATAGCAAACAACTCTTACTGCACGCACCACAACAGACTTTTAAAATTGGTGGTTGAAATAAAATGTGTGGAGTCAACCAATCAAAATGCTGCGTGAACTCAACCAATCAGCATGCTCAGTGCCCAAGTCCCACCCCCAAAAGTTCCTGAATTTTGAAAAAGTACTACCTCGGGAGCAGGGACTTTCTGAAGAGGAAACTTTTACCCCAAACTTTATTTAGACCCTGGTCCCCCTCCTGAAATACACCAAGTAACACCCCAAAGCCCCTAGTTCCTGGGGAAAGTTCCTGTGGTGGAAACGCGGCTTAAGGAAATCACCTTGCATGATTCATTTAAATACTCTCCTCAAATACATTTTTTGTCTGAAAGGGAAACTCCTACAAATGCATATGCAATAAGATCAGCCGCAAAAATAACCCTGTCCACACCTTTTCAGCGCTAATGTTTCATTGCGTGTCTTTAGTAAATACTGACAGTAGTTTTATAACGCCAACAGAGGGTTTGCGCTGGCGCAAGATGTTAGTAAATCTTGCCCTAAACGTGAACATGCATTTACTCATCTCACTTGCACAAAACAGATTCAGTATTCAGATACAGTAATAGATTCAGTAATATGTTAAATAACACAAATATACTTTATGTATTTAATCTCACTTTATTAACCAATGTCTTTGCTGCTGATCTTTGATGATCCAATTCAACAAAGCCAATAAGCAAAAATGACTTTAGATAAACATCACATTTGATTCTTTTTATTTTTATTGCTGAAGTAAGAGTGTTGATCTTGCTTCTCCTGTGTCCTTTCTGTTATTAAAAAACAAACTAGCAACCCCAACTCAAATGAGAAAAAAGTAACGCAAATGTAAAAACGCATTACTTTCCATAAAAAGTAACTAAGTAACAAAAATAGTTACTTTTTTAGGGAGAAACACAATATTGTAACACATTACTTTTAAAAGTAACTTTCCCCAACACTGGTCACAGACGAGCTTAACTTCTACTAAACTCTAAACAAGAAACACATTTTAGCTAAAGAGTACTTAAAACAACTTTCTTTAAGTTCTATAAAGCTTATTACAACAGTGTAATAAGCTTTTAAAGTGCCCCTATTATGGTTTTTCGAATATTCCCTTTCATGCAGTGTTTAATATAGCTGTCTGTGAATGTAAACGTTCTGCAAAGTTGTAAAGTCGAAAGTGCATGATAAATAAAGTTATTGTCTCCCAAAAGAAAGAATCAACTCTGAACCGCCTAAACAAATCTCACTGCGTTATGGTTCTACATCACTAGAAAAGACATTTGCATAATGCCCGCCTATGTTATACGTTGTCCACCCGCAAACAACTTGTCCCGCCCACAAACACGTCATTTTACTGACAACTGCTTCTCAAATCTCGGAGTTCAACGTGGTATTCGCAAAACGCTTGTTCTTGAAAGATGGGTCAGTACCAGTTTATTTGGACCAGCTTGCTCCTCAGAATCACAACCTGTAAGTATGAATAATTATTGACGTATATATTTTCTACCGGGTGTTCAAAATACAGTGGGGAGAACAAGTATTTGATACACTGCCGATTTTGCAGGTTTTCCTACTTACAAAGCATGTAGAGATCTGTAATTTTTATCATAGGTACACTTCAACTGTGAGAGACGGAATCTAAAACAAAAATCCAGAAAAATCACATTGTATGATTTTTAAATAATTAATTTGCATTTTATTGCATGACATAAGTATTTGATCACCTACCAACCAATAAGAATTCCGGCTCTCACAGACCTGTTAGTTTTTCTTTAAGAAGCCCTCCTGTTCTCCACTGTATTAACTGCACCTGTTTGAACTCGTTACCTGTATAAAAGACACCTGTCCACACACTCAATCAAACAGACTCCAACCTCTCCACAATGGCCAAGACCAGAGAGCTGTGTACGGACATCAGGGATAAAATTGTAGACCTGCACAAGGGTCTGGTCAATGACCTGAAGAGAGCTGGGACCACAGTCTCAAAGAAAACCATTAGTAACACACTACGCCGTCATGGATTAAAATCCTGCAGCGCACGCAAGGTCCCCCTGCTCAAGCCACCGCATGTCCAGGCCCGTCTGAAGTTTGCCAATGACCATCTGGATGATCCAGAGGAGGAATGGGAGAAGGTCATGTGGTCTGATGAGACAAAAATAGAGCTTTTTGGTCTAAACTCCACTCGCCGTGTTTGGAGGAAGAAGAAGGATGAGTACAACCCCAAGAACACCATCCCAACCGTGAAGCATGGAGGTGGAAACATCATTCTTTGGGGATGCTTTTCTGCAAAGGGGACAGGACGACTGCACCGTATTGAGGGGAGGATGGATGGGGCCATGTGTTGCGAGATCTTAGCCAACAACCTCCTTCCCTCAGTAAGAGCATTGAAGATGGGTCGTGGCTGGGTCTTCCAGCATGACAACGACCCGAAACACACAGCCAGGGCAACTAAGGAGTGGCTCCGTAAGAAGCATCTCAAGGTCCTGGAGTGGCCTAGCCAGTCTCCAGACCTGAACCCAATAGAAAATCTTTGGAGGGAGCTGAAAGTCCGTATTGCCCAGCGACAGCCCCGAAACCTGAAGGATCTGGAGAAGGTCTGTATGGAGGAGTGGGCCAAAATCCCTGCTGCAGTGTGCGCAAACCTGGTCAAGAACTACAGGAAACGTATGATCTCTGTAATTGCAAACAAAGGTTTCTGTACCAAATATTAAGTTCTGCTTTTCTGATGTATCAAATACTTATGTCATGCAATAAAATGCAAATTAATTACTTAAAAATCATACAATGTGATTTTCTGGATTTTTGTTTTAGATTCTGTCACTCACAGTTGAAGAGTACCTATGATAAAAATTACAGACTTCTACATGCTTTGTAAGTGGGCAAACCTGCAAAATCGGCAGTGTATCAAATACTTGTTCTCCCCACTGTACGTAGTTTTGTGTTTTATATTGTGAAGGTTTCCGGCTAACGGCTAATTCACATTATTACTGTCTTACTGAAATACTACTGTAAATCAGCTGTGGGCTGCAGTATTACCTAAAACTGTGTCTATTAATGCAGATTGTCTGTCATTCTTACTACTTTGAGTAAAGATAAAGGATGGAGCAAGAGTTGTTTTGCAAACTTTAATGTTACATCAGTCATTCATGTTAGTGCTCGGCTAACGTATGCGCTGTTATTGATATATATTGATATAACAATTGATATTGTTATTGATACAGTTCCCGCATGTGCACTGTAATAAAATAGAAATATACACACGGGTTTGTTGATGGACATACACTTGTTAATGCTGATGCTGAGGAATTACAATTACAGCAACATCTCATAACGTACCTCAAACTGAGTAGCGTATCACTGAGAAACGTCCTGCTCAAGTCGTCCTTGCAATGGAGGTTCGGGTTGAATAACTAGTTCTTCCAATGTATCATCATCGGACTCGTGCTCGGATTGATATGGTAAAATCGATGTCATCGTTACTGTCTTTACAGTGTGTACAATCGCTGAGCTTTAGGAAGCAGAGCTGAAGTTCAGTTATGATAATGGCCGTTTAGCTTCCAACATGTGCTGTAAGCGGTAGACCAATCACAACAGACTGGGCCATCTGACCAATCAGAGCAGAGTAGCTTGTGGAAAGGAGGGATTTAGAGATTCATCCATCGAGTCGTTTGAGAATCATTGAACATTGGGGTGATGTGCAATGTATATTACAAGAAAATGAAACTGTTTTTTGACCTTTGATGCATGTAAACCTGTTGTAGGAGACCTCCGAAACTAAATTAGGAGCCTTTAAAATAGCATAATAGGGGCACTTTAAGCAATAAACAGAGAAATTAGACCAGTTGTTATACCATGATGACAAGGCTCTGAAAAAATGTGCCACAATGTCCAGTTGTGACACATTTCCAGTTGTGACACACTAAAGTGTCCACAGCTGCTGTTCTAGCTAATCCTGTTCTAGCTCTGGTGTGTCCATTTCCATCTACTGATACGTGATATCCACAACAGCGTCTGAATACTACAAGGTTCAAAGCCACAGGATCCACCTGGGGTCAAAACAGGGTTCATTCAGCAAAGAGCGACAAGAGGAAATGACATGAGTTCACAAACAAGAACTACCTTACAGGATAAACGTCCAGGGCATACAGAAACAAGCAGGACAGGGCTAATCTGTGCTAGTATTAAAGCTCAGGTAAGCTGAGGAATTCCCTGAAGACTGGAGGAAGGAATTCCGTATTAACAAGCAATTGGTGAACACAGATATTTATAACACGGCTCGAGCAATGCTTGGCTAAAACAGGCACCATTACTCACGCGACTACAGGGACAGGTTGACTCTTTAACACTTAACTGTAGATATATCACTGTTGGGACAAACATATTTTTATCGAATGTAGATAACACTAAATGTATGCACATCCCTGAAAAGAATATAAGCAAGTAAGTAGCAAAAAACTGCAACTGACTGCATCTGTCTTTATGAGCAAAGCAACTGCTTAATGAAGTCATATCACCATAAAACTGACTGTGATGCATCAAATCTGATAATGTTTGTGGAAGGAGAACATTATTCAAGCACCATAATCCTCAATCAATGCTCATTTAGCCCAAGGAGTTATTGACTCTTTCAGAATAAATGTATAATCTTCAGAGACAAACGATTATACACTGTAAAAAGTGAAAATGTGCAGCGATTTCTACCAGATCTGATCCATTACACTTTTGTTGTTCTAACCCAATGTAGTAAGAGTGATTCATATTAAAGGATGTCATATTAAATCATATTTTGGACTTTTAACTAATACAATTAATTTGGATGTTACTACGTGAAGCATATTTTTACATTTCTTGTACTTTTTTACAGTGTAGGTTTTGATATTGTCCATTTACTTTCAGGAAATCATTGTTTTTAACATTCAGAAAACCATGGATCTCTACAGGTAAATCATAACACTTTTTAGGGAGAGATGTTTCAAATGAATAATAAGCTTAGAAAGATAACACTTTAGAGGTTCATCCACTGTTGAAATGGTCTGCACATGCAACAAAACAAACTTAAGCCATAGGTTGTGGTGTCGGAAAGAGGAGCTTATTATGTTATTCTACATTTTTTAGTGTAAAAGTGTATGCAGCATTTTTTTAGACTTGTCAGTTCTTGTGTCTGTTGAGCTTACCTTTTCCTCGACTGCAAATGCAGGTCTATCTTGGTCCAAGGAACTGTCATCTAGATGAAAACACAAATCGATATACTCATTACAACACTCAACAAACCAGTGAACGAGACTCAAGAAATAAAACTGCTAAGTGTCAATGTAAAACAGACACATTTGGAGATAATAAAATGTTTAAATGTTCCAACAGAGAAAGTATTTTGCAGGTTAACTGAGCTACAGCTTACTTTATCAGACATTTAAAGCCACAATATGTAATTTTTGGCCACTAGCGGTCGCTTATTCAAAACAAAGGTGTAGCTTGATGACGCCCTGATTTCGCAGAGCTTTTATTCTGCCGCAGACGAGCGCTTCCACTTCTTCTGCTCACGCGTATGTGGGGTAACTGTTTTATCATATTAGACACATTTCAGTATGTTGAAAGTTATATTATGCTACTTCACTCGGCGGCGACTATGAGACACTTGTTCACACTGCAGTGAGCTAGATCGATATTAGGCATGGTAAAACATGGTACTCGCGGTAAATCAAGAAAACCAGATTTAAACAGTAAGACTAACTGTGTTGAGCTGTATAACAATGATTAGTTTTCTGTCGATGAATGATCCAAACAGTTGCTCATCTGTCTAATAAAACACATCATATATTAAAGTGTCTTTAGTGTTTCCATGGTTTCAAAATAAAACCAGAAATCGAGGGTAACGCGTGTATGATGTCATTGATAGGCGGCGCATGGACATGGTCCGTGTCCTGGTTAAAATTACTTATTTCTATGGATTTAAACATTATTGGAAACATTTGGGATAACGCAAGTACACAAGTCAACAAAATATATAACATTGTTCTAGTGGTTTTTGGATATTTTAATCCAAAAATCTTACATATTGTGCCTTTAAATTATTATGGCAAGGCTTTTTTTTTTTCTTTTTTTTTGGAGACTGTGTAACTAGAATGCATTCGTATACACACTATAATCAGTTGTATGTTCTCATGCATAATTGCAACTATTATAATACTTACCCATAGTTATATAAAAGAGTATAATGCATCAACACCCATTTTCAAGTGGTAGATATCAAGTGTTATAATGCGTTATTCTCTATAAAATTGTAACCATAAATAGTTATGGTTACAATTATTTATGGAACTGCTGCATAATACATTATAAAGGTTATTGATGCATGAATTAAAATATAACGAGACAACCTGCGTTATATATACACTTCGGATACAGAGCCATGCTGCATTAAGCACTTGAGTCTATTAATAGAGCTCGCAAATGAGATTAGTCTCATCTGTGCATGTTTAAATTGTTCAGTGAATTCAAGCGATACCGTTATGTTATGTTAAGAGGTGTCTAGATAAGAGAAGATGTCTAGATAAGCAGTATTTTAATGCAATAACCTGGCCTGTCAACACGCTTTACATAGCCTATAAAGAGCGGTTTCAGGTAGGCCTATGTCGGCACCTGCTCCCTTTACCTGTTCCTGCAGGCTGTGTCTCAGATCGCTCGGGTATAGTTTGAGTATCAAGTGTTCCTCCATTTTCGGTCGAGAGGTCGTAACATTCCCGGTCTGCCTCAGGATTCTTGGAAGTCATGTTAATAGTGTAGGGATTCCTGAGCGCGTGATGTCAGAGGATCTTCAGAGGATGAACTCACCTGCGTCCTCTGCTGCTTATCAAACTGAACGCGACGCGACGCGACACAACCAAATCGCAACGCTTCATTCATAAGCAACAAATTAAAGTGGCACTGCGGGCGCAGGATATCGAATATAGTTAGAAGAGTGAGCAAGAGTACAGAACTGCAGAAAAGACATTTTCATAAGCAGTAGCCAGGCCTTCCGTTCTGGTTTGGCGCCTCATTTGCTTCCAGTGTAAACACGTCACATTCGATGCGCACTCCAGAATATGGTTGATAAAGCATGGTTTATAAATGCATATGATTTTATTTCTATTTTATTTCTCTCATTGCCGGTGTTACTGTGACCCACTGTATAGTACACTGGAAAAAAAAAAAAATCAGTTCAACTTATATGTAGGCCTACTTCATGTAATAACTGGTTTTGTTGAAATGAAATAAATTAAGATTATTGATTATAACTGAATTCAACCAACCTGAAAAAAACAAGGTTTTACTGAAGCATAACTGTCAGTAGATATAACCTGATTTCTCCAGCAAGGTATTTAATAAGTTTGATATAATCTTTTTTGTTTTATATGATGAAAGTTCTTTTCCACCTTGATGCAAATACACTCAAAAATGAATGCATCCCCCTTACTTAATTTAACTGAAGAAAATTTTACACACAATTTAATTTAGTTCATTCAAAATAAATCAGTTTAGTTGCACTGTAAACCCTAACGGTCAA